>JANBXA010000726.1:11115000-11547500 GCA_030556225.1 Cricetiscus sungorus
TATGACTAGAACAGGAATCAGGAAACTTGTCTATGGGTGAAACCTAGCTGCTGCCTGGTTTTGCACATATGGGGAACACTGAAGTTAAATTTTGATATTCATCACCATATAGTATACATATGCTATTTGTCTATAAGGGGGCAAAATTAAGGATCTGCAACAAAGACCAAGTACCCTAGAAAGTTGAAAATATTCACTATGGGAACTACAGAATAAAATGTTTCCTAAGCCTTTAAATCGACTGCTTCACCTATAATGAAACAAGGTTGAGGATAGGAAAGGGTGGAGGTGTAGCTTCTCCAGCAAGACGTGCAAAGTTGAGCAGTAGAAGTAGAAGCTGGACAGGTTTCCGCCCTTGACTGCTCCCTGTACTGGGTGCCCTTGTGCAGACCAGCAACCAAAAACTCCCCACTTTTTTCCAGAAGCAGGGACTGAATTCTGCCTGCTGGAAGTAACTGTTTCATGAGATCTAATGACTGAGTACCTTATCTTCATTGCCTTTTAAACTGGGCAGCTGTGGCATTAGCAGATAAAAGGAGTGAAGACGGATATGTTTCCTTTTAAATATTTCATCTGAGAGAGATTTGGAGAATTTACTAGTGAATTTTTTACATATTTGAATTTTTGTGACAATTGCATTTTAAAAATTTTTTATTTTTATTTTAAAAATCTTATTTTACATACCAATCCCAGTTCCCTCTTGCTCCCATCCTCCTATTCCCCCCACCAACTCCCATCCTACCCCCCATCCACTGTTCAGGGAAGGTGATCCCTCCCATGGGGATCATCAAAGTCTATCACATCATTTGTGGCAGGACCCATGCTCTCCCACCGTGTATCTAGGCTGAGAGAGTATCCCTCCATAGGGAATGGGCTCCCAAAGCCCATTCCTGCATTAGGGATACGTCCTGGTTCCACTGCCAGAGGCCCCATAGGCTGCCTAGGCCTCCTAACTGAGACCCATGTTCAGGGGGCCTGGTTCGATCCTATGCTGGTTCCCCAGCCATCAGACTGGGGTCCATGAGCTCCCCCTTGCTCAGGTCAGCTGTTTCAGTAGGTCTACACAGCATAGTCTTGACCCCTTTGCTCATCACTCCTCCCTCTCTACAACTGGATTCCAGGAGTTCAGCTTAGTGCTTGGCTATGGATCTGTTTCTGCTTCCATCAGCTACTGGATGAAGGCTTGTGATGGCACTTAAGGTAGTCAGATATTGAGCAAAGGAAAACCAGCCTACAATCCACAACCCCAAGAAACAAGGAGGAACCTAAGAGAGACCTACATGCCCCCCCGAATGGGAAAGGGACAAGATCTCCTAAGTAAATTTTGACCACATGGGGGGAGGAGGTAGAAGAAAGAAGAGAGGGGAACATGAGGGATCAGGAAGATCAAGATGGGAGGACAGAGAAGGAGAAAAAGGAAATACCTTCATAGAGGGAGCCATTATGGGCTTAACAAGAAATCTGGCATCAGAGAACTCTCCAGGGATCCACAAGGATGACCCTAACTAAGAATCTAAGCAATAATGGAGAGGCTACCTTAAATGCCCTTCCCCAATAATGAGATTGATGATAATTACATTCTTTAAATGTAATTCACCTTTGGTTTATTCAAGGCAGGGTTTCTCTGTGTAACTTTGGAGCTTGTCCTGGAACTTTCTCTGGTCTAGATCAGGCTGGCCTGGAACTCACAGAGCTCCATCAGCCTCTGCTTCCCAGTGCTGGGATTAAAAACATAGGCAACTACTGCCTGACTAAACCTAATACTTTTTTGTTTTGGGTTTTTTTTTTTTGAGACAGAGTTTCTCTGTGTAGCCTTGGCTCTCTTGGACCTAACTCTAGACCAGGCTGGCCTCAAACTCAGAGATCTGCCTGCATCTGCCTCCCAAGTGCTGGAATTAAAGGTGTGTGCTACCACTGCATAATACTTTTTAATTTGATCTTGAGCCTATAGTTGGCCTACAGATGAAGCAATTATTGAAAAACTGTTTATCTTAAGAATGTAGACAGAACACCAAACTTAATCCCAAAAGGAGGTTGGGGACAAATTACAGTGCACAAACAAGGGAGGAGTCAAAGGAAATCTACACTAGAGATGGCAGTTTATATCTCTGTGTTCCAGAGATCTGAAAGCTCCAGGCCAGCCTGATCCAGGCCAGAAGGATTTCCACACTCCTGCTTTTGGTGCCGACACTGCAACCTGCCTCTGAAATTCACTCAGTCCCTGAAAATGCAGATGAAACCAGGAAAAGTTCAGGAAGATAGTATGGTAGCTGATGGTCTTCCAGAGAGATAGCAGACAGTAGGCAAGCACAGGCTGTCTCCTGATGATGCCTTCCTGAGAATAGGCAGGATATCCAAGCAAAGTGCCATGAACTCCCTGCTTAGTGGATTTGTCACCATGAGGACCTTGGGTAGCAGCCTGAAGGCCACTCTATGACACTCTTAATATCCTCTCTAGGCAAAATTATGTGAACCACTCACTGTGAAAAGGGGTTTACTGAGAATCTCTTGACACAAATGGACCTTCACCTCACCTTTGCACAACATCAGAGTCAAAGCTTCTACAGACCCTGTTGCCTGTTGATGAGTGAGGAGAAACGGGGGCTGCACTGTGAAGCCTGGAGCTGGAGGAAGCGAGGCTGGCCTGAGAGCGGAAGCTGGAAGGCATGGGCCAGAATCAAGCAAATACAGCAGCAAAGCTCAGGGAGGCCAAGTCAGAGACTGAGTAGCAGTATCAGCAGGAGATGTATTATCAGAATGAGTAGGGAGCATTTAAGAAGCAACAACTATTGCTGATAACCAGCTGAGCTTCCTATGAACATTTTTGAACATACCTTTTGGTGTGTTCAAAAATGTGTATACACACACACACACACACACACACACACACACACACACATACATACACACACACATACACACACACACACACACACACACACACACTTATTTCATTCTAGTGTATAGCACAACTTGGTTTCCTGTTTGGCAAATTCTATCAGACTTTTAAGGCAAAACTAACATTGCTAATGGGACCATAAAAAGCCTAAATAGAGATATGCATCCTGATGGGAGATGTTATTCTGTATACATGTTTCTCTTATTGGTTAATAAAGCTATGTGGCCAATGAGATAGCAAGATAGGCGGGGCTAGGAGACAAGGAGGAAAGAGGAAGTAGAGGGGAGGAGTCAAGATGTAGAGCATGGAGGAAGCAAGACGCCAACCACGGCTCCCTGATAAGATGAGCCACGTGGAAATACTAAGATAAGTAGAAATGGATTAATAATTAAGACAGAGCTAGCCCATTAACAATGATGGTAATTGGCCAACAGGGATTGTATCAAATACAGAGTCTCAGAGTGTTATTTGGGGCTGGCGTGGCTGTGGGCCCAGACTGGCGGGCTGGCAGGCTGGTGGAAACATACACGCTACAGATGGCGTCCAACGTGGCTATAAGAACTTTCATTTAAAACTAATAAGAGCTTAAGAAATGTTTTAGAAACAAAGGAACAGAGACTAGCAAGACTTCTTAGTAGCAGCATTTTCTCAATTGGATTTGTTTTGCTGTAGACAGAGATTTGCGTGGCTCCTTTAAGGGAGGTTTCCAAAATTAGCATAAGCGGCAAAAAAGCCGCCTTGCTTTTAAAGAGCTCTGCTAACAATTCATTGGTGTGTTCGAGAGCTACAATGAAGGTTTACACTGTGTTTTAAAAAATACGCTGGCTTTGGAGAGAAAAAGAAACAGGATACAATGGTTTAAAAAAGAAAAAAGGAAATGAAATGGATGGCTATGGTGGCACACTCCGTTAATCCCAGCACTCGGAAGACAGAGGCAAGCAGATCTCTGTGATTTCAAAATAAACCTGGTATGCAGTGAATTCCAGGATAGATAAAAGTTACACAGAGAAACCCTGTCTCAAAATATGTAAAAATAGAAGTAGAATAAATAGAGTAATAAAAAAGCCACGTAAAGATGGAAAACACAGAGAGATTTTGGATACTATATGCGCTTCTGTTGTCTTTAAATTATTTGATTGCTGAGAAAATAACAACTACTAATAAAAGAAATGCTGCTGGATTAATTCAATTTATATATTTTAAAAATGCTTTGACTCCAAAATTTAAGCCTAAGGACAAGTTACTGGGGAAAAGGATTTCTATTTTTGTTTCCACAGAAAATGAAAAACTATGGATTCTTTCCAGACTTATGTGGTTTGATCAAGCCAGACCCCCTGAAACAGCTCCCTAGATGATTCAACATTCAAAGCAGTTGAGACAAAGCCTTGCAGACTACTGCCAAGATTTCTGCATCTTCTTTGGACCCTCATGACAGCGCCCTCTACCAGCAGGAAGTAGTTTGGAAAGAACGACCTCCAAATTCCCAAATATTGTTTATAAATGTTTGTTTTCATTTATATGGACTTGGTTATAAATGGCTATAACCACAAGCAATCTTTTTAAAGGTAAAAAGGGAATTATGGTATAGATATGAATACTTTGCTTTGGAATGGATTTTCTTTTATTGATACAATTTAAGGTCAATTTTGTGATATGTATATTTCTCCTCTTGTTTAGGTATTGTGTTTATATAGCTCATTGGAAAATGTAATGTATAATTTAGTACAGATTAGAGAGTTACCTATGATAGTCAAAACTGTGAGTTAAGTTAGTTAGGATTTCTAGATATGCAGAGATGTATTTGAGATGAATAGACATTCTTCAAATCTTTCAAGGACCTACAGAATATGGCATTTAAAATGGTTTAGGGTTTTTCTTGACAGTGAGGCACAACTGCTCCTGGTAACACTACCTTCGTCAGAAAGGAAGATGGACATTGAAGAGACATGTTATGGAGTTTGCTTCTAATATGGCCAGACTGGCCATTTGGGCAAGGTACTGCTCTTCTGGACTGTTTGACTTTATGTTGTAGAAACTGGACATGCAGGACCCACAAAAAGGTGACTGCTGATTCAAGATGGACACTGCTACAGGATTCCTGCTTCATGGAAGAGGCTGTCAGACAGCCAGACAGTCTACAGGACACAGAGAAAAGTGACTGACAAACTGTCAATACAGGTGGACGGTTTAAAGTTTCCTGCCTTATTGAGGAGTCTGGACACACACTATGGCCTATGGGCTGAAGATGGAACATTACAGAAGAACTTCGGGCGACTGACCAGGCAATGCATTGTCTCTGTCATTTCTAGAGTTTATATATTATCCTTCTGTGGTCTTTGATGGAGTTGAAGACAGGTAGTTATCATTATAGTTTTCCTTAGTTAGGATTAAAGATAAGTTACATATAGGACTTTAGACTCACAAAGATAGGATAGATGATATTTTCTTTAAGTCTTACAAAATGTTAATGGGCTAAATATTGTTTACTGTGATTCTTATTTGATAACTGTTGTATGGTACATTTTGCTATGTTAAGGTTAAACCCCTTCTTTTATTTTAGACAGAAAAGAGGAGATGATGGGAGATGTTATTCTGTATATATGTTTCTCATACTGGTTAATAAAGCACTGTGGCCAATAGAAAACTAGATAGGTGGGGCTAGGAGACTAGGAGGAGGAAAGAGGAAGTAGGGTGGAGTCGAGATGTAGCCCAGGGAAGAAGCAGCACGCTTGCCGCGGCTCCCCAATAAGACGACCACGTGGAAATACTTAGATAAGTAGAAATGGGTTAATAATTAAGGCAGAGCTAGCCAATAAACAATAATGGTAACTGGCCAACAGGATTGTATCAAATACAGAGTCTCTGAGTGTTATTTGGGGCCTGCGCACCAGACCAGCGGCGGGCGGGCTGGCTACAGCATCCAGTTCAAATTTTGGATGATTCAGTATCATTGAGGTATCTATTTTCACAGAAATTAATGTAATCACAATAAAATCTAAGCAGACCTTTGAAGAACCCATCAAATTAATTCTAGAATGTGTGTGAATCTGCAAAAGGTAACTAGAAAATAGGTATAAAAACAAAGAAGGTGGACATACAGCATTTCCATTCAATATTTACTTTCAAACGACAATGATTAAGACTGAAGAGAGTTCAGTGGGTAAAGTGCTTGCCACACAAGCATGAAGACTGAGTTTAGAGTCTCAATACTGATGTTAATTTTTTTTTCATTATAAAAGCTCGCATTTCCAGAGCTGAGGTGAATGGAGAGAAGCTGATCCTTGGGGCTCACCACTCAACCATCTACCCATATCCAGGTTTGGTAAAAGACTCAGTCTCAAAATGTAAGGAGAAAAGTGAAGGAGGACACCTGACATCAGTCTAGGGACTCTACACATCTTGCACACATGTATGTGTACATCAACAAGTACATATGAACATATATACACACAAAGCCCCATGAAACTACATCATTAAGAGAGTGTATCATTAGCATGGTGTATATTATTAGCAGGAGATAAGTAATTTTAAGAAAAGCAGAATAAAGCACTCACAAAAATAACCACATACAAAAATTATAGTTTTAGTATAAGATAAAGATACCACACATCTGAACTAAGGGTCATTATATATAATTATTATGAAATCCTGTACTTACATACCTACGTATATAACCAGTGAAATAAAAAACTCACATGGAAATGTATAAAAATGTCATATAACTCATGAACCGCAGTCTGACAGCTGATTAACCAACATAGGACCAAATTGGGCCCCCTGAACGTGGGTGTCAGCTAGGAGGACTGGGCAGCCTATGGAGCCTCTATTAGTGGATCCAGAATGTATTCCTAGTGCATGAACCAACTTCCGGAGCCCATTCCCCATGGAGGGATACTCCTTTAGCCTAGAGATATTGGGGAGGGCCTAGGCTCTACCCCAAATGACTTGATAGACTTTAATAATCACTCATAGAAGGTCTCACCCTTCTCGAAGAGTGGATCGGGGATGGGATGGGGGGGCGGTGGGGGCATGGCAGGATGGGACAGTGACGGAACTGGGATTGATATGTAAAATAAGAAAAAATATTTTAAAAGGAAAATAGACAAGTCTGAACATAAAACACAACAATACAGGAAAAAAAGTGGGAAAACCCAGATGTCTATCAGTTAATGCACAAATAAATAAATTGCAATGTGTCCCCACAATGCAATATTATTCTGCCATAAAAAGGAATACTAAAATGCAGATCAACCTTGAAACATAATGCTAAGTAAAAGGCCATACAAAAACGATCAAACATTATACAATTCTATTTATGTTGCTTGTCAAGAATAGGCAAATCATAGAAACCGAAAATAAACTAATGGCTTTCCAGGGCTATAAGGATGGGGTGAAAATGGTCTGAAATTACAGGGGTGGGTGATGGTTCACACCTCATGAATCCACCAAAATATACTAAATCGTACATGTTTAAATGGTAGACTTTTATGCTATATGATTATATATAGTAATGAAAAGTATTAACTTCAAATTATGTACAGATAGAAATCTGAAAAATACATAATGAATTTTAGATATGTATATATTGACAACTTTGGACTAGTTAAAGATTGCTTAAAGTCAGTAATATAGCAAAATAAAAAGAATGTCACTGAAAATTTATGAACGTCTATTTTTCAGAGTGCAAAATTAAGAAAGTAAACCCGGGGCCAGTGAGAAGGCTCAGCATTAAATGTGTTTGCTGCCACCCCTGAAAATCTAAATTCAATCTAGCACAAAGGTCCTCAATCTGTGGGTCACAACCCCTTTGAGGGACAAATGACCCTTTCACTGGGGTCCCTAAGACCATCATAAATATCAGCGATTTATATTACAATTCATAACAGTAGCAAGATTACAGTTAGGAAGTAGCAATGAAAATAATTTTACAGTTGTAATTCACCACACATGAGGAACTGTATTAAAGGTCACAGCATTAGGAAGGTTGAGAACCACTGTCTAGACCATCAACATGAGGAACTGTATTAAAGGTCACAGCATTAGGAAGGGTGAGGACCACTGTCTAGAGTTATATGGTGGAAGGAGAGAACCAACTCCCACAAGTTGTCCTCACACACACACACACACACACACACACACACACACACACACACACACACACGCACACACACATACACACACACTAATGTAATTTTTTTTAGAAAAGAAAATCTTCTAGAGTTAAGGATGTATCTTTATGTACAATTAGCAAAATGCTGACAAAAGAACGCCAACAAAGCAACAGTTAAATTACAACTGATTTATATACTTATTCATTTCTATGTGTAAAATTACTATTATTTATACATTATATAAGTATTATATGTGCATTTATATAGTAACAATAAGAATTAAATGACAACAGGCCATGATGGAGGATGGGCGACATGAAAGGGAAGGGGGAAAATGATATACTATATTTTAATTAAAAAAAAACCTAGGTGTGCTAATGCACACTTTTAATCTCAGCACTTGGGAAGCAGAGGCAGGTGGATCTCTGTGCATCAAGGCCAGGCTGGTCTACAGAGTGAGTTCTGGCCTTCAACTCACAGAGATCCACCTGCATCTCCCTTCCAAGTGCTGGGATTAAAGGTTTGCACTACCATGCCCAACTACAAGTATGTGATTCTTAACATGCTGGTTTATGCATATTGGTCAGAGACTGGGAACCACTTAAGAGGTGAATAAATAATTTGCATCCTATTAAATACTTAGGAATTCTCCTCAGTAAACAAAACAGCCAAGCTACTTACACATGCAGCAACATGCATCAATACTATAAACACCAAGTTGAAAAAAAGAAATCAAATTGAATTAGGAAAAATTCACTGGCAAAATCATGCATATTTAAAAGTAGATTTATGGCTGAGGAGATGACACAAAGGTTAAGGCCTGTGACCCACATGGTAGAATTCAAAAACCAACTCCTAAAGTTGTCCTCTGGTCTACACACATACTGTGGCACATGGAAACATACACACACACACACACATAGATGTAATAAAAATTTAAAAATAAATTCAATATGAGAAAAGGGGGCACAAAATAACAAAAATATAAATTATTATTATTGTGGAACATAAAATTATATTTGGAAGTACAGACATACACAGTTTCATTGATATGCAACTAATATAATAAACATTCAAATGATCTTAAAATACCATAAATGTGATGTCACACTTAATTAATAAAACTCTAAAATTATTGCACATCTTTTGTTGTTGTTTACTATCTTTCTTTCATCTTTTTTATTTTTTGAGACAGAGCCTCATGTAATTCAGGCCTTTTTTGAAATCACTGGGTAGCTGAGTCTTAGTTAGGGTTTCTATTGCTGTGAAGAGACACTATGACCACTGCAGCTCTTATAAAGGAAAACATTTAATTGAGGTGGCAGCTTACAGTTTCTGTGGTTCAGTCCATTATCATCACAGTGGGGAGCATGGCAGTGTGTGACACTGAACAAAGCTTAAGGAAAGAAGACACACTTCGTGCAACAAGGCCCCACCTCCTAATATGAGATTGTGGGGGCCCATATTCAAACTAGTACACTGAGGATGGCCTTGCCCTCCTGACCCTCCTGTCTCTTTGCCTCCTAAGTGCTAGGACTGCTGTCATACCCCACTATGCCCCGCCTTCTTTTTGATTAATTTATATGTTTTTATTGGAATATATATATGAATGTGTATATGTTTAGGTGTGGTATCTATTCATGGGTGAGGGTACGTTCATGTGGGGGTACACGTATTTTTGTGAAGGCTAGGGGACAATCTTGAATGTCACCCTCAGAAATACCATCTACCTCCCTTGACTCGGGTTTCTCACTGACCAGGAGCTCATCACACATTTGGCGAGAATGACTGGCCAGCAAGCTGCAGGGACCGTCCTGTCTGACTCCCTATGGCTAAGATTACAATGATACACCTGGATTTTTTTTTTTTTAATTTTACATGTCGATCCCAGTTCCCTCTTCCTTCCTCCCTCCTTTCCCTCCTTCTTACCCTCTCTCCCCCCTCACATGCACCCTGATCACCCTCCCCTCCCATCCCCCCACCCCACATGTAGGGCTATGACCTGGCATTTTTTTAACCTATGTTCTGAGGGTCAAATTCAGGTCCCCATGTTTGCAGCACAAGCATTTTATCAACTAAACTATTGCCCAAGCCCTCCTGCCTGTGTTTAATTAAATAAAATAACACTAAAATCTATGAGATTTTGTGTGCCTGAGAATACTTGAGAAAATTATAAAGATGGTGAAATGACTTTTGATTTTTTAAATGTAAAAATATAAACATAATATGATATTGACATAGAAATAGGTGACTAGAGTAAATCTGGCATTTATGTGAATGACAAAGGTAATACTGTAATTCAATGGAAAATATGTATACCCTGGCATGTATATGTAACCCTTGAGGCATTTGAGAGAAAATGGAATGTGTTCCCTCCCTCACATATATAAAGATAAATGCTAAGTGAATTAAAGATTTAACATTAAAATGAAGCAAAATGATCCAATAAAAGAACTTTCATGTTGATCTAGACATACAGGAAACATTTTTACCCAACACAAGAAAAACAAACAAGAAAATGAAAGGCCTGAGATATTTGAGTATTCTAAATTTGAAATGATTTTTTTCTTGATACAAAGTTGCAAAAGCCCTGGGAACCGAGAGCCATGATGGGCAGGTATGGCACAAAGAATGCACTTTATGCCCCTGCGCCGTACGCACAAAGCAAAAACTTTTCTGTCCTAAAGATGGCACTATAATGAACAAATAGGATTTTTATGGCAAAATATTCCTAAAATATTTCATAGACAACGGATCTGCTGGTGAAATGCACACATACACCTACATGAGCATAAATCGTAACACTTATCACAGTAAAAGACTTAATAGCTATAATTTTTTAAGTGGTTGAAGACCTTCAAGACATTAATAAGAGAAGACATAAATGGCCACTGAGCACAGGAAAAAGTGCTTAGTGTCATTAGACATCAGAAAATTGCAAAGAAAAACCTCAGAGCTATCACTTCACACCCACTAGGATTACTAAAATTAAAATGACGATGTACTGGCTGGGATGTACTAGTCTTTTTTAAACATGGTTTCTTCATTGATTCTTTGAAATTCACCCGAATTCTGCTCACTTCCTGGTCCCTGTCCTTCCCTTGCCCCTGTAGCACCCCCAAAATAAATTTTAAAAAAATCAAAACAAAGCAAGAAAACAAATTAAGAACAAAACAAACAAATGAAAATCTTTGTTTCTCCTTTCCCACCTCCCCAACACGTTTTCATTGGTCCTGGTGGCATTGGGAGCAGTGTATCACATACCTTTTGCTCCATCAGCGTTGCTAGCAAATGTCCATTGCAATGAATCACTGGTCTTGTCCAAAACCTCTGGTTTCTGGTACACCATCCTCACTGGATCATCACCAGAACTCTTCTGGGATATCCCACGGCCACCTGGAGTACTGGAGGCCCTGCTGGAAGATATTCTTTTTAATGGAATAAAAAGAGCCAGTTACACAAAGAAAGGTTAGGAAAACCTATAGCAAATCAAGCAATCAAATGGTTGTTAAACATTTGCAAAGATATTTACTAGTAAAGAAAATCAAAATTAACTACCAGTGAACTAAGTACATCCAGTCTATAAAATGAGGGCCCAAAAATAACACACATAGCTAATGCAAGACAAAACATAGTAGCATGCATTGCAACTCAAAATGAGAACTGTTATTTCACCTTGAGAAGGCATATCCTTGACCATAAACCTCATGACTAGGAAGTTACCTCAGAAATAAAGTACACATACATGAAAAACATATGCCAAAAAGTCAACCCATATTTATATATACAGTGAACAATCAAATATTGCAAAGTAGGAAACGTATTATATGAAATATTAAAGTGAATGACATCTTCCATGTATGATGATGGGAACATAATTTTTTTTTAAAAAAAGGAGGATAGCCAACATGCTAACACTGCTCATCAGACAGGAGGACCTGATAGTGTGAGAAGCTATAAATGTACTGCTCATATAGAAAATTGGTGTTTATAATACAGTTCAGTTATTGAAAAACATCTGAATATGGGTAAAAGACAAATGAAAGAAAATAGACATTCTATTCCCTTGACCCTCCTGAATTAAAAACAAATACTTCATTAGTCTCATTCTTTTTGTGTATGTGTGTGTGTGTGTGTGTGTGTGTGTGTGTGTGTGTGTGTGTGTGATCTTCCCTTGCCTGACTTACAGATAAATACAGCATTGTTCACTAAAAGTACCACAAATCTTCCTGAGGTATGCAAATACATGTCTGGTACTGTAGCACTCATGAGACTGAGGCAGAAAGACTGAGTTCAAGACCAGCCTGAGCCATATTGTAGCACCTTATCTAAAAAATGAAATTAATTTAATAAACATTTTTAAATGCATTCAAGAAAAGCATCACCACCAACAACAAAACAAAATATGAGCCACATAAGAATTCTTAATTTGTCCAATAGCCACATTAACAGAACACAAAATAACTTATTTTTAGTAAGATTTCATTTACCCCAAAATACCAAAAACTTAGCTTTAACATCAAATTGATATGAACAACCTACTAGAGAAATATTTCACAATTTTTAGACTAAGTCTCTAAAATTTGGGACATTATTTTACACTTCCAACATTACAATTTACCAAGACTAACCATATTTAAGGACCTCATTAGTGTCCTCTGGCTTGTGACCACCATACTGGACAATGTGATTCCAGCACTCTGGCCTCAGATCAACACACTTACCACAATTTTTAAGTAAGCAGACAATTTCAAAGTTTCCATTCAAAGGTTCACAGACTGAGTCTGTAACAGCAAACTGCTAACAGACAGATTAACTGGAGAAAACACACAAATGTATCGTTTTGCATGAGTGCAGGAGCCACACAGAATATAAAATTCAAAGGCCCAGGTGTTGGAGGGTTAAATGCTCCATTTGTAGGGAGAGGAAAGCAAGCAATGCCATCAGTACTTTTTAAAGATTTCCTATTTTGCTTGCATGTATGTCTATGTACACACATGCATACCTGGTGTCACATAGGCCAAAAGAGGACATTGAATCCCTTGGAACGAAAGGAACAAATGGTTGTAAAATGCCATGATGTGCTGGGAGCTGAACCTGGATTCTCTGTCAGTGCTCTGAACCACTGAACCATTGCTCCAGACTGATGGGAGATGTCATTCTGTAAATATGTTTCTTTTATTGGTTAGTGAATAAAGCCCTGTTGGCCAATAAGAAAGGGAGATAGGAGGGACTAGGGGACAAGGAGGAAAGATGAAGGAGGAATTCCAAGATGGAGAACAGAGAGAGAAGAATGCCAGCCAATCTCTCCTATAAGATGAAACCACGTGGAAATACTTAGATTAATAGAAACGTGTTAATCATTAAGACAGAGCTAGCCAATAAGAAACTAGTAACAGGCCAACAGAATTATATCAAATACAGAGTCTCTGTGTGTTATCTGGGGCTGGCAGGGCAGTGGGACCAGGCAGGTCGGCAGGGGAAAAAAACCTTACTCATAACACCAGACCCCAGTTAAAAATGAACTAGAAGGAAGATAAAGTTCTCTGGACTGTAAGTGAGGTAATTCAGTCACTTCCTCTCAGAACAAAAAATGGAAAGTGTTTGTTTACTCTTCAGTGGATTAGATCTCTTTGCAGACAGACGGTCAGACACCTCACCCTGTTCTTCCAGAGGGAAACAGGACCAGAGTGGAGAGACGACATTAAGAGAAGGAAGGTCAGAGAGACCTAGTTCTGCTACTCCTCCTTCACCTCTGCACATCAAAGCACAGTGCTTTAGATCCTTAGCAGCCCCGCATCCAGTTTGTTTGTGGCTCCCACAATACAAGATTTGTCAACACATACAGAACAGTGAATCTAAGGTGTTTCAGAGAGCATGTCTAAATACACAACATGTGTACTTTGTACCGTGCAGCCATCATATTATGCCAGCCAGCACTGTGTGAAACCCCTCAGCTCAGATTCAAGAAGACTCTATCTTACAATTGCAGTGATTTTGCTGGATATGCAAAGTTTGATGTTCTTTTGAAACATGATTGAATTACAGAAAACAAAGACTTTTAATGGTTCCCTACTGTCATTCTTCAGCATGTAGGCATCGATTAGTATATTTTTAGACTACATTATACTGAAATATGTGATTTCAAAATTGCTCTTTGATGAACTAGAGAGATGGCTCAGTGGTTAAGAGTGCTTGCTGCTCTTGCAGAGGACCCAGGTTCAATTCCCAGCACCTACATACATAGTAGTTCACATTCATCCATAAGACCATTCCAGGGAATGTGACACCTACTTCTGACCAGAGATTCCTGGACATACATGTGATACACATGCATAAATGCAGGCAAAACATTCAAATGCATAAAATTAAAATAAAACTTAATAAAACATTTAATATGCCTTGGGCCCTGTGTTGCTGCCCATAAAGGTAACACATTCAGGAAGATATCTCTGGTCACAGTCAGACTCCATGGTATATAGCCAATCAATGCATATAGATCAGGAGCTCAGCACAGACCAGATGATCACCTGCACTATGTTTTTCCAGTTTCTACCAAGTGTGAGAGTGAGGAGAAACAGAGCAAAACAAGTAACTCCTTTTACACCCAAAGAAGTTGCTTGGACAGCTCTATGCCTTTGTGTATGATCACATCCTCATCTCACTAGAGGATAATAACTCCCTGAGGCAATAAGTGAAAGGATTAGTGGGTCTAATTAATAACCCTTACAACAGTCCACTGTGGTTGTGAAGTATATTCAACAATGTATGACAAATGAAGTCACAGGGGTTACATGTCTTTTCTATCTACCTCTCTAAGTTGTCAGGAAAATGGTGTAAACAATGGCTATGCAAAGATTTTATAAGAAATAAGGATTGTCATTATTTTTTTGGTGGCATCAGATAATGAAGGTTCAGGAAGTAAATCCTGGTTTACCCCTAACTCATCAAGATTACAACTATTATATTTTTCAGCTGAAATTATCTGACCAAGCAGCATAAACATCACTGCACTCAGTTCAGCCTCCTTTTACAGTCCAGTCTATTCAAGAAGTAGTTTTCCCCAAATAAACTTAGATAACTAGCTAAGGATATCATGGGAGATGTCATTCTGTAAATATGTTTCTTGTATTGGTTAATGAATAAAGCACTGTTGGCCAATAGGAAAGGAAGATAGGAGGGACTAGGAGACTAGGGGAAAAGAGGAAGGAGTAAGGAGGAATCAAAGGGGAGAGGCAGGCAGGAGAGAGCAGAACACCAGCTCACTCTCTGGTAAGATGAGACCACGTAAAAAATACTTAGATTAGTAAAAATAGGTTAATCATTAAGACAGAGCTAGCTGATAAGAAACTAGTAACTGGCCAACAGCATTATATCAAATACAGAGTCTCAATGTGTTAATCGGGGCTGGCATGGCAGTGAGACCGACCAGCAGAGAAAACATACTCGTTACAAGGATATCCACAATAAAGTAGAAAATAAGTTTGAAGAACATAATAAATATTTTTATATATTCATAAAGTAGTAACATTGCTATAAATAGCTAGATTAACAGGAAAAATAAATAAGATTATTAAAGTCTTAGAACTCAAGAGCACTTAAAATACCACATATTGTGGAATATTATTTTAACTGGGAAAAGATGTGTTAAATTTGTTTATGCTGCAGAATATTACTTTAACTATGTGAAGGTGTGTTATATTAGTTTATGCTGCCTTTGTTAATGGTATAAAGATGTGTTATATTTGTTTATGTTGCATTTGCTTAATTATGTAAAGATGTGTTGCATTTGTTTTACCTTGCCTGTCTATTAAATATGAATGACCAATAGCTGGGCAGTATAGAGGGATAAATGGGGCTTGTAGGCAGAGAGCGTAAGTAGGAGGATAAATCTTGGGGGGGGAAGAAGAAGGAGAAAAGAGGGACATGTCCAGGGTCAGAATCCAGGCAGTCACCAGACAGATATGAGAAGCAGGAAAGTAAGACATGGAAAAAGAAATGTAAAAAGCCCTGATGTAAAACATAGAAGAAGAAAAACAGTTTAGGTTATAAGAGTTAGCAAGAAATGAGCCTAAGCTAAGGCCAAGTATTAATAACTAATAATAAATTTCCATGTCATGATTTGGGAGCTTGTTGTTGGCCTTAAAAAAAAAGGCACACTATAATCACATGCCAAAAATTTCTGAGAAACAGAAATATAGTCTCAAGTAAATTTACCCAGAAACAAATTTTTGTAATTGTTTGTGTGTGGGTTGGGGTGTTGTGTGTGATGCAGGCTTGTAGACTCATATACATGCAGATGCTAAGAGAGGATGTAGGGTGTTTTGCTCTATCATTCTCTACCTTAATTACTGGGAACATGGGCTTCTCTGAACTTAGAGCTAGACTGGTGGCCAGCAAACCCCAATGATTCTTCTGTTTCTGACCCCCACCCACATTAGGGTTATATGTCTGCATAACCTCATCCAGCTTCAACATATTAATAACAAGATGTTTGAAAAGAACAGTATCATAGCTGGAAGAAAAATGCAAAGAAGACAATAATGCAGGTAAAAGAAGAAATAAATGGGATGCATTTCTAAAAAGGAACTGAAAACTGGAAAACAGAACCAGTTGGGATGCCTAGCTTTGTCAATTTGACATATTTAGGAAGAGGGGACCTCCAGTGAAAAATTGCTTCCAAAAGAGGGCCTGTGAGCAAGTCTATGGATCATTTTCTTGACTGCTAACTGATACAGGAGGACATAGCCCACTGTGGGTGGTACTATCCCTAGACAGATGGGCCTGAGACTATGAAAGAAATTATAACATAAGCATCCTAACAGAAGAGCACAGCATCATTTATGAAGAAACTTCTGAAAAAATGAAAGACAGGTAGAGAAATATGGAAGATAGACAGGGGTGTCCCATGTCACCACTAGTATACCCTCAGCAAAATCCAGAGTGGAAAATTTTACAGGACAAACAATGACGTTCATTCCTCAAATGAAATGCAAGAATAAAAATATGGAAAGGGCAGGGATGGTGACAGATATGTGTGATAGGAAAGTTGAAGAGAGAGTACCAAAGATGAGAGGGTTTAAGGAGGAGCTAAGGCAGGGCTTAGGAGACGAGAGTGGATATTGGTTATGAAAATCAAACATGAATGAAAATGCCACAAGGAAACTTACTATTTTACATATAATTTTTTTAAAAAACTAAAAACAAGTGTCTGAGAGACATCAATAAAAAATTAAGATAATTTAAGAGATGGTTGGGGAGGAAATGTAGTACTAGCTATGTGAGAGGACAGGATCAGAATCTACAAAAAATGCTAGGCAGCTGTGGTGGTCTACCTGTAATCCTAACCCAGCACATGGCAAGCAGAATCAGGACATCCCTGAAGCATGCTGGCTAGTGTAAGTAGTTAAACTAGCAAGCTCTGGCTTTAGGTGAGACACTCAGTCTCAATATATAAAGTGCAATGAGATCAATAGACACCCAATGTCAACCTCTGGCCACCATAAATGTGCACATGGGCACATGCACTTGCACTCTGACAGAAATATACATATACACGTGTGTACACACCCAACATATATGCATATATAATAATTAAGAGATCCAGAATATATAATGAACTCCAAACACTCACTAGCAAAACAGAAATAACCTGGTTGTAAATAAGGAATAACCCCAAATACATTGTAGCCAGCTTGCTCTACAGAGCTAGTTCCAGGACAGGCTCCAAAGTTATACAGAGGAGACCCTGTCTCTAAAAACAACAACAATTTAAAAAAAAAAAGAAACACAATAAGATACTACTCATACACTATTAGTGTGATGTAAATTAGATTTGCTATCTGGGTTTTTATGGGAAAAAAGTTTAATGTCCTCACAGCAAGGGGGCTAATTTAGTCCCAGGTATTCCATCATTGATAAAGAATCTACTTTTAATATCCAATAAAAACTTTGACAGTTTGCTCATTCAGGCTCATAAAGTCTGTTGAATTTCCAGAAATTTTGTTAAGTTCATTGTTAAACACATTCATCGTAAAGAAAATTTATTAAAACTATAAGTAGACAATGTACATAAAGATTAAGAAGAATAAAATGTGAAATGTATCATCATTCTTCATAACCATTTCACTATATAATAATGTATCATGGTATATCATTACATATGTCTTCCTGACATACTGTGTTGAGCAACATCATGTAAATTAGCAAATACCATCAAATCAAGACTTTATTTTTTCCACATAGAGTCTGTAAAGAACTACCAGTAAATTGGGTGAATTTTTTTGTCCATCCATTTACAGGACATATACAATTTTATGTTGAATCAGTCAAGCTGAATGATTATGACACAAATTAAAGGACTCTTAAAGCCTAAATAGATTTATTATCTAGCCCTTTATAGAAAAAAAATAATTGATCACCTCAGGATTATTGTTTTGTTGACTGTATAGTTATAGGAAAGTGATAGAGAGGATATTTTAGCAATTAAATAATCAACCAACAACAGGGCCACTGCCAGAGGCCCTGTTGATTGTGAGGGCCATTCTGCCTCGAGGCCATAATTATCTGATCAGCCTGAGCTGACATCTGAGGCCATGGTGTTGTTCAGGCCTGTGTTGTAGCCAAGGGTCATGTCTGGGTCCATGGCTACTGCAGCCTGGGTCTGTGTTGATGTCCCTGGCCTGTACTACCACCAAAAGCCACGTTGATACCTTAAGTCTGCGCTATTGCCTGGAGTCATGTTGATGTCCAAGGGCTGTGCTGAGCTGGTTCTGCTCCTGGCTGACAGTGGGAGAGTTGGCCCCGCCCCTCACCTACAGCTACATAGTGGCACTGGTACTACATGGGCTTGGAAGAGTTGATGGTGCCCCTCACTAGATACCCCAAGTTAGTACCAATGGTGGTATGAGTGTGGGAAGAGCTGACCTAGGTAGCAAGGGAAGGCTGGTCCTGATGGCATGAACATGGGAGAGCTGACCAGGGTGGCATGGGTAGAGAGAGTTGACAGAACCATAACCACAGGATCTCCATGACTTGGGGCAATAACAGGATAGCGGACAGGAGTCTCAGTGAGGGTCCAGTGTGGGTGATGTAGCAGAACCCATTGCAATAAACATTTTCAAGCAAAGCTGTTTGGACAAAAGAGTATTATTGAGTGACACACCACAGATAGTGATGGAGAGGTAGGACAGGCAGAAAAGAGGAATGGCACACAAAACACAACTGAGAACAAAACAGCTCTGAAGTTTGTGGTTGATAGAGGGGTCAGTGAGATGTTTTTGTAGATGTTTTTATTTGTTTTATTTTATTTTAATGATTTTACTTCCTTTTTGGGGGAAGATTACAAGGACAGGGGGGACAGATATGGAAGGAATGAGAAATGAGTGGGATCAGGGTTCAGGATGTAAAATTCCCAAAGGACTACTAAAAAATATGTTGAAAACAATAAACCATCAGAATGGTAGTAGAACACACCTTTAATCCCAGCACCCCAGAGGCAGAGACAAAAGGTTCTCTGTGAGTTCAAGACCAGCCTGGTGGTTTACAGATCAAGTTCCAGAACAGCCAAGACTGTTACACAGAGGAAACCCTGTCTAGAAAAACAAAAACAAAAACAAAAACTCAACCAACTTATTGTTGCAATGAAAGAAATGTAGTACTGATATGAATATTGGTTGATATTTCATTCATATTATGGAAGAATACAAAAAGGCAAACAGCAAAGGTGTGTGTGTGTGTGCTTGTGTGTGTGTGTGTGTGTGTGTGTGTGTGTGTGTGTGTGTGTGAATGACATGAACAATTTCTTTGCTGAGTCAGATAAGAGCTTTTACATAATTGAGGAATAGTTTTTCAAATTTTTATGTTATTCCCAATAGGCTAGTTATAAGTTCCATAGCATTTTAAATTTAATTATCTTACTAACATCAAAAATAGAGAAATAAAATCACTGAAACAAAAAAATGGTTCTTTGTATAATTTAACAGTATTCTCAAATGGTCTCTGAGAGGGACAGGAAAAAGGCTTGAATTACTAAAATCAGTAATAAAAAAGGATACATTATTACCAGGTCTACAGAAATAGAAAAATGGTGATGGCAGTGTATAAGAATTGCAAGGGAACAAGTTGGATAACCTAGTAGAAATGCAAATCCTACAAAAACTAATGATGAATAACTAGAAAATCTGAGTAACTTGTAAGAAGCCTGGATTGGTGAAGAAAAATCTCCCACAAAGACTAGAGCCAGGGAAGCAGGTAGGCTAACCGCCAATCTCCAGTCCCTCCACTACTCCAATCCAGTCCCTCAGTCCCATCCCCAGCTCTGCCAACAGACCACCTGCAGCAGCATCCCTTCCCCGTCTCCCCACTGCCACGGATCCCACAGATCTTCCCTCCAAACTTCCCTGCCCACTCATGGTTTTATCCCAGCGCCCAACTCCAGCAAACATTCCCGGGAACCCACAGGCCACTCACTTCTGCCAGGGAAGCAGGGAAGCTAACTGCAGATTGTCACTTGTCCCATCATTCCTGAAAATCCAATCTCCTTGTCTTATCCCCAGCTCTGTAGCAGAACACCTGTGCTGGTCTCCCCATCCTCTCTGACCCTCATATCTCCAAAGGATCATGTAGACCTTCTCCAATCTTTCTTCCCATTCACCCAGCCTCCAGCTCCAGCAGGCATTCCTCAGGAACATACAGGCCCCTCACAGGCCAGGGTGCAAACAGCCTAAGGGCAGATTTTCACCTCTGTCTCCTCTCCTCCAAAGCCAACCCCCAAATCGAGCCCACACCCCTGCAGCAGACCACCTGCGGCAGCCTCCTCCTCTTCTCTACCCTAAAGTCCAGTGGATTTCAGATATCTACCATCTCCCTCCTGTTATCCCTACTCCAGCAAGCTTTCTCTGGGAACTCACCAGCCAAGCCTGTGGCAGAGCAAGTAGGCCAGCTTGGAAAGTGAACTTCACATCCCCACTCTCCCTCCTTTCCTCCAAATCCATCCCCAGCTCTGTGGCACACCACCTACTGCGGCCTCTCCTTATTCTCTGCTCTCCCCCACCCCACCCCCATTCCTGGCAGACTAAGAAGATCCTGCTTTCTTCCCTATGGTAGACTTCCTCAGTGCCCGCCAAGCCCATCCCCATTCCAAAGTGTCAGAGGAACACACTGTACCTGGAATTCCCCCCCCCCCCAGTGGTCACACCTATCAGGATCCCAGAAGAATTTCCTACCAGGCAGCACACAGCCACCACACTCTAAGAATCAGAGAGGAAAACAGAAACCAAAAAACAAAACAGCCACCCAACAAAGACAAAAACAGATAATAGCACATGGAACTTCTGTCATCCCAAACCCCAATGCCCAAATGCCAGCATAAAAACACAATAAATAATAGCCAGGACCAGTTTGTCTCCACGATAGCACAGCAACCCTACCATAGCAGGCCCTGAGAAACGCAACATAGCTGAAGCACAAGACAAATAATCTCTTAAAGAAATCTATGAAAACACAAACTGAAGGAAATCTGGAAATGAAAATTTTAGGAACTTGAACAGGAACCTGAGAGACAAGCCTCACCAACAGAATACATGAGATGGACGAGAGACTCTCAGACATTGAAGACACATTAGAAGAAATGGATAGCAGGCCAAAGAAAATGTTAAAATCCTGGCACAAAACATCAAGGAAATCTGAGTCACTGTGGAAAGACCAAATCTAAGAATAATAGGAATAAAAGAAGAAACCCAGCTCAAAGGCAAAAAAAATATTTTCAAAAAATCATAGAAGAAAATTTGTGTGCTCACTCATAAGTGGATATTACCTATAAAATAAAGGATAACTATGCTACAATCCACAGACTCAAACAGACTAAGTAACAAGGAGGGTTCAAGGAAGTATGCCAGGATCTCCCAGGGAAGGGGAAATAGAAGGGATTTTCTAAGTGGACTTTGGATAGCTGGGGATGGGAAGATGAGAAATCAGGTTGGGGGAAGTGGGAGCAGAGGGCAAGATTACAGAAAGAGAAGAGTGGAAAGGAGTGGAGGGGGGTATTTGGGGATCAGATTAAAAAAAAAACCCTGGCACAAGAGAATCTCCCAGGAATCTTGAAAGATGACCCCAGCTACGAGTCCCAGCAGTAGCAGATACGTAGCCTGAACTGACCATTTTCTGCAACCAGATTGGTGACTAGCCAATCTGTCATCATCCAGCAACTGATGGAAACAGATGTAGACCCACAGCCAAACATTAGTTGGAGTTTGGGGAACCCTCTAGAGGAGGAGAAAGGATTGCAGGAGCCAGAGGGGTCAAGGACACCACAAGAATATCACAGAATCAACTAACCTGGTGAGTCAGATTTTATTTTACATCATTATATTTATTTTACTGTATTTTCATTCATTTATTATCCCTTAGAACCCTGTTCATTTTCTAATGAGGGAAAGAAAAGAGTGACTCTAGATGGGAAGGGTGATGGGGAAGAAATGAAAGAAATATAAAGAAAGCAAACTATAATGGGGATATATTATAAATTACAATTAAAATGTCCACAAAAGTCCTGAGACTGACAACTTCACCAGTCTTTCTTAATTTTCTCACAAAAAAAAGAGAAAAGAAAACTTTCTATCTCATTATATGAGGCTGACATGACCCTAACAATAAAAGCTGGCAAAGATACTTAAAATAACAGAAAAGCAAAAACAATGAAGCCAGGAACACTGTGGCTCACACCTTCAATCTCAGCACCTAGGAGGTAGAAGCAGGCAAATCTCTGAGTTCGAGGCCAGTCTAGTCTACAGAGTGAGTTACAGGACAGTCAGGGATACACAGAGAAACCTTGTCTCCACAAACCCAAAGAAAACTAAATAAAAAGTACATTCTGGTGACTGGAGAGATGGTTCCGTGTTTAAGAATACTGGCTGTTCTTCCAGAGGACCAAGATTCAATCTCAGAACCTACATGGCAGATCAGAACTGTCTGTAACTCTAGTCCCAAAGCATCTGCCACCCTCACACAGACAGCTGAGACACCAATGCACATAAAATAAAATTTTATTTTCTTAATAAAAATACCATCTTAGCCTGGTGGTGGTGGTGCACACCTTTAATCCCAGGACTCTGGAAGCAAAAGCAGGTGGATCTCTGTGAGTTCGAGGCCAACCTGGTCTACAAACTACACAGAGAAACTTTGTCTCAAAAAACAAACAAAAAAGTACAATCTTATATCTCTCATGATCACTGGCATTTCTCAACAAAATTTGATAAAACCAAACTTAAATGCATACAAATAGAATTATACACCATTTACTTCAATAAAGTGAGGAAATCAGAAATGCAGATACATACAGAAATCAGTCAATGTGATTTAGCACATGAACAGAATGAAGAGACAAAACACACTATCATTTCAATTGATACAGAAAAATGGCAAAATTAGACAAATTTTACAATCAAAAGTACTTGTCAAACTAGGAAAAGAAAACAATCAAAATATAATAAAGATGATATGAAAAACTACCAATGAGCATTATACTTTGTGATGGAAGACTAAAAGGCGTTCCTTTACAATTAGAAACAAAGGAAGGATGATATACTTCTATTCAACACTGTACTAGCTGTATCCAGAATAATTATGCAGTAAAATCTGATAAACTGTAACAAATTAGAAGATAGTAAATGTAGCTATGTTTGCAGATGTTATGATCTTACTCATAGGAAATTATAGATTCCACACAAGAAAATGAACTATTACACTAGTGAAGGAATTTAGCAAAGTAAGAGACAAATTCAACACACAAAAATGAGTTGCACTTCTACACATTAGCAGTGTATGATTGAATACAAAATTCTGATGAACAACTCCATTTAGAGTTGGAGCAAAAGAATAAAATCTTTACAGATTAAGGAGGTGAAATGTTTGTACTATAAAATATAGGTAAAACAAATTAAAACTGGCAAGTAAAAGATTATTCCATGTTCGTGGATTAAAAGAGTTAATAGCATTAAGATGTTAGTGCTACTCAAAGTGATCTACTTTTATCAATACAATCCTTTTCAATAGCTTAATAATTTTTACAGTAGTGAAATAAATCCACTGAAAATTCATAATCTTGACTAAGACTAGGAGTCTCATACTGTCCAAATTTCAAGCTTACTGCATAGTTACAGTAAGTAAAACAATGTGGTACTGTTATAAAGATACATATGTTAGCTAATGCACAGGGCAAAAAGCATAAAAATAAATCCTCATATAGAAAGTCAATACTTTTTATAAGGGTATCAAAACAATTCAATGGGAAAAGGACAGTCACTTCAACACTAAATTGCCACATTCAGGAGAATGAAGTTATCAAGAATTAATTCAAAATGGATTAAAGACCTAAATGAAAGACCCAAGAAACTTATAAGGTGGTCCTCAACCTGTGGGTAACAACCCCCTCTGGGGGTAGGGTCAAATTATTCCTTCACAGGGATCACATATCAGATGTCCTGCATATCAGAGATTTACATTACAATTCATAACAGTTGCAAAATTGCATTATGAAATAGCAATGAGAGTAATTTTATGGTTGGGGATCACACAACGTGAGGAACTGTATTAAAGGGTCAAAGCATTAGGAATTCTGAGAACCACTGTCTAGACCATCAACATGAGGAACTGTATTAAAGGGTCATAGCATTAGGAAGGGTGAGAATCACTGGCGTAGAAGAAAGCATAACACAAGGCCCTAAACATCATCCTCAGCAGTGTTTTTGTTTGTTTGTTTGTTTGTTTGACAGGGTTTCTTTGTGTAGACCTGGCTGTCCTGAAACTCACTCTGAAGACCTGGCTGAGACCAGGTCACTCTGAGACCAGCCTACCTCTGACTCCTGAGTACTGTGCAATGTATTTTTTAAGAGATGCCAAAGCATCTTTGTAACACTTACGTCGTTATAACACTGCATGATAACATTACCCTTGGTACTGATTTCTTGGCTGTAGTATCAGACATGTAAGTAATAAAAAATTAGACTTCATTAAATTTTCAAAATTTTTACATGAAAACAACCCACAGAATGGGCCATAACAGTTGAAACATGTATGTCAATAGAATCATATCTTCAATGCATTGAAAACTATATTTTCAACAACAAACAACAAAACAGAATTTAAAAACAGGCAAAGTATTTTGACATTTCTCCAAAGTTGATACATAGATGGCCAATCAGCAAATCAGTACTACAAAGAAACACAGAATCTTATATGTATTAGTGAAAAAATGGAGAAATTGGAACTATGGGAAAATGTTAGAGTGTAAAATGTACTTATTATGTTATATAAAATAATATGATAGTTTGTAAAAATAGAATTACAATACCATCTAACAATTCCATTTATGGAAATTTGTCCAATATTTTTGTTTTGTTTTGTTTTGTTTTTGAGACAGGGTTTCTCTGCATAACATCTCTGGCTGTCCTGGAACTCAATCTGTAGACCAGTCTTAGCCTCAAATTCAGAGATCTGCCTGCCTTTGCCTCCTGAGTTCTATGATTAAAGGTGTGTGTCACCACTGCCTAGCTATGTCCAATGCTTTTAAAGCAGGGTCTCAAAGAAATGCTGTATATGCACATTTGTTACAAGTAGTTTTTTCCTTCTGGTCTGGTCCCACCGCCATGCCAGCCCCAAATAATACACACAGACGCTGTATTTGATATAATGCTGTTGGCCTGTTTCTAATATTTCTTATTAGCTAGCTCTGTCTTAACTATTACCCCATTTCTATTAATCTAAGTACTTCCACGTGGTCTCATCTTACTGGAGAGAGGGGCCGGCGTTCTTCTCCCCGTCCTCCATCTTGAATCTCCCTCTTTACTACTTCCTTTCTCCTCCTAGTCTCCTAGTCCCGCCATCTTGCTTTCCTATTGGCCAACAGTGCTTTATTCATTAGCCAATAAGAGAAACATATTTACAGAATGATATCTCCTGTCACACATTCATAGCCTCATTATTAACAACAGCAAAAACATGAAAACAACCAATGTGACCAATCCTAAGCAACATGTGATACACACACACAAAATGGCATCTTATTCAGTCTAGGGAAGAAAAAATATTATCAACTGTGCTACAACATGGATGAAGCTTCAACTTGTTGTACCAAGTAAAACACTACATAATGTCATTTATAGGAGATACTTGGTGAAAATCACAAAGACCAAAACTAGAATATGAGGTTGGAGGCAAAGATAACTGGGGAGTTTGATTAATGAGTATACTATTTTAGGTTTATTTATTTTCTTTTATTTATTTATTTTGTTTTTTAAAACAGGATTTCTCTGTGTAGCTTTGGAACCTATCCTCAAACTCGTTCTTGTAAACCAGGCTAATCTCAAACTCACAGAGATCCTCCTGGCTCTATCTTCTGAGTGTTGGGATTAAAGGTATGCACTACTACTGGCCAGCTCTATTTTCTTTTATTAATTTTTGGTGGTAGAGGGGATCACGCATGTGTATTTCTGTGCATAAATGTAGATGCCAGTGTTCAGCTTTCAGTGTCATATCTTAAGGACTTTCTGCCTTATATCTTGACTTCTGAGATTATAGGAAGAGAAGAGTTAAGGCAATGTATTGTGATGGTGGCTACACAACATTATGAGTGTATTTAACATTACTCACTCATACATTTTATATGCTGAGGACAACTAGGCACCACAGCTCATGCTGTAGGAAGAATCACACAAGATCAAGGCCAGCCTGGGGTACTCTCTAAGTTCTACGCCATCATGGGCTATAGAGTGAGAGTCTGTCTTGAAGAAAACAAAGCCAAAATAAATTTTCATCAACTCATATAAATAGTATAACTCACAACACTCAAAGTCAGATGATGTTCAGAGAACTCCTCTCTGCAATGCAGCAAGCATAGACAGAAGAGGGAATGAGAACAGAATACCTTCTTAATTACAGATAGATAGGCAGGGTTATCTTATTTCAGCATGTCTTGGTCAGTTGGTAACTTTTGACTGGCTAAAGCTCCTCTCCTGGGCTGGAGAGGTGGCCCAGAGGTTCAGAGTACTAGCTGCTCTTCCACAGGACCTGAGTTCAATTCCCATAACCACATGATGGCTCACAACAATCTGTAATGAGATCTGGTGCCCTCTTCTGGCCTGCAGGGATACATGCAGGCAGGACACTGTATACATCATGAATAAATTAATCTTTAAAAAAAAAAAAAAAAAAAAAAAGCTCTTCTACTTGTGATTGGCTGAGACCCGGCTGCCTGTTACCCAAAAAAAAAAAAAAAAAGGATTCTTGAAATTACAATCTATTGAAATATGAAGTTAGGCTGTACTTCATTCAGTATATACTCAGATATGAAGATAGCCTCAGGTCAAATATAACACTTTGAATTAGAAAGGGAAGGAAAAAAAAACCAGAAGTAGCACCAGTCATTAGGAAAAAGTGGTATTCTTTTTTAATTTTATTTACCTGTGTGTGTGTGTGTGTGTGTGTGTGTGTGTGTATGTTCTGTATGTGTTTTTGTGGGGTGTGTGTGTGTGTGTGTGTGTGTGTGTGTGTGTGTGTATAATAAGGGGTGCTATGGTGCATGTATGGAAGTCAGAGGACAACTTTGTAGAGTTCAGTTTCTCCATCCAACTTTATGTGGGTTCCAGGGATTGAACCTGGGTCATTAGGATTGCATAGCAAGCATCTTTACCTGCTGAGTCATCTCAACTGGCCCAAGAATAGTATTAGCATTCTTTATATAATAGTGGGATGACTGAAATTTTCTATAAGTACTAAAAGTCAATTGGACAATACATTTCAAAACTTTTCAAAAGGCTTCGACATATAGATCTGTTTTTCTAATTTAAAAAAAAATCTATTCTAAAAACTTATCTTACATCTCAAAACGTATTCACATAGTTTTTTTATTCCAGATACTATATTCTAGTACAAACTAAACCTCGCAAATATTAGCTATAGATCTATATCATGAAAATTAGGTAGCCATTAAAAATGGGAGCCAGCAAGGTGGTTCAGAAGATACAGGCACTTGCCAATGACCTGGTTTTGATCCTCAGGAACCACATGATGGAAAGGAAGGACCAAGTCCTACAATTTGTTCATTGAAATGCACAAATGTACTGTGGCAAGCACATTCCTGTAGAAATACACAAAAACAAACATGCAAATAAATAAATACAATGCAATAATTTTTAAATCTGTAAATGCCAACAGTAGTGGCACAATCGTTCATGCACATGCACATGCACACGCGTGCATGCACGCGCACACACACACACACACACACACACACACACACACACACACACAATTACATCTTACTCTTCAGGAGGCTGAGGTGGGATGATCACTTGAACACAGAAGTTTGAGAACAGACTGGGCAACATATCAAGACATTGACATAAAATTTAAAACATGAAATATAATGTTACAAATAATTTTTGTGACATGGGGGATATAATTACAGAACACAAAACAAAATATGAAATCTTTCATTGAATAGTGTTCCCTTCATTTTTGAAAAAAAAATCAAGGTAAACACAGTGGAAATAAATAACTAAAATACTAAAAGTAGTCTGTATTTCAGAGAAAAATAGAATATAATATGAATTCTGGAGCTGAAAACTAAGTAAATGAAGCTCATTTACCTAATCCTACTATTAGTCCTATCCAGACAAGATGAAGACGACAGAAGAGTCGGTGAAGGTGAAGACAGGTTTACAGAAGCTATGAAAACCAGAAGGACAGAACTGGATGCAGTAGTGGTCAACTCTAATCCGAGCACGTGGGAAATGAAGGAAGCACAAAGTCAGCCAAGGCTATACAGCAAGACCTTGTCCTGAAACTGAGCATGGTAGTGCATGCCTCTAATACCAGCACTGAGAGGCAGAGGCAAGAGGATACCTGTGTGTTCAAGGTCAGCCTGGTTCACACATAGCAAGTTCCAGTACAGCTAGGACTACATACAGACACTGTCTCAAAAAAGCAAAACAAAACAAAACCTTGTCTTTAAAAAATAATGATGATGATGAAGGTAAATTAATGCCTTTTTAAAAGATGAATAAAACTTGAAGGGCTGTTACACGACAAGACTTTTTTTGGGGAAACACAATATACATGTCTACTCACCCCAAACAGGGAGTCCACCACAGACCAAAGTACAGATACTACCAAAGTCCAATTGGTGAACCATGAGCTTTATTGGAGGTACTTACTGGAATATGGGTGAGGGGTCACTTACAGGAGCAGAACTGACCAAAAGACAACTGCGTCACCAAAGTCCACCAGAGCATAGTGACAGCTCACAAAGCTGGGAACCTGAAGCACACTGCACAATCTGCAGGTGGCTCAATGGTTAGACAGTGTCCTTTCCAGGTGCCCTGGTTGGTCTAAACCTGTTCCAGGCAATTGTCTCAGCTTCCTCCAGGCATCTGGTCCACTCTGAGAATTTTCTTTGTAGCTTGTCTTGTGACTGTCAGCAGCCTTTATTGCTTACTCATGTGAGAGAGGGGCCTAGTGAATCTGGTCAGTTTCAGGGACTTCCTGAAGCCGTTTTGAGTTTTTTTAAAATTTTCTCTCTTAAGGAGCTTCCCTCGGTAGGGATGGTGGGGGTTGGAGTGATGTTTATCACAAGGACACTGCTACAAAACCAGGACCCTTCAAATAAACTGTGCACTGGAAAACTCTTATCACAAGCGAAAATAGAGTTCTATGAGAAGGAAGAAAGATAACCTGGCAAAAGAAAGTTTTGAAAAATGAAACCTCAGATCTCCCAGATGCATAAATTAACACATTCAAAAAGCCTGAAACCTAAATAGGATAAACATTAATAAAATTGTACCCACAAATAATATTGGTATTATCATTTTTATAACATCTCTATATACAAATACGCAGGTATATTCTTGAACTCATTTAATCACATAGATGAAATAGCAGATATGAATACAAAGCTCAAAGGAATTCATTGAAAATAACAAAATTGTTAGCTTGTATTGTAGATATCATTATACACTCCTTAAGAAGGAATAACAGAAGAACCCTTTCTAAAAGCCACACTGTTCCTACTTCTGTTTGCCGCAATAGGCCTAGAAATAGCAACAGTAGGAATCAACCACACTCAGGGTGTGGTCTCTGGCTAGCATTCCCTACCCTGGCTTCCTCAACTTACTGTGTAACTATGGATGAGCTTGAACTCTTGATCCTCCTGTGTCTACCTCCCTGTTGCTGAGATTACTGATATACATCACTATCCCCAGCTTTAGGGTGAATTTTAATACCTTAGTTTCCAAGTATGGAAGAGGCTACTAAACCCTAATTAGATCTGGCAAAAAGAATTGAAAAATCAATTAAAATGACTTCCATCGGATAAAACAGAGTAATTATTAACACTCCTATGAATTTATAACACTGGAATTATTAAAGCATGTGCCCATTATTTTTAAATTGTCAAATAAAAGGATGGATCAACCATCTATCCTATCTTTCCAACATATGTGCCACTTCAGGCTAATTACATAGGAGATGGAGAAAACTGTAGAAAGGGAATAGAATTTGAAATTCCAATGGCTTGTAAAACGGTGGAGGTAGGAAGTGATTGTTACCAATTATGGAAGCAGGTTCGATGTCAATAGGAATTAACAACTGATGGGTCAAGCAACCAACATCAAAACCCACTGATTGATTAACCTTGGTATCATTAAGGTTAAATGACTAGAGAATATGTGCTTCCTAATAACTATAGCAAGTATTCCCTACAAAATCATTTTACCAGATACTGAGAAAACCTTTGTGTAGACTTTCAGAGGTACATCGATCCAGAAGAGTCATCTACACAACATCAATAAGATGTAATCAACTGAATCTCAGTATGAGATCCTAGAGAACAAATAAACTGGTCTCTTCAACAAATAAATCACATAAAAATGGAATAAGGAAGCCTGGTTATGACATAAGAGGATCTTAAGTGTCATACTGAACACATGTAATATATACTCCTTGTATGCATCCTAACAGATCAAATGGAATTTAGAAAACAGGATTAGGGCAGGGACATTAGGTAAAGTTTTTGGCTTGACTGCATGAAGGCCTGGATTAAATTTCCAACACTGCATAATGAGACATAGTAGCCTATATCTGTAATTCCAGCACTTGGTAAAGGCAGGAGAATTATGAGTTCAAGGTCCTCTTTGACTACATAGCAAATTCGAGCCCAGCCTGGGATGCATGAGACATGTCTCAAAAAATATATATCAATAAAATGTCAACATGGAGTGTAAAATACTAAAGAAGTAATAATACTTTGTTGTTATGCCTTTCTTGCCTGTCCCTACTGGTGTCTGGTTGTCACATATACCAGGACACTATTTTGCCCAGGCACAAAATGACATTTAAAGTAATGAGTATGCCTACCCCTAGAAAAAGATTATCTTTGATGGATTAAATCATTAGGTAGTAATTTAGAGAGGAATTTCATAATGGATGGATTAGGTTGTCACTGTCAAAACCAACTGATTTTAATATGTCTAAAGTTGTAAAATCTGGCAAGCTGTGAATCAAGAATGGATGTAACAGAATCTACCACAATGCCTACCATGCAATAGGTGCTCAATAAAATTTTAATTTCAGACTGCCATCATGGCCCTGGGACCCATTCTACCCTACCAATCTGACATTGCTTGAAATATCCCTCAAGCCGATAGCTGTCCTCAGCCTGTTGCTGCCACTGCCATTCCTGCCACCCTCACTGCTGCAACCATTACAAACTCTGATTTGGCTCCTATGACCTGAAGTTACCTCTCTCGTCTTGCTCCTTCTGAACAAGACTTTTTTTTCCCTTCCCAGCATGATAGCTCTTTCTTATAGAGGTTGGCCCCATTGCCTCTCTATAGCTCTTCAGGTGGTCAGCTCCACAAGCCATGGAGGAAATGAAACCCCAGAGATGGGCTACAGATGTCTGCCACCCTGTGCGTCCCCACAGGCTATACCATCTCCTCTACAGACCAACTTTTTCTATCAGGGCATCAAAATGGCCATATTCCATTCTCTCCTGAGTCATTATGCCTTATGACTTCCTAAGATACTCCCTTTACCACCAAGCTTCCTTTGTACATGATGAAAAAGGAGAGGAAGAATTGATAATCTTAGTACATCTTCATAAAAGGACCCCAGGGACTGCCACATCATATGATCTCAGGGCTGTAAATGCAGATTGGTCCATCTAGGACTCCCACTGCCCGTACTGAAATGAAAAGCTATCTCCTTCTGGAACAAATATGAAACAAGGGGCGGCGGCAGCAAACACAGGTGGTGTTTAGAATGAAAGGAAAGAGCTAAGCAAGTGGATTAAGGCCTTTGCTGTGAAAAATAAAGCCGGGCACTGGTAGTACAAAGGCTGCTGACGCTGGAGCAGTGAGTCACACCGCAAATGGAACACAAACAAGGGGCCAGCACAGCAGCACAAAATCCTGGCCTTCCATAGAAAATTCAGGGTGAGGGCCTGCTAGACAGCTCAGCAGGTAACAGTTCCTGCTGGGAGCCTGACAACATGAACCCACATGATGGGAGGGAAGAACAGACTCCTGAAGTCTGATCTCTTATCTACACACACACACACATGCATACACACAGGCACACATACACACATGCGTGCGTGCATGCACTAAATAGATAAGATAACAAAATATTCAGGTGAGGGGTGAGAGTAATCAGAATGTGCTATATGCATGCATGAAATTATCAAAGAACAACCATATAAAATCTTCAGGGGGAATAAAAGACACTTTTACTTATTCCTGAAAATTAAAATTAGTTAGAAAAGATGCAACATTAAAGAGCCACTGTGCAAGTATCTAATGAAATTATTTGAATAGGTACATGGATACATAGATGGGAGATGAACCAAATAACTGCTAGACTATAGAAAACATTACTTTTCCATTAAATATCTACATGCTATTAAATATTAAGGTACATTTGTGCTATTACTGTTGCTTCCAGAATTTGTTGTTGCAGGCTGTGACAGGCTTAAATTATGTATAAGGATCCTTCTTAGTTATATGTATGTCTGTGCATTTCTTTGTATGTGCCTGTGCATTTGTGTGTATGTGCATATGGATGCCAGGGGTCTATATTGGATGCCTTCCTGAATCATTTTTCCAATTCACTTTTTGAGACATGGTCTCTTACTTATTCAGAAGCTTGCTGATTGCCTCCACAGCAGTGGGACCAGAGGCATGAGCCACCAGACCTGGATTTGACAAGAATACTGAGAATGGAAAACAGGTCCCCATGCTTGTGTGGCAAGTACTTTACTGACTGAGCCGCCTCCTCAATCCTTCATAGCTCTTATTTGGAAAAAAAATCCACAGTCCTTAATCAAAAAACTATCATTCACTCATTCTTGATTGCAGATAGCCAAAGAGTAGGTGCATTGTCTACCAGACAATGAACACTAAAGTGATCCCTTCCTAATGAACATCTCCCCCAAGTAAGTTATAATGAACGCTCCCATTCCACCCACTCACAAACCAAGAAAGTATCTGTCAGGAGTGAATCCATATATATATAGTACAGCTGGGTTGCTTTTTTGATGATTTACAAACACCTAATAACACTCAGTGCACACTCTTTGTGCACCCAGGCAGGAAGCATGCAGCTACTGCTCCCTAGTACATTACACACTGGCCCCTCACAAGGAACTAGCAAGCTTGTGAATGTGTGTGTCAAGGAGGTGGGGCTGGGGGCATGTCCATCACCATTGAAACAGACCCTCATTTATTTGAAATAAACACTTCTCAGACAGAAAGCAAAATTCTCAAAGGCGGTTATAACACTCCCAACATACTTGGGGAGCTGTGTTGGGCAGTGTAATTACAGGAAATGTTTCGACCCTGCTTCTTTTTGAACCGCCTGGCTGCAAGGCCTAGGGAGTGGGCCACTGTAACCAATCTTCGTTTTTTCAGGGCCATTGTAACCCTAATGAGATCCATTCTGATTGCAATTAGAATAGTGCGCAGCAGGTGAAGCCATATGGAGCATGGTCATCTTGGAGCAATAGCTGAAAGGGAGCTTTGTCTACCCAGCTTTGTACATGCATTTTTGAAAATCAAGACACACCTGGTCCTGCCACGGCCCTGTAAAGAATAGGAATTTCTTCATGCTAAAGCTTCAGTCCATAGCTGTGACCAAAAAAAGGGGGGAGGAGGGGGAGAGAACTGACTAGTGCCTACCATGTGCTAGGTATCACTCGACTTTTTCTAATGCCACCCCGTCATGCCATTTCAATGAGCTGGCTGTCTTAACTGTTTCACAAAAGTCCCGGCACACAGAGGCCGTTGGGCCCAAACTGGCATAGTTTGAAAATGACAGCAACAGTATGACTGTGGAACTCAAATTCCTGACGACAGTGCCAGGACAAGAGGAATTGCCACTAAAATTTCTATTTTGTTTTGTTCAGATAGTTTTCATTGCTTGGCTTATATGAATTGATTGCCACAAAAGGTTCCTTTATCCAGAGGGTCCCTAAACTCTCTTTGTGTTGTGTTATGTGATAATAGAGTGGGGACAGGTGCTGACTGCATAGAAGCCCCCACAGCCCACCTGCACTTGCCATCTTCCATTCAGAAGTGCATTGGTTAAAAATCAGATCCCAGAATCGCATGTAATTGTGTTTTACCCTCCTTTCTAGGACTACTGTGCTGATTACACTCAGGATAAACTGAGGTTTGAAAAAGTCTTTCACTGCACATAATGATTTTTTTTATTGGAACCACAGTGCCTGTCCCTTTCCTTCTCCACACTGTTTTCCCTGCTTCTCCAAGTCTGCCCCCGCTACAGCTAACCCAGCCAATATAAGATAGATAAAGGAAACTTAGAGTCCACAATTCAGGGTCACATTGGTCTATTAATGCCTAACAAAGAGTGAAGCTTTATGCTGAAGAAAACAGGTTTACCTTGAATTTGTGAATTGAGAGGCTTCTGAAGGAGCCAGAGAAAACCTTTAGTATTAGGCAAAACCTATTATTCCATAGGCTGCAATAAAACAGTATTTAATTCTAGGTGGCCACGTGTCCTAGCATACCAACCCCCAGAAGAATGTGCACTATGCAAAGAAAGCAGCTTAGCTTCTAATTACAGAATTTAATTATTGAGTACAAATAGAAAAAATGACAGAACTGTGCATTTGTATGCAAATATGTAAAAATGATTGATAAAAAGCTAAATTATTTTCTAAAATGGTCAATTTACTCTTCTCAATACCTCCACAAATTCCTAGCATTGAGTTTACCCCTAACCTTTCACCTCCTCTAAGCATGTAACAACTTGTCCAGGGTTCTGTTCCAACAGCCCTCTTTTCAAACCACTGTTCCCACAGGCAGACCCACCCTTACTCCAAGTTCAGGAGCAATGCCATTAGCTCCCAATCATGGTAGAATTAAGTTACCATGTTTCACCTTAAAGCAGTGCTTCTTATCCTTCCTAATGCTGTGACCTTTAATACGGTTCCTCATGTGTGGAGACCCCAACCATAACATTAATTTCATTGCTATTGCATAACTGTAATTTTGCTACTGTTATGAATCATAATGTAAATATCTGTGGTCTTTGGTGACCCCTGTGAAAGGGTCATTCGATTCCCAAAGAGTTGAAACTCACAGGTTAAGAACCGCTGTATTAGAGGGATTTGGCATCAAGTCAGCCATTGCTACCAGCTGTGTTTGACCTTATGCCCCAAAGCTAGGAACTGCCCTTCTGTCAAAAGACCAAATTCCTCGCTTTGATCCTGTAGCCATGCCTCTGCTCTGAGTGTGTGGACCTTTATCTACACTCAACTTGCTCAGCACCTCAGGAGAAGAAGACACAGCTCCTACAGTCTCCTCTGCAAGTATGGATACCTCCTCTTCAAACTCCACAATATGGCTCCAGCCTACTTTCCTGAAGCTGTCCACACTTTCCTAGTGCCATGTTCTACATAGTACCTCATTCCACTGTCTCCCACACCACTGAGCACAACAATGAACAAATGAATGTCCTTGTCCTAATATCTGCCAAATATCGTGAGAGTACTTTACTCCACAAGAGACAAAGCAGACTCCAGTGGGCTAGATTTAACAGCTTTCCCTATGATAGGTATCCCTACCCCAACCTTAGATTCACCATTGATAGATTATTAACTATGAAATTCTTCCAAATACCAGACATAAAATAAGAACACTTGTAGACAATAATGTTCACTGATAGAAACAAGATTTTAAAAATATCAACACATCATTCTAATGATTTTGAAAATCAATACATAGAAAAGACCTGAAGGATGTATGTGGATGAGGTGAAGGATGTATGTGGATGGAGAAGGGCCAGTTACATAATTACTAGGAACTAGTGCACAATGAAAACATGTGGACACTTGTGGGGGAAAAAAATAAATACTAAGAATGTGAAGGAAACAATAGAAAGATCACTAAACAAAATACAGGTTTAAAGGCAGATATCAGATCAGTCAGCCATCTCCATGTGCTCATATTAATGTAACCATTTCCTGTATTGTCTTTATAAATTCTATAAGCAAACACTCACTATTTTATTAGTAGGAAATATCATAATTCAGCTGTAGCACTGGGGAAAGTGGACCCTACACCTCTCCTAGGCAGCGCAGTAGAGCTGACCCTATTGAGAATGTGAACATGGGAGACCTGGCCCCACCCCCATCTACCACATCCCCCACACACCCATCAACACCTGAGGCAGGTGGGAGAGTTCACCCTGTCTCCTGTAGTGGGATATTCACTGTGTCTGCTTCTGTGGCACTGACCACACCCATTGAGGGGTGGAGCCAGGGGCGGAAGTGACCTGTGGGGCTTGGTCTCTGGAGGAGGCAGAGAATGCTCTCTTTCTGGCGGGACACGGAGAGGAGCATCCAGTTTTAACTGCTGTGTTCATCTGTCTGTGTTGTGAGTTGTTTCTCCCTTAATAAACATCTATTCGGCCTATTTGTTTATCCTGACCCTTATTAAACCGCAATAGTCTCCCACTAGCTGCAACACTAGGGAGAGCAGGCCCTGTACCACCTACCTGGGCAGCACAGTAGAGCCAAACCCATTGGCAGAGGTGTGGGTGAGCAAACTCTGGAGTTGCAAGCATGGAAGAGCTGTCTCTATTACCCATATTCCATATGGGAGCATGGGCAGGGGAGAGATGCTCTCCCACCACCACCCCCCACCCCTGGCCCCTGAGGTCGTGAGAACATGAGAGTGGTCGCTGCTTCTCATTATCTGCAGCACTCTGGAAAGTAGCCCCTACATCAAGTGTGGGCAATGCAGTAGAGCTGTCCGGAGTGTGAAGGTGTGGGAGAGCCGAGCCTGGAAGCCCAGAACTCGCTCTGTCTTTTGCTCGATGCTGCAAGGGGTGAACCAGCCTGAGCAATGCAGGAGAGTTCACACCGGTGGTGACAACAAGGGAAAGCTGGTGGGCTGACCAACAAACCTTGCAACTATGTTAGCCCGGAACCAGAGTGATGAGTTGGTCCACCCCAAGATCCACCCATCTGCTGGAGCACAAAAAGGGGCCGATCCTGCAGACCCAAAGCTGCAGGATCTCCATGATGCCTGGCAACAACAGGATATCCAAGAGGAGTCCCAGTGAGGGCTCAGCATTGATAGTGTAGCAGAAACCAGAGGCCTAGAACCAGACCAATGACTCTGCAATGAACACTTGCAAGTAAAAATATATGGATAAAAGGGGGGGGGAGAAAATATCACAATTTTTATCTGTTCCTGTGTGTATGTGTTCAAGTGTACACATGTGCATGAATACAAAAAGGTCAAGGTTTTTTTTCTCAATCTAACTCCACCTGATTTAATTTACTTTTGATCTCACTGGACCTGGAGCTCATTGATTTGTCTACACTGACTAGCCAGCGAGCCCTGGGGGTCTTTGGCTTCTACCTCCCCGATGCTGGGATTACAGACACACTTTGCTGTTGTGCATGGCTTTGTACATTGGTTCTGGGGATCTGAAGTCAGGTCTTCGTGCTCCCGCAACACACACTTGACTGACAGCCATCTCCCCAGGTCCATGATGAGCAATTTTTAAAAGAACCAACCAAAGCTAACAGGTATTTACCTGTAATTTATAAAATAGCATGCTCTACTCAGTGCTAATGAGAGACCCTGTGTCAAAGGAAGTGGAGGATGATCCTGAAGATGACACCTGACCTTCACGTGTATTTGTACATGTGTGTGCACATATATGCATGTTCACACATACATGTGCACAACACAAACACAATCATGAATACTTAAAAATTGTTATTTGAGTTTTTTACTTGCATTTCATAAAAAATTATTGAATGAATTTTAAATCATGATTATGATAGAAGTCCCAATATCTGAAAAAAGTCCTAAGCATATTTATTGTATTAAATATTTATACAAAGCAGTGCTGGAAACATTGATGATTATAAAATAAAATATTGATCACTTCTGTTAAACACTGAAGATGTTGTATGTCCTGCACTACCAAATATTTAGCTGAGATGTAATTCTTTATGTAAAAATAAATGAGCACATCCATTTCCATAGCATGCAAAAAAACAAACAAACCAATAAAACATGATCTAAAGCACTGACCATGCCTATCACAGACTGTGAGGACAGAATCTAGTGTGCAGAAAAATATGCAAATATGGTTTGCTCCCAGAACAAGGCCAGACACTAGGAAAAAAGGATGTCCCACGCCTCCATGAATTATCAGGTTGTTATACAGGCAGAAAGAAAGAAAGAAAGAAAGAAAGAAAGAAAGAAAGAAAGAAAGAAAGAAAGAAAGAAAGAAGGGAGGGAGGGAGGGAGGGAGGGAGGGAGGGAGGGAGGGAGGGAGGGAGGGAGGGAGGGAGGGAGGAAGGAAGGAAGATGAGTCTATAGGAAACAAGATTCACCCTACTGAGGAGTAGACAACATCCTGGTCATGTAATGTGTTAATCACGGCAAGAGCCTGTGCCAAGAAATGTGAGCTGTACAGAGATTAATATTCTTAATGGTTTTGTTTGCCATTGTTGGCTCATTCTCTCAGAAAATGACTTACACTTAGATGTGGTATGCACTCAGTAAATATTTGTTGAATATATGATATACAGAGTTGTAGATTTGATCTCATTCTTTTCATTTATTTTTCTTATTTTATATATCGATCCCAGTTCCCTCTCCCTCCCTTCTTCTCTTCCTCACTCCCTCTCTCCTATCCTCCCTTGTCCCCCAACTACCCACCACTCCCATTCCCCCCACTCCCCAGGGAGGGTGATGCCTTCCAGGAGGGATCATCAAAATCTGTCAAGTCATTTGGAGTAGGGACTAGGCCCTCCCTCCTGCCTTAAGGGAGAATCCCTCCTTGGGGAATGTGCTCCCAAAGTCCTTTTGTGCACCAGGGATACATCCTGGTTCCACTGTCAGAGGTCCCTTAGAATATCCAGGCCTTCTAACATTCTTATTGCTTTCTATGTGCAACAGAAAAGGGGTTTACTAATAAATGGGATAGTCCACTTAACAAGAACGGCCACAATAGCAAGACTGCTTGTATTTTCTAACTCAAAAGGAGTATGTAGCGTTAATTCTTAATTATTCAGTATCTTAATTATCCAGTGTTCATCCCAGAGGAGATGGGAAAAAATATCCAACAGGGCCCATTGTGAGCAACACACTTATCTACATCTCATTAAGGTAAATCAATTCTTGGGAATTCCCCAGAAGACAGATGGTCTTTCCACTTAGCTTCAAGAGGTGACCCCAAGCACTACACAATTTCAGGGTCATTTTGAAATTGTGCTAAAATTCCTCTTACCACATTTTCTGTGAACAACTGGAAAAAGAAAAAAGGAAAGCAATTATTGAGACACCGTGAGCTGAGCAAGGGTTAAATATGGATGTTGGGATGAGAACAGCCTGCTTGCTTCTCCATCCCACCTCCCTGCTCAGGCTACACACATACACCATTTTCCAGGGGAGATATACTACACACCCCAGACAGGGAATCTATGACAGACCAAACTAATGATTCTACTGAAGTTTCTTGGGAATGGAGAGTGGATTCCCGACGGCAGTAAGGGACACCTCCAATGCAGCTGAGTCACCAAAAAGCCCACCCCAACACAAGTAGCGCCTCACCATCCCCGGAGTTCTCTACGCGACTGACAAGTGGCTACATAGCCCAGAACCTGCTCTGTGCCTTAGCTGATCTGGGTCTCAGCATTGCTGACTGTTCATATAACCCTGGAGAGGGGCCTGGGCAATGTTGGAAGTTTCTGCTTTTTCAGTCATTCTTTCTTGGAGGGAGAATTTCAACTGGGAGAAAACCAGGTACGCAACAGTGCATTCACCTACTGAGCCATCTCACAGACCCAGTCTTTTAAGTTAGCATTCAGTGTAACAGGGTTTCTGGTCATGTTGCTTTCTTTCACTCTTAGGTTTGGTCTTTCCTCTCCCCTCATGCCTCTTCCCTGTCTCCTTGCTAACCTTGTGAATCAGTATTCCCCTTCCCACTTCCATATCACATGTGTTCTGTTACACTCCCCACCTCTCTGCTTTAAAGCCTCTATTCATCCTTTTCATGGACTCCTTTCTAGTTTCCTGATCTCTACCCACATTCATTCTCAAACATATGCATAGATATATTACATATGCATATATATCAGAAGCTAGGATTTGTTAATGAAAGGGAATATGTAATATTTGCCTTCCTGAGCCTGGGTTATCTCCATTAATATTCCTGAGTTCCATTGATTTTTCTGAACATTTTATAATTGCAGTTTTCTTTGCAGGTGAATGAAATCCCAGTGTGTGAGTGTGTCACATTTTCATTATCAGTTCATCTGTTGATGGACATGTAGTCCAATTCCATTCCCTAACTATTGTGTATAGAGCATCAATAAACACAGTTTGCAAAGAGGAAGTAGGCTATAGAGTTCTTTGGGTATATGCCCAGAAACAATATGGCTGGGACATATAGTAGTTCTAATTTTCGAAACTTCCACACTGATGCCCTTAGTGTCCATACCAGTTTACATCCCCATCAATAATAGGTAAGATCTCTTTCCTGATGTCCTCATTAGCATTTGTAGTGATTTGTTTTCTTGATGATAGCAATTCTAACTGGAGACAGTCGGAATCTCAAAGCAGTTTGAATTGCACAGCAACAAATTTGTAAAGCTTGCTGGAATAGCTGATTGGGATTCGATGCAGTTTGTATGAAGGTAGAGAAGAAATGTGGGGATATATGGTCATTTGATCTCTAGTGTCAGGGCTACCCAGAGTACTACAGATACATTCCACGTCTGCTTCTGCCACTGAGCAAGCAGGGCCCATGAAACCTGCCATAATGCCTCCCTGCCTACTCACAACACACTGCATCTCCTGGCCTGGGCTTCTCAGCATCCACTACACACCTTTTTATGCTATAGAGCCATTTGGTGGCTTAAAACTGGAAGTAGATTTAGAAACACATCTAAGTTAATGAAATGCCCAACAACACATGAAAGGTCCTTGCATGTGCTCAACACGTTTTTTCTGTGTTTGTTTTTTAAAAGTAATGTTTCAGAATTCACTATTTAGACCCAACTGGCCTTGAACCTATAGGGTCCTGCATGGACCCCCGAGGCACCTTGAGCAAGCCTCAAGCTGTTAGCTGGAACATCTTGCCCTGGAGTTGTTATTGGTACTCATTAGCACACATCTGCTGGGGCAGGAGCTAAGCCTGAAAACCCTGTTGATTCCACTGTGCTGTGAGTCAGTCTACTCCTTCCCTTCAGTAAATGGCATTTGGACATTGCTGTTGAATGAATGACCCACTGTCTTGTTTCTTATTTCAATCTCTAGGACTTCACCCGATTCATGGAACAGATTGTTTCGCAGGCGCTACAGAACCCACAAAGATCCTCCAGAATGCTGGGATTAAAGGCATGCACCACCATGCCTGGGCCCATTTATTCTATTAGTGACAGGAATAAACATCATGAGATCTTGGTCCCTTATCGTAATAACATTTAAGTCAATTATATGTTCAAGATGTACTTCCTCTCTTGATGTCCCTATGCATGGGGCACATGGACAACAGTAATTCAAGAAATAAGTTGAAATGAATCCTATGGGACCCTAATGAAAGGCTCCATGCCCTTTCTCACTGTAATGAGCCCAGTTCTTTAGCTTACTAAACAGAAGTTAGCCGTTTGCAACAGTTGGTGCTAGGAAACTTCCCCCACTGCCTTTGGGTATGAAGAGCAGGGATTAGGGTCTTCTCCCTGACAACCTTGGGAAATAGCATTATTATCTCCTAATAATGAGATACCTACCCTACAACAACCATATGGACTAATGGACAGTAATGTTTAAATCATTCCTAAGATGTAACCTATAGAAAACCATTATGCTTGATGCTTGTGGGGTAACAGGATACACTGGGGATACAGAAGGCAAAGTTAGTGAGGAACAGAAGATGAGACATTTGAAAATAAGGACAAATAAGGAATTAGAGCTCTTACTCCATGTTGCGGGTGGAAGGGGTGACAATGTAAAAAGTTGCAAAATGAAAGGCTGTTAAATCTAGGGAAAAGTCAAAACTTAAAAATCCCATGTGTGTATGAGGGTGTGTGTGGTCATAGCTTTGACTACACTATTGGCTATCCAAGGACAGAAATAGGTACCAATCATGTTTGCTTCCTTTCAGTAACCCAAGAATCCAGTACTTGCCAGCTGATAAAATGATGACCCTACTAGCTGGACCTCTCTCTCTGCAAGTCAGCTCCTTCTTCCAGCACAGCAGACCTGAGACCTCACCTGATCTACATATCAACAATAATACTTCTACCTTGACTTAACAAAGCATAAAGCAGCTGTTTATATTTCCATATTTGATAGGACAGAAACACTACATCTCTCACTTTTATTGATGGCTACAGTGATGTCACAATAGTCACTACTAGTCTATCCTAAAGACTCAAGACAACAATAACAAAACTTTACTCAGTCTTAAAATAAGCACTGATGTAGTTATTCCCCCGTTTATAAATGAGATCATGAGAGGGAGCAGGTCTACTAGAATGTTCACCCACCTTTCTTGGGAGTCCTTAAAGCATCACCCTCCCAGAAGTAGACAAGGTGACCTATCATCACAGTTTTCCCAGGAGTGGGAGTATGCAGTTTCAAAGGCAAGAGACACAGACTTATTCACTCCCATATCCCTATAGAACAATGCAAGTACTCGGAGCATATTTGCTGAAGGAAGGGAGAAATGATTCTTTGATGTCTCTGAGACACCTTTTGGCACTACAGTCCCTTTCTGAGAGGCCCTTAATGTCATCTTCTCTCTGCCTCATCAAACAGAGAGAGGATCATGGACTGCATGTGAGCTTTCAGGAGTAAAATATAAAAAGGAAGACTTGAGAGATGCCTTAACAAGCAACTGAAATTGAGTTCTGCTTGTCTTTGTTGTCTTGGAGGATGAAAATAAATGAGTAGTAAAGTTGATTCTTATTTTCAAATAAATTAAACGTTCAGAAATGTGTTTGTTGCCCACTTTTAACGGCATGCTCCTTTCTTAAACCAGAGTCCAAGCCAGTCTCCTGTCCAAGTTTGCTGTCATGCCTTTTTGTCTAGTCTGTTAAGCTATTTTTAAAAATGTTGAATATCAACAAAGGCTCTCAGGCAGGCATTGTCAACTTTTATTTGAAGCAATCTTGGTTGAATGAGAAGATCCTAGAGCTTATAGTCCCCTCTTCTGTGCTGGCCCAGGCTGGGCTTGAATGTGTGTGACTGATAACAGGGCACATTTCTACCTTTGTTATTACATTCCTGTTCCATAATTCATTGGCCACTGTCATTGTAGGAAAGATCTTTATGGCAAAGTGGGCAGTACAGCAGGTAAGTGCTTTTAGGGAGAAAGTAAGTGCCGTGTAGGGCTCTTCAGCCAGACATAGGACCATTAGGGGCTATGTTCTCTCTACCTTGTCATTGTGATGTGGGTTTCTGGTTGCCTCAGCTAGGTCCACAGCCCCCACCTTTGGGTAGCTTGCTCAGAGAGGATGTTTTTCAACAACATGCAGTGGGGTTTCATCAAAACACTTGCATGTATTACAGGAGAAAGTGGTGTATGCCGACTTAGAAATGTTTTTTTTTTCCCTCATGTTGGTGTGTGATCCTTTCAGATGGACTCTAGGAGCTAGCAGTATATAGATTCCTTCCTGTGAAGAAGGCTCCCAGGCTGAGGGCTGATCTTTTTACTATGGCCTTATACAAATAAAGGTCCTGAGCAAAATGCTCAGGAGGAGGCCAAGGAGGAAAGTTGTGAGTTCTAGGTTAGTCTGGACTACACTGAAAGTTCCAGACCAGCAAAAGTGATATCTCCAAAAAAAAGAGATGGAGAGAAAAGAATGAGATCAAGGGAAGGGAACTCACTGAAGTATATGGAAAGGTTAATTTTGTTTTGCCCATGTTCTCTCTCCTGCAACTGCCAGCATTGCACAATGAAAAGATGTGTCATCCACAAGGAAGAAAGAGAAGAGAATGTGGTCCTGTGACTTGGTCTTCAATTACAGGCCCTTGGCAAAGAAGGCATTGGACATGGCCCCAAGGGTCCTAGCTCCAGGCCAGTGGTACCTGTCAAGTGGTCCTCTAAACATACTATAGAGTCAGGCATGCAAACTCTGTATGGACCCTGCATTCTGCCCACACCACTGCTAAGTCAGTTTCAGTGAGCTTCAGTTCCGACAAACTTTGAGGCCATGAGAACACTGTGCTCTGCAGAATCCATCAGTGCCTCACTTTCAACAGCAGTGTTGATCCAGCTTTGGAGGCCACAGGATGGTAGCTTAGATGTTTTCAGCAATGGCTGAGGATATCTTAGAGAAGAACAATAGCTTCTACAACCATGAGCTTCTGGGTCGTATTAGAAAGGCTTCCAGGAAGCCTTAGACAATCCTTACTATTAGAGAACATTCCCAGAAAAAGATGGGGTGCAAAGCCTGGAATAGTAACCACTGCAGTACACAGATATGACATAATACATGAGCATAAGATCAAAGACGATCAGGGAACCATGACATCAAATGGACAGAAGAAGTTCTAGGTTGCAGATATGATATACATATATGGAGATGTATTAGCTGCTTAACAAAAGAATTAAGATGGGAATTTTAAGTAAATGCCAAAAAGAGTCCAGAACATTTTAGCAATTTATCTAAGAAATATAATAGATTGAAATTATCATTTTAATCATTCAAAAATTCTGAAGTCGAGAAATATAATGAATAGAATAAAAATTTAACAAAGAGAATTAGAAGTAGTCTTCATCAAAAAGAAAAAGAATATGTGAATTTGGAGGGAGCTTCTTTGAAAATTTACAGTCAGAGGAGAAAATGCAAGGTAAAAAAAAATGAAGAAAGCATACAGAATTTACGGAACAACAAAGCAGTAAATGTATAGGTTATTAATATCCAAAGAGTAACACAGAAAGTTAAAAAGGGCAGAAAGCGTATTTAAGGAAATGATAGGTTAGGTGAGATGGTTCACCAGGTAAAGGTACTTGCCACTAAGCTTGATGATGTGGGTTTAATTCAAGGGACAACATGGAAGAAGAGAACTGGCTCAAAACAACCCTGTACAATAAAGGAACTTCAGGAAGCATCACCATCCCCTACTTCAAGCTCTAGTATAGAGCTACAGCCCTGAAAACAGCCTGGTATTGGCACAAAAACAGACAGGTAGACCAATAGAATTGAATCAAAAATCCTGATACTAACCCACACATCTACAAACACCTGATTTTGGACAAAACAGCTAAAAGTATACAATGGGAGAAGGAAAGCATCTTCAACAAATGGTGCGGGCACAACTGGATGATGGTGTTTAGAAGACTTCAGATAGACCCATGTCGATTGCCATGCACAAAACTCAAGTCCAAATGGATCAAAAACCTCAATATAAATCCAGCCACACTGAACCTCTTAGAAGAGAAAGTGGGAGGTACCCTTGAACAAAAATGGTACAAGAGACCGCTTCCTAATCATAACTTCAGTAGCACAGACATTGAGATCAACAATTAATAAATAGCACCTCCTCAAACTGAAAGGCTTCTGTAAGGCAAAGGACACGGTTGACAAGACCAAACAACAGCCCATAGACTGGGAAAAGGTCTTCACCAATCCTACATCTGACAGAGGGCTCATCTCCAAAATATACAAAGAACTCAAGAAACTAGTCAACAAAACAGCAAATAACCTTATTAAAAATGGGGTACAGAACTGAATAGCTAATTCTCAATAGAGGAAATCAAAAAGGCTGAAAGGCACTTAAGAAAGTGCTCAACATCCTTAGGTATCAGGGAAATGCAAATCAAAACAACTCTGAGATACCATCTTACTCCTGCCAGAATGGCTAAAATTAGGAGCACCAATGACAACTTATGCTGGAGAGGATGTGGAGAAAGGGGTATACTCGTCCACTGCTGGTGGGAGTACAAACTTGTACAGCCATTTTGGAGATCAGTATGGCGGTTCCTCAGGAAAATGGGAATCAGTTTACCACAGGACTAGGAAGCATGTGGGACTAGGAAGATTGAGTCAGGGGAGGAGTAGACAAGAAAACAAGAGAGAGAGAGAGAGAGAGACAGAGAGAGAGAGAGAGACAGAGACAGAGACAGAGACAGAGACAGAGACAGAGACAGAGACAGAGAGAGGTACCATAAATGAGGGAGCCATTGTAGGTTTGAAGAGAAAACTGCCTCTAGAGAAATGTCCAGAGACCTACAAGACTGACCCTAACTAACTTTTTGAGCAACAGTGGAAAGGCTACCATAAATGCCCTTCCCTGATAATGAGATTGATAACTAACTTGTCCACCATCATAGAGCCCTCATCTAGTAGCTGATGGAAACAGAAACAGACACCCACAGCTAAACACTGAGCCAAACTGGAATCCAGATGCAGAGAGGGAGGGCAAGACCAGGCTACAGAAACCCACAGAGACAGCTGACCTGAACAAGGAGAAGCTCATGGACCCCTAGACTGATAGCTGGGAAACCAGCATTGTACCGACTCAGACCCCCTGAACATGGGTCTCAGTTAGGAGGCCTGGGCAGTCTAAGGGACTTCAGAAATTGGAACCAGGATGTATCCCTGGTGCACAAAAGGACTTTGGGAGCACGTTCTCCATGGAGGGATACTCCCTTAACCTAGAGACAGGAGAGATGGATTGGTCCCTACTCCAAGTGACTTGACAGATTTAGATGACCCCTCCTTGAAGGCATCACTCTACATGTGGAGTCGGAGGGTGGGGTGGGAGGATGGTCGGAGGCATGGGAGGGTAGAAGAGAGGGAAGGAAAGAGGGACGAAGAGGAAACTGGGATGGATATGTAAAATAAGAAAAATAAATAAATAAAAATTAAAAATATGTATAAAATTCTCAAAGGATTAATAAAATGTTATTTAAAAAAGAAAAAAAGAGAGAACTGGCTCTTGCAAGTTATCCTTTGACCTCTACACACATGTCATGATACGCTATACACACACACACACACACACACACACACACACACACACACTTACACACTAAGCTTAATAAAAATTAAAAGAAATAATAACAGAATGATTTCCAAAGACAGAGAAAGGTATAAATATTGAAGTATGGCAAAGCCAAAGGTCTCCAGTTAGTCAATCAAAATGAAACAACACACAATACATGATCAAATTATCAAAGACCAAAGACAAAAATAAGGTCCTTAAAGCAACAAAAACAGAGGTTGTATTACTTACCATTTCTATCACTGTGAAAAAGACACCATGACTAATGCACTTTATAAAAGAAAAGCATTTGATTGGGAGCTTGTTTACAGTTTCAGAGGGTTAGTGCATGATCATCATGGTGGGAAGCTTGGAAGCTGGCAGGCAGGCAGGCAGGCATGTTGCTAGGGCAGGGGCTGAGAGCATACACCCTGAAAGAGAGAGTGCAATACTGTGTCTGGCTTGTGCTTTTGAAATCTTAAAGCCCACCCCCAATGACACACCTCTTCCAGCAAAGCCACAACTCCCAATTCTTCCTAAACAGTCCACCAACTAGGGACCATACTCTCAGTATATGAACTACTTATGGGGACCTTCTCATTCAAACCACCACAGACATCAATAAGAAAGAAGCAAATCCCAATACACTGTTTGAGACTTCTCAGCATAAACCCTGCTTGCCAGAGAGAGGAATAAATTGCATTACCATATTTCTTTGTTAGGGTTAGCATTACTGCAATGAAACACCATGACCAAACAATAAGGTGAGGAGGAAAGGGTTTATTTGGCTTACACTTCCACATCACTATTCATCACTGAAGGAAGTCAGGACAGGAATGCCAACAGGGTAGGAGACTGGAGGCAGGAGTTGATGCAGAGGCCATGGAAGGAGGTGCCGCTTACTGGCTTGTGCCCCATGGCTTGCTCAGCCTGCTTTCTTAAGGAACCCAGGACCACCAGCTCAGGAGTTGCCCCACCCTTAACAGGCTGGGCCCTCTTCCACCAATCACTAATTAAGAAAATGCCCCAAAGTCTTACCTAGAGCCTGATCTTATGCAGACATTTTCTTAATTGAGGTTCCCTCCTTTTGGATGACCTTAGCTTGTATCAAGTTGACATAAAACTAGGCAGCCCACCATACTAAAAGAAAAGTAGTGCCAAGAAAGAAGGTTGTGCCCAGAAAAGCAGTCATTCAGAAATGAAGGTAATACTGCCCCCAAACAAAAACTAAAAGAGTTTCTCACCATCAGATCTGTCTCACAATAAATTTGAAAGTAGCTGAAAATGAAAGGTATTATGATGATGATAATGATGATGATAATACAATAAGTACCATAAAATGTTTGAAAATATAAAGTTCATTGGTAAAAGTAAGTACTCTGTCAAATCAAAATTTAGTATATAGTATCTTCAATACAAAAATGAAAACACAATACTATGAAAACAAGAAAAATAACAATAATTTTCTAAGGTATATGCACTATACAAAGCTTTAAATTGTGGTAATGAATTCAAATGTAAATTGAAGGTGTTCTTTCATAATAGAGCACATATTCTTCACTGGCTACAGTATCAAGGATCAAAATCTAAAAACAAAAATTTGAATACAGAATTAAAAGGTTTTTGTCATTTCACTTTTCAATCTTATTTATTTAATTTTGTTTTACTCTCTGTATCCCTGGCTGTATTGGAACTCAGGCTAACTCCCTATTCTGCCCCCCACGCCAGTGCTTGGAATGCAGGCATGCGCCACCACTCTCCAGCTGTCTTTTCATTTTTTTTAAAGGGAGACAGGCAAGCTTTATTGAGAGGTGGAGACAAAGCCCCCTGCATCAGGGAGGAAAATCAAAAAGAAGCTGTATTTTTTTTTTTTTTTGACTCAGGCTGGCTTTGAATGTGCTAGCACAAAATGACCTTGAACTTTGACCCTCAGGCCTCCACTTTCTGAGTACTAGGCTCCAATTATCCTTGGGGAAAACACTTCTAAAATGAAATACATTCTAAACTGTTGCTTAGAGCTCACTGATGTCATGTGCCTTATGATCAGGCTGAGAAACAGAGGTCTCTGATTACTCCTCAGGCCCCTCCTCCGTATCTGTGGACTCACTGAGTGGTAAACAAAGATGTGAATACATAAAGAAGACAATAAGGGAGTGAACTTAACGACAGGTGGACAGAGGAATGAATGAATGGAAGAAGGCAAACTGGCAGGCTTGAAATTTCTTTTTCCCCTATGTTTAGTTCTATCTTCCTGGGGGTTTGTCTTCATAGGGTTTCAGGGTTTAGAGGTATAAGGATGTTTGATTTTGCATTTATGTGAACTATTATCAATATTAAAAATTTGTCAAATATGCTAGGCCAAAGAAAGCTGTTGCTATTTTTTTTCCACAAAACGATAATTATTTTAAAGATATATGCATGCAAGTTTTTGGAAAAAAGAGAACCTTCGTTCACTGTTGGTAGGATTGCAAGTTGGTACAGCTATTGTTGAAATTAGTATGGAGAATTCTCAAAAAGCTAAAAATAAGTCTACCATATGACCAGCTACATCCCTGCTTGGCATATGCCCAAAGGACTTGACATCCTACTTCACAGACACTGGCTTAGCCATGTTCATTGCTGTTCTATTCACAATAGCTAGAAAGTAGAAACAACATATATGTCTTAAAACAGACAAATGGATAATGAAAATATGGTTCCTATACACTGTGGAATACTATTCAGCAGTGAAGGAAACTGAAATCATGAGCTTTGCAGGTAAATGGATGAAACACAAAATGGTCATATTGAGTGTGAAAGACAAAAAGTAAAGTTAAGGAGACTCCCCATTTGAAATGAAAGGCAGTCTGACCTGGAAAGCTAACCCAGACCACTATCAGTTCCCTGGAATTTGCTAACCACCTGCAACTTTCCCTCACAGGCCCTAAGATAGCCAGATACCAAGAATTCAAACTGCCCTCCAGTCAGTGTGTCAGCAGGTAGTAAGTAGGGTCCTTAAGAAACAAAGAGATAGCTGCAACTCAGATTTGCCCAGACAAGATTAATTAGCACACCCTGAGGCCCTGAGGTCTGCGCAAAGGTTTCTCGTTCATTAAAGCCTCTTGCTTGTTGCATCAACTGGACTGGACATCGAGTTCTTGGAGGTACCAACCAAAATGGGGAGAGTCCTCATTCTGAGGGTCTTACAAGTGAAGTAAGCCAGACTCAGAAAGACAAATGTCTCATGCTCTCTCTTTTTGGAGGCTTCTATCTCCAAATCTTCAGATATGTATACACAGCCTGTGGTAACTACAGAAACCAGGAAAGTAAAGTGGTACAAGTGCCAGGATAGGAGAATTGAGAGGGAGATAGCAGGGTACAGGTGATCTCATCATGGAAATGGGAAAGGGGAGGGATCTCCTTAGGGAAGGAGAGGGAGGTCAATGCAGAAGAACGCTGGAGGATAGTAAAGGGGAACAAGAGGATACAAGTGATCTGATTGGGAGAAGCAGGAAAAGGAGGCTCCTTAGGAAGAAGGGAGGGAGGTAAGTACAGGAAGATTGGAGGGAGGTAAAACAACAATATGGATGGCAAAAACTATTGAACTATATAAAATAATAACCTATAATGTACTTAATCATATGTATACATATATACATGCATACATACTTACATACATACATACATACATACATACACACACACATATACAGTTTTATAGTTTAATGAATTTTTCACATCTGGGCCAAAGATCACCTAACCAAAACCCCAAATACCACACATGGAAAGCCCTCTTTTGAGGTGTTGGCCAGGGCTGTCTAAGATACTCCCCAAACAATAGCTTATTGCTATTGTCCTTGGTTAGCCCCCAGAGGTAGAAGGTAAGACCTTCTTGCTGCAGACATCAACTATCAAACACTTCAGAGACAGGATCCAGAGGCCCCTGTGCTGGAACTGATCTAAATGTCTCTTCCCTGAGAACTAACTCTGAGCTGGAACTGATCTAAATACCTCTTCCCTGGGGACTAACACTCTTAGTACCAGAAAGCACCATGCAAGCTTCCAGAAGAGGAAGACAACCTATAATTCCACCCAGCTATGATGCCTATGAATCATGTCAACAACCAGCATGGCATGATAATCTACCTTGGTGGCAACCAACAGCTCTCTAATTGGACTTAAGACTCTCGATGACATGGTTGCAATAACAAGGTTCTGGGAACCTAGCTAACTATTCAGTGCTAGTGAAATCGTTGTTATTGGAGGAGAATATACAACCACTAATTTACTAAAGCAGCATAATCCCTAACAACAATCTATAAATATCTGTCACCCCCACAGGAAACTTCTCTTTAAAACAGAGAGATACAATCACAGAAAACCACAAACAAACAATATGTGCACATTTGTGGAGCCCAGCCCTAAGGACACAGCTACAAAACATTCCCACATCTAAGGCTCAGGAAACACTGGAAGAGAGGACACAAAGGTTATAAGAGCCAGAGGATCAGGGGCTAGTAACATCAGAAGCTATCCCCATAAACTCTCACCAGCATGATCATCCAAAGCAACCAATATGTCACACTGCATGGGTAAAATCCCACAAAGACTCAACCTTACACAAAGAACTACAGTTGAGTAAAACGGAGCAGGAGAGGTGACTCCACCACAGAGAAGAGAGTATCAATTAGTTGCTAGGTACCATATGATTAGCCCTGAAAACATATATACAAATAACATTAGATAAACTCAACAAGTTTTATTTAGGAATATACATATATGTATCTACAAATACATATATTCATACAATAAAAATGATGGAAAAAAGTCATACATTTGAAGAAGACTAAGGAAGAGTATATGGGAGGGTTTGGATGGAGAAAAGGAAAAGGAGAAATGTTGGAATGAAGATACAATCTCAAAAAAACCCAAATATAAAAAGATATATTTGTACAAGTTTCCCTGGGAAATTAGTAAAATTGCTCAGAAAAAGAAAATCACAATACATAATAACCCAGACATGTATCCAAAAAAAAGGAAAATGAACAATCTTCCTGTTGTGATGTATTAGCAACCTGTTTATTATATTTATAGTAGATTTAAAAGGCTGTAGGCATTACCTTATTTGTTTTGTATACCAAATGCTTTTCGAATTTACATTATTTTGAGACAACAGATCACAAAAGAAAGAAGAGTATGTGAGGCCCTTCACTAACATGCTAGGCGACCTTGAGCAAAAGCTTTCCCTTGCTGGGCTTCAACTTCTGCCTTTTATACAAAGGTCATTAAGGCAGACCCGTTTACTCCAGCTTCCCTGTCCCATAATTCTCTTTCAATCAATACGGAAATTGTTGAGGCAGGAGGGTCACAAGCTCAAAGCCTGACTGGGCTACATAGGGGGTACCCTTTTTCAAAATGAAAACAACACAGGGTATTCTGTGAACTGGAAATTTAAAAAGTTATAGTCCCCATGTTTAGCATGCAAATCCCATAAATCAGGTTGAAAAGAGGAAAAAAATAGAACTTATTCTGGAAGGAGATTGTCTATCGTGTTTTAAAAGCAGAATCCTGGGTTCAGCTTTGAAATGGGAGCACTATTTAAATGGAATAGGTTGCCAGCATCCCAAGGGATGAACCAAGGGAAATGAAGAAAGCTCCTAGCAGAGAAGGCAGGATCAAAGAAGTCTCCAAACAAAAAAGCTGGAGAGATCCAGGGTCTACTGCAGACACAGCAAAGGTTTGAAAAGCAGGGTCTCTGTGCTGAGGGTGAACATGCACTCCCACCAAGAAAGGCAAGAGAGGATTGACAAGATTCAGGAGCCCGGGCCTCAACAAACCATTCCCGGAGGGCAGGGACCAAGCTGCAGGCTTCTCTGTTTTGCCAGCACAGCACTCCAGGACCTGGAATAAGCTGATGGAGGCAGTATGCAGAAGCCATCATCATTTGGAAGGAGAAATGGGTAGAAAGCTGGAAAAGTTAAATGTTGGCTGAATGGGGCAGCACATGTCTTTAATCCCAGCACTTTAGAGACAGAAGCAGGTAGATCTCTATAAGTTGTTCATGGCTGACCTGATCCACATGCCAGTTTCAGACCAGCCAGAGCTACACAATCAGACCCTATCTGCAATGCCCCCCAAAGTTAATGGCCGAAGTTTTACTGCTATAAATGCTAGAGTAGAGAGATGTCAAAAAATCTGAGCCTTTGAAGACACACAAATAGAAAGCAATCAATGGACATCCTTGTATGAACTACGTTTAAGGATGCAGAGGGGGTATATGACATAATCCTCTCTTTAATTCGGTTCCCCTTCCTCTCCCCTAACTGCCCTCCCCGTCTGTGTGCGCGTGTGTGTGTGTATGTGTGTACAAGCCTAGGTCAGAGGACAGTATCCAGGAATCACTTCTTTCCTTCTACTTCATTGAGGCACAGTCTCATTTCTGCCTCTAGAAGCTGCACAATCCAACGTGGGTAGCCCTGGAGCTTCTGTGCAATATCCCTATCTCCAGTTCTCATCTAGCTGTACAAGTGCTAGATCGGATCACAGATGTGAGCCATTGCTTGGGTTATTACACATTTTTACTTGAGTTCCAGAGATTCAAACTCGGGCTTTTCATGAAAAGCTATCTCACTGGCCTAATCCTTAATGACTCAAGTATGGTCCAGAGCCCAGCAACCCAGGTATTATCTTGTTACAAGCTCATTATGCATGTAGATCTCTTGCTTTGGATCCACTGGATCAGAATCTACATTTAAATCATATCCCCAGGAAGTTGGAAAACATGTTTATGTTTGAGAAGAACTGCACTGAACAGGGACAGCAGACCTTCCAGATACTAAAGAAGTTTTGCTGACAATATGCACTCATTGTTATTACTCCTCTTGTCTCTCTCTGCCCAAGTCTTTACAACCTATAAAAACTCTAAAATCTGGCTATAGGTGTAGCTCAGTTGATACAGTGTTTGGCTTGCCTGCACAATACCCTGGATTTGATCCCAACACCATAATTAATCAGGTTCAGTGGCACACACCTATAATCCTAGCACTTGGAGGTGGACACAGGAGGCTCTGCTGTTCAGTCATCTTCTATATAATAAGTCCAAGGACAGTCAGGGTTATAGGAAACCCTGTCTCTCACACACACAAACAGAAACCCTCTCCTTTGCCAGGAAAGTGCAAAATCCATTCTTTGCTCACAATTACTAGTGACCGTAGGCTTACATGGCTGCTCTGCTCTAAACCATAGCCCAGCTAGGAAGCAAAAACCTTGGTATCAAGATCTCAAGTGCTCCTGGCACCAGTATTTCTCTATATTACAATCTTCGGATCTATAAAATGGGGCCAAGAGCATGACTCCTCACAGAGCTGTTGAGAAGAGAAAGTAAGATCATGTGTGCTGAAATAAGACTTCTACCCTGATTTGTCCCGTTCAAAGGGGAAAAAAAGAGCTGAGTGTCCTAGAAAGTAGTAAAGTTGTCCTATTGACCCACTCAAGTCACCTGCCCCCAATGCTTCTGCAGCCTAGAAACAAATGCACTTTGGTCACTCCAGACCTCAGAAAATAAAAACAAAAAGAACAAGGTTGGAAATCATCAGTCCATAAAATCTCCAGCCTAGTTTTGCTTTGCCTTTGTAACATCTTCTCTCCCATTATATAGTTACTCTAAATTGGCTTTTCACTTGGATTCCCCTATGTATCTAATCGGTGCCCCAAATCCCCATGATCCTACTGACTACAGCATATTTGTATCAATTTTGTAGGGCTCACCATGTATTTTTTGCTTGTGTTAAGTGCTTATATACATTAAAGAATTATCCTCATAACAGCCCTGTTAAGTAGCTATTATTACATCTAATATTTTATGGATGAGGAAACCAATCCAAAGAAGTAACTTGCCCAAGGTCTCACAGCTGTGGCAGAGCTTGGATTCTAAAGCGTGTGCTGGTAATAGCAAACATAACCTGGCTGAAGATGAGAATGAATGCTGAGATTTGCAGATAAGCAGGGAGATGGAGGTTAAGCCAGGCTTTTGAATGCCATGGTACCCTCTGGCCAGGTGGAGCATGGTCAGAAAGGGTGTCTGGCATTTCCAAAATATAATGTGCAGAGATGACAAAGGCAGGACATATGACCAAGAGGGCAAATGTGGATAAATTATCTCTTCTCTCCACATACGTGGCTAAACTTTTCTAGCCTGAGGAGACAAATTTGTGATATTATAGTTACCTCCCGCTGGTGGGCAGTCATGTTTTGTTATCTAAAAGCTGAGCATATACAGCAGCGTGCACAGCCTGAGGGACTTAGTGGTGACACAGGCTATCATGGAAAAGTGAGTCAGTACACAGAAGACCCTGAGAGCCATATCACAACTCTCTGTGGTTGGTCAAGGTTACTATTTTGCCTTTTTGACATACTATCAATTATTCTGCCAACAGAGATACTGGACCTTTAGTTTTCATATAATCTAAGAAATTGACTTTAATTAAACCATCAGTAACTTGAACCTAATTATTTCAGACAGTATTTAATTAATGTTCCATGGGTACCTAACATAATTAACGTTCCTTTAATAAGACCTTCTGTGACATTAAAATATATGACCTTTATCTTCCTTATCTACCACATTCTGACAACTACGATTTGTCATTTTCACTAAAAAGTATAGTTTGATTAAATAGAACAGGCCATAAAATTAATCTGGCATATTATACTTGTTTGTTTCTTTTTTTCCTCCTCCCTCGAAGCCTAATAAGTTAAGTCTTTTAATTAGCAGTGCTGATTCAAGTGTTCATACCACATTTTACTTTTAATTTGCCAAAGTGTTTCTTTTGTACACGAATTTTTGTGACCAAAGCAGATAACAACTATCCTTTATTAATCATGGTGAAAGGCTCAATCTTTACAATATGAAAAATAATGAGCTGTTCTTTACTTTAACAATGACTAGTGATTGTTTTAAGATGTCCCACCTTTACTAAGAGGCATTGGTTTCTAGTATTAACAAGGTTATATTAAGTATTAAAATCTTTATTGGTACTGGAAGCAAACACAAGGCTTATGCTAAAGTGATTTCACAAGGGGGTTTATGTCCTTCTCACCTCCAGTTCAGAAGCTCCTGTGACCCAACACTCTAAATGCCCTCACACTGAAAATATGCAAGAGGTGATTACAAGAGGAAGGGAGCTACTGGTCTTAGTTTTGTAGTCTGCTAAGAAATAATCTTCTTCTGGGGTTAGGGCTCTTACCTTGGATGTTGAGAGCTTGCCTGGCAAGTCAGAGCCTTGGATTTAATCCCCAATACCAAAAAGAAAAAGAAAAAAAGAGTTATCTTGCTCCATAAATGTGGAGAAAGGTATGCTAAAGAGAAACACAGTTTAAGTGGGAATCCTTCAGGCTCTCATCTCCCTTTCAAGACCCCTCAAGGCCAGTAGTATTTTAACAACAAAGGCAAGAGGCTACTGCTTCCTCTGAAAGATTTCATCTATTTCCATCATAAAAAAACAAAAAACCAAAATCAGGAAGGGAGAAAAGTAGTAGAGATGAAGGGAGAGGAAAGCATAGCCACCCCGAGGTTTGCACAGAGCCTCAAATACACCTCTCCTAACTCTGTAACTGAAACGGAGTTCCCAATGTAAAATACAGTAGCTGTCACTGTTGTGGTGTCCAAGAGATCTCTCTGCTGTGAAAGTAGCCTTCAACAATATTCCATATGCTAGTTAGGGCATACTTGAAATATGCCTAGCAGTTACCTTATTGAACAAAGGCAATGTTCACCAAGCTCATCTAAGACTCTGCTCACACAAGGAGAGAATGTGCAGATTAGACAGCCAACCTGGTAGATGACTTCCTTTGCTGAGTAATGTCATATCCAGGCACTAACCTTCCTCTGAGTCCTAAATTCAAGCCCAGACTCTATCAGTTCATTTGGACATCTTTCCCAATTCATACTACTTCCTTTCCCAGCTGCTCTGGAATAAGTCTCTAAAGAATAATCTTCACACACGTTGACATTGTCATCTCTCACTGGTCCAAGAACTGATAAAACTATTATGTCATGGGAGGAAGAGAGGGAAAAGGCAAGAAACATGAACTCCTATTAAGCCACTTCCTATAGGAGAAACACACAGAGGAGGGGGAAGGGAGGGAAAGAGAGAACAAGAGACAGACAGAGAAACAGAGACAGAGACAAAGAAGACAGAGAGAGACAAAGACAGAGAAAGAAAGCATTAGAGCTTATAAAACAGAGCCAGTATTCCTGAGGTTTGGAGCTGTGTTAATTGGCTTTGAGATCAGGGCATTCTAAAGTCAAATTCCAGAGGAGTGTGCTGGCACAAACTTGTAATCCCAGCAGTTGAGAGGCTAAGGCAAAAGAATTGCAAGTTTCAGAACAGCCTGAGTTACACCGAGAGACTCTGTCTCAAAATAAAATAAAATAACTAGTTTAATACCAGGCTAGGACATGTAAAATCCCACTTCAAAAGACAAAACAAAAATTGTTCTTTCTCTATACTTAAGATCTAGGGAGCTCTCTGAATGTAGATTTTTATATCAGTAGTTTGTTTTTGCACTTTAATTAGTAAGCCAGCGCCTCCCTCACTCTGGTTGAGCCTTGTACACTGAACTGCATCCTCAGCTCTCAATTACTGAATGTTTAAAAATATGACCCAGTATACATCACTGTAGCAAGAATGGAGACATCTGCAAAGTAACACACTGAAAAGAGTGCAAACCTGGATGCTTTCAACTCTTTGGTGATTAACCTCAGAAGAGAGCTACACTTTTGCAAATAAAAAGATTAGAAAATGAGGGGCTGACAGAGAAACTAGGATACAAGGAGGAACAGAAAAGATTCATACAATGTCCTTCACAGGAGAGGAAAGGAACAAGATCTCCTGAGCATATTGGAAGTGAGGAGGGTCAGTGAGTGGAGAGGGAGTTAGGAGAAAGAGAAGGGGAAGAGAGGAGAACATGTGGGACTAGGAAGATTTTGAGTCAGGGGACAAATAGACGACAGAAAAAAAAAGAACTACCATAATACAGGGAGCCATTATAGGTTTGAAAAGAAAACTGACTCTAGAGAAATGTCCAGAGACCTACAAGGATGACCCCAACTAACAATCTGAGCAACAGTGGAAAGGCTACCTTAAATGCCCTTCCCTGATAATGAGATTGATAACTAACTTATATGCCATCCTAGAGCCCTCATCTAGTAGCTGATGGAAACAGAAGCAGACACCCACAGATAAACACTGAGCCAAACTCCTAGAATCCAGATGCAGAGAAGGAGGACAACACCAGGGTACAGAAATCCACAGAGACAGCTGACCTGAACAAGGGGGAGTTAATGGGCCCCCAGACTGATACCTGGGAATCCAGCATGGGACTGACTCAGACCCCCTGAACATGGATGTAAGTTAGAAGGCCTGGGCAGTCTAAGGGACCTCTGACAGTGGAACCAGGATGTATCCCTGGTGCACAAAAGGACTTTGGGAGCACATTCCCCATGGAGGGATACTCCTTTAACCTAGAGGCAGGAGGGACGGCCTAGTCCCTACTCCAAATGACTTGACAGATTTTGATGATCCCTCCTGGAAGGCATAACCCTCCCTGTGGAGTGAGGGGAATTGGATGGCAGGGGGGTTAGGGGACATGGGAGGATAGGAGAGAGGGAGGGAGGGAGTGAAGGAGGGAGGGAGAGGGAACTGGGATCGATATATAAAATAAGAAAAAATGAAGAAAATGAGGGGCTGGAGAGATGGCTCAGTGGTTAAGAGTGGTGACTGCTCTTCTAGAGGAACTGGGTTCAGTTCCCAGCACCCACATGACAGCTCACAACTGTCTGCCATTCCAGTCCCAAGGGACCTGACACCCATGGCAAAACACCAATGCACATAAAATTTAAATAATTAGAAAATGAATAGGAGGTGCAACAAACAACACACCAGGAAAATCTGGTCACATTTGTTATCACTCATTTAATTTCCAATTTCTGTGAGAAACCGTGTTTATTGACCACAATTCATTTGAATTAACAAAATAGTTGCAGGATGAGTTTACATGTAATAATTCTAGTTGGGTGTGGTGGTACCCAACTATAATGCCTGCACTGGATGCTGAGGCAGGAGAATGGCAAGTTAAAGCTAAACTGGGCCTCACAGCATGAACATCTATTTTTTAATTTCTAATATCTTGATATGAAATATAGAGAAAGTATTTTCTAAAACATTAGTCTATTTGACTAATGAATTTCTCAAATCAGATATGTCATCTTGATCAATTGTTTTGTTAAACAAATAGGATAGTTTTTGGCATACATTTTCCTCCTGTAAAATCTACTTCCATTTTATAAATGTGGAAATACGTGGTCATAAGTGAATACTCACCATCTTAACATAGAAATCAGATACATATAGATATGTAAAAGCAGATTTGGGTGTACAAATTCCAAAAGAAAAAAATTGGAATAACTGTGGCCAGTATGTCACGACAGATACAAATCAGGCATCATTTTAATCAAACTGAATTTAGATGATAGACGTTCATGGAAAACCTAATTTACTTGGAGTTCACCGGTCATGACTTATACAAGCTTTACAGGACAAGGTTAAAGAGATTACATCTAGGTTCACATCAGCAGCATCTGCTGGCTACTCCTCTACAAGCTGATTTAATGAGAGGTCAAGCACAGTCTGTCCGAAGGACTTCTGCTTTAGGCAGGTGATGGGAAGAAGTCTTCACTTGTACTGCAACGGCTTCCGGGACTCTCAGGATTAGGAGCTCGCATCGTCACAGCACTTACAAATTATCCTGACATTTGTTACCAGACTAAACTATGAAGCAGAAATCACAATCAAAGCTATGCTTTGCAGTTCACAAAAAAGAAGAAATGTTGTTCTTCTGAAGTACGGCTTTTTCAAAAACTGACTTGCATGTATTTTCTTACAGTCATTCTAAATAAGTATATTTCTATATGATGTATGTCCTATGCAATTGCCTAAAGAATGTGTAGAAGACAGGAGAATTCGTTAACAACTTACGCTTAATAAGCACGGCAACAGAATACAGAAATCATTCATCCTGAAAATTCTAACCCAAATTTTTAAATAATTTAAATTCATTAAAACACTTTATATTTCAATTCATAAGTTGTTCAGAGAAGAGCTTAAGGATGTTCCTGTAATTATTGTAACAGGAAGGGGTTCCAGCCATTAAAATCATCTTTGGCAATTCAGTGTGATTCCCCTATTTATGCAGTGCTCTTTTCTGAGTATGCCTAAGTCCGTATTGCCTTCTCAGACATGGTCACTTCTAAGCAGTATATCACAAAGAAGCTCAAATTCCAAAATCAATCAAGTCGTTTTGCCAAAGATGGGGGATTTACAATTGAGTAATCTGTAATCACATAGATGCCTTATGATAATTATCTTCTTTTGGAGCACACATGTGTGACCAAAAGTGTTTCAGTGGATAGGAAAGACAAGGTAGATATAGTTTGTGTTATTGTATTAGGATGAGACTCAGAAATGCCAAGTATTTAATTTTTATATGAAAACCCACTTTTGCACAGACCCTGCTCTCATAGCTCTGTGCAATACTGACAACTGGACACAGCTCTTGACAAATCACAGTTTAAATATTCATTTTGAGTATGCATAAAAATTATAATAAGAAGATGGGCAATTTTCTCAACAGGCCTATCATAATCATGAGAAGAACTGATTATTCGTGGTAGGGGATACAGGATGAACAGGTGTTTGGGCTCAAGAGAATACATTAATTTCTCCAATTTCAACAACTGAGATCTCTGCTAAAGATGCTAGAAGTTTTCCCTTGCTTGTGTCTTTGAGGGACGTGGGCATGGACACAGTGGAGTAAACTACGGTGCTCTGAAATAACTGCATATGAGAGTTTATCTGCTCAAAATGTACTCGCCTGTGCCTCTTTTTCCTTTAGTCACTAGTGTCTATCAGCCTCTGTAGTCTCCATTTCTTTCTCACACAGAATTGTCACCAGACTACAAAGCCGAAGGAAAGAAAGGGTCAAACTCTCCGGGCACCTGGCACAACCCTCTAACTACCTGAGATAATTTCAAAGGAAAGTGGGCTCTGCTGCAAGCAGTGCAAAGGATTATGTTATGAAATAACGTGGAAGTTGAGCGATAACGACAATCCACCCACTCTTTAAATCAAACGTTTAACACTAGTTAGGTTAGACCAGAGACGTTTAATTTCAGAACAATAACAGCAAAGAAAGCATCTCACTGAGATAAGTCAATTTCTGACAGAGTAACAGTTTCGCCTGCCCCACATCTACAGCGGAGAATAAATACAGGGAGTCAACTTGACAAATAGCCCTGATGCCCCACTGCTCCAAGGTCTGAAGCATGCTTTGCCCAACTTTGAAAATGTGTGAAATGACAACAACAAATATCCTATTTTTGGTCCCAACATACATGATGTGTGTTGACTGGGGGAGAGGGACTTATAGGTATTGCATAAATGTCTAAAATTATGTCCTTTGTTTTGCAGGCACATCCCCCATGGAGGGATACTCCCTTAACCTAGAGACAGGAGAGAAGGCCTAGTCCCTACTCCAAATGACTTGACAGATTTACATGACCCCTCCTGGAGGGCATCACCCTACAGTGGAGTAGGGGGGGAGGGGAGAGTGGTTGGGGTGCATGTCAGGGTGGGAGAGAGGAGGAGAGGGAGGGAGGGAGAGGGAACTGGGATAGATATGTAAAATAAAAATAAAAAATGAATTAATATAATAAAAAATATGTTAAATGCAAAAACTATGTCCTTTGTGAATCATTTTGTACCTTTGTGGATATGCACACCCATTAAGACTCAACCATACAATTTATTATGAAAACTGGGCCAAATTATATTTTCCCTACTGCAGTACTTAATTTGGCAGAATTTGCCATGCTTTAGTATTTCCTACATTCATTGCCTGTTGGAATACTGCAGGACACATTAAAGAAAACCTAGATGCACAGCATGTATTTTTATCAATCCATCAGAATTCAAAAAAACAAACTAGAAACTATTTTCTTGTCCTGTGGCTGCTTATATGTGAGATACGTCCTTCTCCATAGAAACCTGCAGATCCAAACATGAGTTCGGTGTCTCAGCCAGTTAGAAAGGGGCTCCCCTGAAGAGGAAGGATGTTGAAGGCAGGGAACTGGCCTGAGGGGCAACAAATAAACACCCAAGTAAAAGGACCTCCAACAGAACATTTAGTGTACTGGGGAAAGCCCCTTTCCCCAAGACCACATAGGAATTTCCCCCAAAGCTTCTGCCTGCAATCCTTTGCATCCCATGACAAATCCCCTAGAAACAGATATATTCTGAATTCTTAGTAGCTTCTGGATTTCTTTTCCAAATGCAGGCTGCCCCTTCTCAGCTCAGGCCAAGAAATAGAAAAGGTTGAATTCCAGGAAGTGAAAACTGCTTCCCTGCCAAAGCCATCAACTCTTCAGGTCCAGGTGACCTCCTAGGCATTGTGATGGGGAACAGCTGGTCAAGACTTCCCAATCCAGCCTACCCCCTCCCCTCCCCTCCCCCACACTGCCCCCTCTTTCCTCTAACCCAAAGAAGAAACTGCTTTCTGCAAGACCTACTGCCAGGTGCTGAGGACACAGAGGCCCTGACATGAAGAATCTCACATTCTTTTCACCAGGAAGCAGGTCATAGCAATACACAGTGGCCAAGGCTGACAAAGAAGTCAGCACAGGAGGCTCTGCCCACACAGAAGAGATAGCTAGTAGCCCTACCCCCAAAGAAGGGGCACACTACACCATCTCTTCCTGTGCATTGAAGTAACTAAATATTGTGCCTCCCTACAGATTGAAGAAAGTAATAAGGGAAAGGGGCATTGGCAGCAGCAAAATGTGAAAGAGCAAGAGGGAGATGGTGAGAAATAAGTGGATGGAATGGCATACACCTACCTCCACCCCAAATCCCTGAACATGTAAACAGAAGGCTGGAGCTTAGCAAAGAAACAGGTTTCTGTCAAACACAAGGCACAGTGTCTCTTTTGTTTAGAATGTTTTCATAGAGCTTAACGCACTGTGTCATACTTTGAAACAGTGATATACAAACAATTGTGTGTCTGCAGTGGAATCCCTTTGCCCCACCACCAAAACAAAAGCCTCTACAAAATTCCCAAGAGTAAAAGAGACCCTTCCTCCATAGACTACACGGAGGAATTTCTTCCCATTACACCATGAAACCCACAACACAGCAGCTACATCTTCATCATGTTCTTTTTTCAGAAACTACTGCAATGACCAGTCAGTAGCTTGACCTAAATGAAACTAAATCAAAAAACAACATAAGGATTAGGAAAAGAAAATGAGGTATACCAGAAAGAGGGGGGATGTGTTAATGGACACAAGAAGGGTAAGTGACCGAAGGAACAGAATAGGATGGGAAAATGAATAATGCTGCTCTCAAGTAACTAGAAGCCTGGTGCAGAGATAGAGACACAAGCAAATAATTAGGTACATCTGTAATTAAAGCGGCATTAAAAAAAACATAGGCAAGAACACAAACCATAAAAACCATGAAAGACCATCAAGGAAGGCTGCTTGGCAGAGGTAACACTAGAGCTAAAATATCAAGGTCTTCTCATTTAACTAGGAGGAAAGTAAGGGAGCATAAGCCACAGACAGATCATAAAGACACTTAAACATTACATCAAAAACATTATCTTTGATGAAGAATGTAGTTCAGTTCATAGAATGTTTGCTTAGCATATATGAAGCCCTGGATTTGATTCTCAGCACAGAATGAAATGGGGCACAGTGGCACATGCCTGTAATCTCAGCATTTGGGAGTTAGAGGCAGGAGGAACAGAAAGTCAAGGTCATCCTTGACTACATAGTAAGTTTGAGGCAGGCGTGGTATACATAATGAGTACATAATGGATGCATACATACACATATGTGTACATATATATATGTATATATATATAAGTGAAGAGACAATGAATAATTCTAAATAGGTAAGCAGAAAGGTTTAGATACTAGAAAGCTTAAAATTTAAGAAGTTATTGCCATCAACCAACTATTTTCATAAACCAGACATGGTAAGACAATGCCTTTGGGGACAGAGAACAAACCATGAACTGAAGAGCTAGAAATGAGCAATGAGTAAACACATCTGGTTATCATTGATTTCTCCAACAGGAAGAGTATCCTCTCTGCCTGGGGCTCCACATTGGCAATAGTCAGATATTCAGTGAGCTGCAGAGCTTTGGGAAGGGAAGAAGAATTAAAGGACAGAAGAAGAAAGAACCCAAAGGGGAGAAGGAGGGGTGAGGGGGCACAGAAAGACATAGGAAAGGAGGATGAGAAGGGAAAGGAAGATAGATAAGTTAGGTCCACTAGCTAATTAATCAGAGGCCAACATGGCCCGAAAGGATATCAAGAGCCTTTCATATGCCTTTCTTCTTGGCTAACAATTCTATATTTTCTAAGTCCCTTCCTCGTTGTTTTCTCTTAGCTACCAATGTGAAGGTTAGAGCCTTCCAACATACCTATACATTATACATTATACCTATTATCTACTCTATGGCTATAACGGTAGAGCACTATGGTTTCTCATTAATGAGGAGACACTGGATGCCACATTACAAACTTGAGGAGTTTAATACAGAGTTCCTCAAGGATGACACTTGCTTACCCAACCACACCCCAGCAGCTGGTAAAAAAGCTTTGTTAAAGCCACATCTGGAGTCCACTGGAGACTTCTCACAAAGCAATGGCAAGGAACACAGTGAAAACAGGGTCACTGACAAAACTTGCTGATCTGAATATCAGTCCTTTTCATTGCAGCCATTTCTCCACATATCAGCTGTTCAGCGTGAAGAAGGGTTTCCTTAATTATACTCATTGCCTCCACTCCAGAGTGTGGCTCACTTGGGGACATAAGTCTACATGGCTGGGTTGTTACAAAGATTAAATGAGATCACATATATAAATAATGGTTTAGTAGGCACTCCATCATAATAGCCATCATTATTATCATCAGCATTTATTCATTCAGCCAGGCAGGCACTCAATAAATATTGATTGACTGTATGAATGCATGAGTAAAAAAAGTTCCTTCAAGCAGGCCAAGTTAGACAAAAGGATGCAGACAACTTTCCACATCTTAAGCCTATCTACACATAGTTGTATCTAATATCTATTTAAGGCTCTTCCATTTACCTTTCACAAAAGGTTTTTTACTTATATTGTAAAGTGTCCCCAAGCCCAGCAGACACAAACAGCCTTACCCTATCAACCCCATAGTATTTATCATATCTTCTCATATGCTGAATTTTAATTTTATTTGTTTACCTGTGTATTGCTGGTCCCTCATTCAAACAGCATATAAGTCACAGAAGAGTAAGGATATTTCCTGTTTCCAGTGGATTCTAAGTGCATATGAATATTCAGTGCGGAATAGGAACTATGAATGAATGAATGAATGAATGAATGAATGAATGAATGAATGAATGAATGATGAAGAATACAGTTAGTTTTGCAAGTTGACAGCTCTGGGAAAAATGTTAAAGTTTGATTTATTGTAAGGCAGACTACAAGATTAGAAAAGCTGAAATAAAGGCTGGAGTTGGAAATGAAAAAAATCCCTTCACCACTAGCTTTAGTCTGAAAAGAGCCTCATTTCTGAAACACAGCTTCATTTTATCCTTTTGCTCTCAGGAGAACCCAATTTTAGATACTAAAAGCTTTTTCTCTATTGGCTTCTAAGATGGCATCTGTCTTAGTTTGCTGTCATTTGCTGTGATAAACCCTGACCTAGCCTTACTTTCCAGGAAAGGGTTTATTTGTTTTTATCTTACAGCTTGCAGTCCATCATGAAAGGGAGTCAGATGGGAGGAACTCAGGGCAGAACCAGGAACCAGGAGGCAGAGGCCGAGGAGGAATGCTGCTTATTGGCTTGCTCCTCATGCCTTCCTCAGTTTGCCCTTCAAGGAAGGCACCACAGTGGGCTGGGCCCTTCTTTGTTCCCTTCTGGATTGATTGTTTTTTTGGTGGTGGAGTTCAAGACATAGTCTCTCTGTGTAGCTTTGGAGCCTGTCCTGAAACTTTATAGACCACACCAACCTCTAACTCACAGAGATCCACCTGCCTCTGCCTCCCTTGGGCTGGGATTAAATGAATGCAGACATGCATCACCACCACCTAGCTTGAATTGACTTGTTTTAATGAGGTGAAACATATAAATCTATTTTCATTATTCTGTTGGTAGAAATCCAGTTATGCCAGCATCATTTGTTGACTAGGCTAACTTTTTCCCCAAAGTATGCCTTTGCTTTCTTTGTCAAGAATTAAGTGGGCATAGCTTTGCCATTTTATTTTCAGGTCCTCTATTCTATTCCATTGTATTCCTGACTATTTTTATGTCAATATAGGTTGGGTTTATCACTATAACTCTATGGTATAACTTGAGGTCCAGTATCATAATACCTCCAGCATTATTCTTACTCCTTAGGATTGTTGTAGCTATTCATGGTGTTTTGAGGTTCCCTACAAATTCCTGTATTATTTTTTTTTCTAAACCTGTGAAATGAGACATGGAAATTTTATGAGACATGGAAATTTTGATAAGTATTACAGTAATTATATTAATTTTGGTAGTATAGAATATGGATTATGTCCTCTTTTGTCAAGGCTATGTGATCTTCAAAAATAAAGAGTAACTGGACAAAATGGAGTCGGCAGGTGGAACCAAGGGCTGGAGAGATGGCTTAGTCAGCAAAGCACTTACCAGACAAATTCAAAATCCCAGCACCCATGTAAATAAAGGTATGCAACACAACTCTATTCCCACTGCTCAGGAGACAGAGATAAGGTATCCCCCACAGTAATCTGGCTAGCTAGACTAGCTGAATCTTTGAGATCTGAATCCAAATAAGATACCTTGCCTCAATATATACAACAGAGAACTGCCAAAAAAGATGCCCAATGTTGACCTCAAGCCTCCACACATACGTACACACACATACATGTTTACTCACACACATGCACATACAAAACACAAACAAAATCTCACCAAGCTCTTCCTGGAGATGATTCAGTGTAATTAAATGCTTCCAGAAAATATATATATTTAAATTGTTGCATTGAATTTTATCTCCAAAATCAAATGGATATTATATCTGGTGAAAAATAGCAAATCCCTGTGCAATCAACTAGAATAGAAACACAGTTATGGCACTATAAGAAATAAGAAACAACCATACAGAACAAATGAATGGAGGAGCTATCTAAACATAAATGTCATCTATATTCTATAGTTGAAGAACTAAGGGATGGGAAATGCTTCCTATTGGCTGGGAAACAATGACAACTAAGTTGAGTAGATGTGATGGCACATACCTGTAACCTCAGAACTTAAGAAACAGGAGTATCTCTGGAAGTTTGAGTCCAGCCTGGTATATAGAGTTGTTTCTAGGCCATCTAGAGCTATATAACATAATCCTGTCCCTTTTCTTTTAGAGGAGTAGAAGATGAGATCCCCTCTCTCTACATAGCTCTGGTTATTCTGGAACTCACTATGTACACTTGTCTGGTCTCAAACTTAGAGATCCCCTGCCTTTGCCTCCCAAGTGCTGAGACTAAAGGCATTTGTTCTCATGCGGGTGCGATCATTTGAATAAGAATGGTCCATATAGGCTCACATGTTTGAATGCTTAGTCGTTAGGGAGTGGAATTATTTGAGAAGGATTAGGATGTAGGGCCTCCTTGAAAGAAGTGTGTCACTGGGGCTGAGCTTTGAGATTTCAAAAGCCCGTGCCAGGCTCACAGGCTCATTCTCTCTCTCTCTCTCTCTCTCTCTCTCTCTCTCTCTCTCTCTCTCTCTCTCTCTCTCTCTCTCTCTCTCCTCTCCTCTCCTCTCCTCTCCTCTCCTCTCCTCTTCTCTTCTCTTCTCTTCTCTTCTCTTCTCTTCTCTGTCTCTTTGTTTCTCTCTCTTTACCTGAATGCCTGAATCAAACAATGAACCATTTGTCAAGGATTCTCACATACTTTACTGAATACTCAAACACCCTTCCTGGGAGATAGACTCAACAGCCAAAACAAATATTCCATCCCCCAAATCTGACCATCCTATCTTAAAACCTTCAAGGATTTGCAGTAAATATGAACATGGCTTAGGAAAGCTTCCTAATAAAAGCATCTATAGCCAGATACAATTAATAGAAACAACCATTTAAAGACTCCAGGGATTGATCAGCAAATTATAAAGTTCTTGCTCAACACAATTCACAGGACCTCAGTGGCATATAGATAATCCTCTACTGTGGAAGACTGGGGCATTCAAACTATTGTAAATATTGTGATGCCTCCATTATACCAACAGCTGTGCATTATAGGTCATTGTACAGATTCATATAGGTTGAAGAACTCTTACGTGAAACTCCAAGCTAAATTTTAACAATGCTTTTTCCTAACATCTAACTTTAATATGAAGTCAGGGGACAGAAACTATTTAGTCTCTGGATATTATTATGGGAACTCTCTCGTGGTTCTAATCTTCGGTTTCAGCACCCCTTCCCTTATTAGCAAAGAACACAGGCTTCTCCTCTAGATCCTCAAAGACTTTTCTGCTTTGTTAAGCCAGCAAGTACAAAAAGCACACCCAGAATGAACATTCAAGAAGCCCCAAAGCACATGCTCATTTGGAGACCTGCTTTGCTTATTCTGGGATCCAGGATAAGCAAATAGAATGCTGTTTAAAGTAGAGGGTGGCACACCTTTAGGAGTATATAGTCTCTTATGTATATGGCTTGGTACTGGAGACCATTGTAATAAAAGAAATGAGCCCATTCCTCCACAGAGATAGAGGATTATATCAGAGTACACAGAGTGGACTGTGTACTCATTTTTGGCCATGTGCCCTTCTCTTCACTACCTCCCCAAACAAAATAAGTATGATGGACACAGGATCAGCCTAAGGGGGAAGGAGGAATATTAGCAGGCTATCCATGACCAAGACTAGACCTCCATGTCTCTGACTTTTTCTATTCGCATGACATTCATTCTCCAAGTTTCATAGGCAATGCCAGAATAACACCCTATAAAGACCAGTTTCTCCCTACTGAGCTAAGAACATTTTGAGGCCAGGATGCAAACATTATGTGGTTCAGTGATACCCACTTCAGAGCCTACAATGATATGGGGTAATTGATCTAATTATAAATGTATTAATTGGAAACACGTAGGCTGGCTGCATTTGCTGGAAACATGGCTTGGCAACGTATCAAGAAGGATCCTTTCTCTCTGATTTTGCTAACAATAAGCTCCACCGGTTTAGACAAGTTACCTAATGCTTTTGAGCCTTTTTTTACCTGTTAAAATATAAAATACGTTTGTTCACTCCTCTACTACATGGCTCATTAGGTTGCTGGAGTGATAATTATACCAAAATCAAAACTTTGTGTCCTAGGACTAATATTCTCATATTGTTTAATCATTTATTTATATAATCTTTATGTCTCACAGTCAAGTTATGGAGGTAACATTAATCTGTGCCTTCTTTATTTTTATGTTACTATTTTAATTCTTTGAGAATTTCATACAATGTATTTTGATCATATTCACTCCCCACTCCTCTTCCTAACTCTTCCCAAATCCACCCCTCCTCCTCAACTTTACCAACTCCATGCCCTTTTTATTTTTTATAACCACTTAGTCCAAATTGTTTTCTTCTTTGTTTGTTTTGTTTTGTTTTGAGATAAAGTCTCACTGTGTAGCCCATGCTGGCTTCAAACTCAAGATGCTCCTGCTTCAGCTTCTCTTTCAAGTAGCCATGATTGCAGATGTATACCACCATATCCAGCTGTCAAGTCGCTTCTTCACAGACTTATGCTAAAGATCAGAGAACTTAAGCAATACCCAATAAGGATTGGGGCAGGTTAACAAACCAGATCTTGGCTGTTGACTTTTTCTCTGTGCTTAATTTTTATCCATTGAGCCCACTTCCACTTTAAGCAAGACTTTTAACAAAGAGTCATCAATTCATGCTAGATTTTGTGCTTCAAATGCAATGGTGCATACATGCCATAGAACTATTTTTTATGTGAACTAAAGTCTCCTTACTTTCAAAAAAATGACTTTTATAATATTTTAAGTCTGTTCTGAAGCCCCTGTGAGGAATGATAAGATTTTAATCTCTCCTAGTGATTAATACTACTTTTTTTTTTATTCCACTTGGTCAGTTGTGCCGATTTCTGAGGTGTTGGAGAGAGCATAAAAGCTGTGAAATTTGAACAAGACTTTCTCCTTAATTCAACAGAACTCCTGATAAAATCTACAGAGCAAGAATATTTTCTACTGGGCTCTGAAAGAAAAAAAAATTAAATCTTACATTTTAAGCAAAAAATAAAGACTGTAAGATCTGTGTGTTCTGAGTTGTATATATTTAGCAGCAGGCATGTCTCTTTCGTAGAGTGATTTGATGTCAGAATTAAGCAGCAGAAGCTTGCTTGTCACAAATCCAAACCACATCGTTTCAGTGAGTGCTCTCCAGAGAGCCTTGACAGAAACAATCTCAAGCAACTGTGCCAAACTGTGAAAGACTGTCATACATGATCAGTTCAATTTTTAAAAATTCCTTTCAAAGAGGACTTCCTCAAATACTACATTTAATCCCACAAATATCTGTGCAGAGCCCTATAAAGGCTAAGGAAACTGAGACACATCTCTCTTCTCCACATTAAAAAAAAAAACTATTTAATCCTAGTTGGTGCTTAAGAAGTCCTATGTAAGAAACAAGACAGTTCCTGACTGGTTATTTTGAGTTAAGCAGATTTCATGTACTTTCAGCCGTACTGGGAATTGAACCCAGCAATGACAAAACTGGTTTTCAGTGAGATTAGTAAACTGGTCCAACTGTTTATACTCAAGTACAAACCCAGGTTTAGTAGACCTCTAGATTTGCTTCTCCTGTGGTAAAACCGAAGTGAAAGTAAACAACTCAAAATAGCCTCAGGAAATCCCTGAAACAGACCAGAGTCACAAGGCTCCTCCCTGCCAGACAGAGTAAACAGAGCCAAACGTCAAAGACTCTCAGACCAGACCTGTAAGAAGCAGAAAGCAGCAGAACTCCCTGCAACAGGTTTAGACCATCTGAGACACCTGGAAGACACTCTCTAACCTGCTGAGCTGCCTGCAGGCTGTGCAGTGTGCTCCGGATTCCCAGTTTTGTGAGCTGTCACCCAGGCTGTGGGCTTTGGCCTTTGTGATATTTCTGCTTCTGTAAGTAACTCACCTATATACCTATAAGCAAGGTCAATAAAGCTCATTCATTTGCACTCTCACCCAAAATTTAAAATGGTAAGCAAGGTCGGGAAATATAGCTCAGTTGGTAGAGTGCTTAACAAGGGTTTAGGAAGCCCTGGGTTTCATTTACCACCAAATGAAGCACCAAAGAAGAAAACCAGGCACATCTGTGCATGCCTGTAATCTTGACATGGGGGGGGGGTTGGAACCTTCAGAATTTCAAGTTCATTTTCAACAGTATACCAAGTTGGAGTCAAGCCTAAGACACATAAGACTTTGAAGAAAGAAGGGAAGGGAGGGAGAGAAGGGGGGGGACTGGAAGAGGAAACGGTGAATGGTGAACTAGTTGACAGTAAGCAATTAGGTTTTAATGCTTAATTCTTAGAAATTTACTAGAGGTTAATTAAATGTCAGTCCAGGACATAACTGAGACCAGAGCAAGGCAAGGAAGGTACCTAGAACACACCATTGAAGGCAACACATTGCCAGGGACATGCAATAGACCCTGCTGAACCATCATAAATGAAACCCAAACAAATATATAGCCAGATCTCTGACCAATAGAAGATGATAATGATTTAAAACATTTAAACCCTAAGCCTTGTCTTCTGAACACATCAAACTTAATTGTATTCTTTTTAATTCTACCTAGTTGAGGATTATACATACAGGGCTTTCAGTATCTATACTAGTTGCCTTGCTACTCTCAATCCTTGCTTGCAAATTCACTCTCTTCCTATCATCTGAGAGCTCTAGGGCCAGATTGAAATGTAAAAATCTTTACTAAGAAACCATGATGACGATCATGAGTGTACTTTAGATTTCTACTTCAACATCACCTCAGAGAAGCTTCTCCTGAGCACTCCAAAATATTAACTCCCATCATTCCCCACCCAATAGTCTCCTTTGACTTCCAGACGCTCACTGATTCACTTATTTCCTGATGACTAATATTGCACATGCCTTGAGTATTAGGACTTTAAGTCGCTGTGGTAACTAGAAGGGTTGAAGAATGCCGACCTACAGTAGGTCTATAATAAAAATGTATCAACTACATAATGACCTCTTCTGTATCATGTGGCTCTGGAGCCTATGCTCTTATCATCTAAGTAAAATCTACGGGTACAGTGCAGAATCTTCTACAGAATAATTGTTCCCTGGGACATTTCTTCTCAGATATTAGGAACACTTATTCACTTTCTTCACTTACTTTTTTGTTGTTGTTGTTGTTGTTTTCTTTTCTTTTCTTTTTTTTTTTTTTTTGAGACAGGGTTTCTCTGTGGCTTTGGAAGCTGTCCTGGAACTAGCTCTTGTAGACCAGGCTGGCCTCGAACTCACAGAGATCCGCCTGCCTCTGCCTCCTGAGTGCTGGGATTAAAGGTGTGTGACACTACTGCCCTGCTCACTTTCTTCATTTTCAAAACAAGGAAATACTCAGATTCTACTTCTGTCAATATTTTGAGAAACAGCACTTTCTATTCATCTTTTGAATATGTTGTCTCTTTGCAAAGCCATTGTCAAAACCCGGGCTTGTTTGCCACGAGTACTGATACTTTTCCAAACTCCAGTTTAGTTGCCCACATTACATACTTGATTGCTTCCAAAATAAGCATAAGTATGGTAATACACACAGACCAGACTCATGAAAATACTTATCAGTGCTTAATCTAGACTGCTTCTAACCTCTGATCAGAAATCACACTTAGTTAAATCCTGCCACTACACCTCATCTAGAGAAGGGGGCAAGTACCCCTGCTGCCAGTATCCATACAACTCTAGAGACACATGCACTATTATATGCAATAGCAAGAGGAATGATCCCCCCGTTGCATAATTCTGTATTATAGGAAACCAAAAGTAGGAAAGTAAAGTAAAGCGATTTGATTGTGAAGGAGGATTCCTTTTTCCAGCTGCCAAATAAATCAGATATGCTCTCTTCTCTGAAAGGAAAAATGCTTTTAGCAACTGTGTATTGACATCCTTTTGAACGGAGGGACAAAGAAGTTAATACTTAAAAGCAAAAGGTAAATATAACAATGTACTTGATATGAAAACTTATGGTGGGAAGCCATCAAATGGAATCATCCTCCTTCAAGGAGGGGATGCATGTGGAAACCGGAGCAGAGGAAGCATTGAGGTAGCAGTTTCTGGGGTTGTTCTTTAGAAACATGTTGAATAGCAATCCTACTGGCTCTACTCAGTGCCTTCCAAGTTGGCTAGCAATCTCTTTTAAGTTGTTTTGAAAGACAAAGGGAATGAACCCAGCCAAAGACAAGCCCACAGCCATTGTGTTATCTTATTTAATTGACTTTACAGTCGTGTAAAAAATACATCCTTATTTTGTTCCTAACTTGGTTATTTTGGTTGTATTTAAAAATGATCCAAAGTCATTTTCTAAGCACCAGTGTAAACAAGGAGATCACCAACAACCCGTGGTTGCCACGGCTGCTGCAGCTTCAGTACTTTAGGAGATATACATAGCGATTTAGAAAGATCAAATCAATGGGCATTCATATTCAAAAGAAATAAAGCCGCACCTATAACTCCATTTGAATGGTTCTGGAACATCTTACATTTACAGACTTTCTCAGACTCGTGGGCATTATTATTGAATATTTTCTTATCACTTTGTATGTGTTGATGGATTTTATGTTACAGCACACCACACTAAATGAGAAATTGTCTTCTTTCATGCTAGATAATTTCACAAAAATGGTGAAGGCAATATTTTTAAAATGAAATTATATCTAATGACATGTAACCAATGGGGCTAGAAAAAGTTTCAAGATTTATATTTTTAAACTATAGAGCTGTATAAACCAAATTGTGGTCTAAAGGCCACCACAAAATTATGTAGCGATGGAGTGAGCTCTGTGAACAATTAGAAACAATACTGAAAGCTGCTCAGTTATACCCCTCCCCCTGGTATCACCTCGTCTGGGTCTTTTCAGTGATGGACTAAGAAATAAAGGGGGGGGGAGCAGGGTTTTCAATATGTTCTTTTTCTTTGAGAAACAATAAAAAACATTTAACTTTATACATTGAAGTATTTCTGCTCCGAATAGTAGCCCTTTCAGGGGAGTCCAGCTCGGGTTTTGTCTGGGTGGGGAAGTAGGGAGAGAGAATGTGAATACCCCCAGAGTCATTTAAAATATATAGTATTAGCTAATTGATGAGAGGACTAAAAACAATAGTAAGTAGGCAGCCTGGCTACGAGCCAGCAGCAGGGCTTTCTGGTGAAAGCGAGTTTACATTAGAGGCCTGTTTTTCCCCTTTCCTTATATGAAATGAACAGCTGTAATTGAAAAGCAAGGAGCTCTATGGTTTATAGAAATAGGTGTTGTGAAGAGCCTTGGCCGTCTAATTTTCTTCCTATTGCAGGGCAGGCTTCCATTGTCTGTTTTTTAGAGCTAATTTCTTTTCTGATCAAAAGGCCCACGTCGTTGAAAAGGTAGTAATGACTATTCATTTGGCTGAAGCCTCCATTCTCCAGACTGCAAGCTTTATTTAGAAATGGCTATTTCTTTCTAAAAGGAAAAGTTCATTTATGTCCTCTATAATGTCAATTAAAGTAGAATATATTTTAATTATTTATCCTCAGGAGGAACCTTTTAGGAACTTAATTTAGTATGCCTGTGCTATGCAGACACTACAATATGTGAATGTGGAATGATATCTATGCGCATGGGTTTTATTTTATTTTACCACTAATGAATAGTTTATTTGCAACTAATTAACAAGTTAAATCGACACAATTAGTGTCGGATTTCTTTAATAATATAACTCATAAAAGGATAGTCATTGGAACTAGAAAATAAGGCTGGATGTTGGCTTTGTAAAGAAACCATCTCACAAAAGGAGTAGTTTTTTCCCATTAGAAAGGGTATATTGGGACATTCTTCGCGATGCATTTTCAAATGAAAGCTAGATTACACGAGCAGAGGAAATATGTTCAGAAACAAGGGGAGATGGTGTTAATTACACAGACATAACACTAGCAAAGCTTCGAGGTCCAAACCTGTAGATGCTTTCCGAAGAAATGGAATTGGGGTGACAGCGGCCTAGAAGCCAAAACGACAGAGTGGACAAACCTCCCAACAGAACCGGCTTTGTCGCGAGGTCTGGCCCCTAGTCTCCTGGGAAGCAAGCCGACCTCCGGATGGGCAGCACACTAGCTGTTCCCTGCCACAGCCGCGCCCCGGGAGCTGCGCAAGCCGGTCCCTGAGACAGTGGCGCTGGGGTGCGCGGATGCTTGTTGGGCTCCTGCTCTCCCACAGAGGAAAGCCGCGGTGGGAAAGCGCGAGCCCACAGGAACAAGCGGGTCCGGGCGTTCCAGCTCCAGTCAGGCCAGATCTTTGCGGAGGACCTTCCTCTTCCCACGGAGCGGATTTCTCTGTGGATGTGCTAGAAGTCTGGGAAGAGCGGTAAGTGAACTTTCATTCGCTCAGTCTCGAGTCCTCTCCTAGACCCCTTGCACTCTGCGATGCAAAGTGAAAAGAGCAAGGCCTCGCTATTCCATACTAGACTCAGAACTCAGCACACAGCAAGTGTGGACAGAAGCATAAAGTAACCAAAGGACATGCCGGGCCAAGAAGACAGTAAAAATAGAATTCTATCAATTTAATTCCATGGCTCTTAATGATAGAAAATGAAAAAGTTCGGTAAAAAGAGAGAAGGAAAATATGAGAAGAGGGTAAAGAATAGCTAGATGTTGCCTTGAGATCACCCCCCCCCGCCCCGGGAAGCTACCCAAACCGTCACAAAGCTAACAGGCACCACCCACAGTAGGAGCGGATAAACTTGCCTAGACGCAATGGAGTCGCCTAGTCTACAATGAGTTTTCCAGGCGAGGGTAGTCAGGTCTAATGGACTCATGCCCACCCCTACCCCGGCGATATTGTATATCTGTGTAGAACACGGTTTTAAAATCACTTCCCTGGCCCTATAGTCTTACTGATCAGCTCGCTTCTGCTAAAGTGCGTGCCATGCTTTGCAGACCCAAAGGCAGGGACCCCTCCCTGACGTGCACAGTGGGAGGGCAGGCCCAGCCACCCTGGAGACTTTTTGGGAGGTTGCTCCGCAGGGGTGTGCGTCAGTTTGGTGGGCTGAACTGCAGGAGCAGGTGCAGTTGTGGGAATGGATGGGGGTGAGGAGGAGACAAATAGGGAAGGAAGGTGGCTCTGGCAGCCCCTCTGAAATGGGACCCAGTTCCCAGGCAGTGCCTTCCCCCCCTCTAGCGAGAAGGCAATATGCACTGGTTGTGAGGTCAACAAGAGGGCAACCGAAGGCAAAATATGTCAAATTCCTCAGAGTTGCTGTGCACACATGCATATGGGGAAAGGAGAGTGGGTGATTAATAATACCTTAACACCCGTTTGGTAAGAGACATGTTTACAACTGAGAGCCCTGGGGTGTGGGGGCCAAAGGGACCCCAGTATATCAAGTGTCACTCAATGAAGTAAAATAATTTAGAAACTTGCTTCAAAAGTGCCCACCTCCCCCCCAAAAAAATCTATGGTCAAAAGACAATAGAATACAGATGTGCCACCCCACACAATTTGTCACCCCCCAGAACAATGACATCCCATGCTTCAAGGCTCCCAGAAGTGTTTAAGGGAGGGCATCAACTAGGTTGTTTAAAGCCTGTATCTACCAACCTAGGATCTTCAGATTATAACCTTTAAAGCAGAGAAGGACCTCCCCATCCACTCCTACTCTGCTCTGTGGTGTATGGGAGAGGGAGGGTCCCACATAATGCTCCAGGGATTGAAAAGTGATGTCTCTTCCACCAGTTGGAGTGACCTTTCCGACCTTTAAAAACAAAAACACAAAGGATGGTTCTAAAGTAGACCCAAGCTTCTGGATCAAGGCCCTCCTCCCTCTGTAGCCTGAATACAGCCTTGGATGTACCGAGATAAATGGTCCAGGGATGTTCTCAAGGAGAAGGGAGTCAGGATTGACTTTAAAAATGCAAAGCTTTTGTCTACAGGAAAAGATTTCCAAGAGAAATTGTTTTCATTTCTTCAAACCAGTAATTGGCCCTAGGCACCTACACATTTGACTACTATGGGCCAGTTACCTTGGATGGCACTGCTCTCAGGCCTGAGCTAACCTGGAGAAACTTCAAATTTTGCCATCCTCTCCACATCCCAGCAGGCACCTACACGGATCTAACCCTCCCTATCTAGAATGCACAAGGGTACCCCTTCCAAAGGGGCGAGTACTAATCCGGCCAGGACCCCTGGAAAATTTCCCCCATGAGTAACAACTGAAGGAAGAGTCAACACAGGCCAGCTCTTACACGCTCTACCAGTAGCTCTAAAACACAACGCCAAAAGTTCTCTTTGCAGATATGAGGCCCTCTGAACACCAAACTTGTCCAGCAAGCGGAGGGAGGAAGGGAAAGAGGGGATGGACGATCTATATACCTGGAGTTCGCCAGGCTAGGCCAGCTGAGTCCAGATTGCTGCTGTTTTACAATAGCTCACCAAGGATAGGTCCTGCTCTGCCCCAGGTCTCTCCAGGGTTGGGGCGACCTGGAAGACCCTGAGGGAGAGAAGAGGCTCCTCTGGTTGAAGTTTCCAAGTAAAGCCAACAAACGGCGCTATTGTCCCGCCATGGGTCCTGGGAGCCCCAGGCAGGACCCCAATCTAAGGGAGCTTTTAACGCTCCTGGGAGTGTGGGGGGGGGATGGGGAGGAGGCGCTTGGCCCAGTTCCTAGTCTGGGATCCAGGGCTCATCGTGTTGCCCACCGAATCCCGGAGGCCCCTAAGGCTAAGAGTGCTGCTGAGCGCTGTTTTCTCCTGTGTTTTCCTTGTTGGTGTTAACAGATACAGAGCGTGTAGTTTGAAGACTGCAGTTCAACCCTCGCGGTCCAGAAAGCCTCTGCAGGAACTGAAGCCACTAGGGTTATGATACTTGCTCAAACACTTCTGCCGACCCTCACTAAAACAACTTGACAGGTGTCTTGGTCTTCATTGCTGGAAGGGCCTTGATAACTACTTTCTTTTCCGACATCCCACCCCAATCTCCCCAGGCCCACAATGGTAACTTTGCTTGTTGAAATAATTTGTAATAAGAAAGTTTGCGTCTACATTACGTTCTTTGAAGGGAATTCGCCGAAGCACTTATTTGATGCTATCCAGACTAGCCCAGAGCCACCAGAAGGTCAGTTTAATCCCAACCACCTCAGAGAAGCCAAGAGAGTGCGAGAAGGAGCCTGGTCCTACCAAAAGACTTCAGGAAATCTGGCAGGAGGATGTAATGTGAAAATGAGCTCACTTAAACCAGGACAAGGTGCGATCAAATGACAAACAGCTAACCTGCTTCTGGGAGGGGCAGGGGACCAGCTCCACATCCTGTGTCTTGGGAAATATGCAGCCCAGGCGCTGTCACCACAATGGCTTACTTGGGTCCTAAAACTTGGAAGGAATCCTGACATCTGTCAGGCTACTGGACGCCAGGCTGCGCGTCGGTTGGGTAGTTTCCTAAACCGTTCTTCACTTAGCAACAGCCTCCGGGGCCCAGAAAAACCGAGAGAGAGCATGAAGAGGATGGTGGGACGGCAGGGGCCAGTACACCTGGGCTTTTTAGGGGACCGTGGGTGCGCCTAAGAAAATCTGGGTCTGTCAGCCAATTTACCAAGAAAACAAGTGCAGGTGGGGTTTGCTGAATCATTCTGTTTTCTGAGACATGCTTTGCAGCACAGCCGTGCGCGTGCGCGCACGGATACACACTAACATATATCTTCACACGGAATCTTTCCATCGTCTTTAAACCCTGTACACCCATTTAACTGGCTGACCCCTTTGGAGGGAAATGACTCCGACCAGGCAGAATGCAAATTTTAAAGGAAGAAATCAGGACCACAAACTTCCTGGAGGTGATAACCGGCTGGAAAGGGAGATCTGGTGCCAGCGGTCCGACTGGCCACGAAAGGGCTGAATTAGTGTGCGCCCTGCAAGCCTCGCAGGCTTCTTAATTAGTGCAAGAGAAAAAGAGGCAAGCCAGGCGTGCAGGCATCCCAAATCACCTCATTTTGCATTATCGCTGAAAAACTAGAGACCTGGAATCCCTCCCTCCCATCCCGACACACACTCGAATAAACACGTAAAGTCTTCGGTTTTCCTTTAGGTTCCCCACATTTCCACCAAGCTAAAGGAAGAGGAGGGAATCCAATACTGCGCGGACACCTTATTTCGGTCTCTGCCACATCTGCCCAGATGGCTTCCCATTCCCTCCCTCCGGCGGCTCCGATAGTTTCGAACGCCATGCCACTTGCTTGAGTTGGCGGCAGAGAATGTCCAGGTTCCCTCTCCTGGCAGCTGAGATTTCTCTAGCCTCTAGTCCTTGGCAGATAACCCGACAAAGTGCCTGAAGGTCCCGCTCTGTCCCTCCGGGCCTCGGTCAGAAAGGCTGTAAAACAAGAAAGGAGAAGCAAAGTCTGTTAGCACAGACTGCTCAGGGGAGGAGGCGCGGTTGCGCGCCGAGAGCCGCGCACAGCGGTCGTGGCAGGTGCGCGGCCAGAGGAGGGGGCCCGGCGGTCCACCCGGAGCAAGGCCTCGCTCAGCTCCGGCCACCGCACCCCCCCCCAAACTTTTCTTTTACTCGGAGAGGCTCCGTGTTGCCATGAAAACGGATTTTCCAAGGGGCCCGACCCTCCCCCTCAGGAGCATCGGACTGGAAAACCCGAAATGGCCAGACAGCAGAGACAAAAAGGGGCCTCTAAGCGGGGGCCTGGAGCGAGAAAGTGGAGGCCCGTTCGCCCTTTCTGTCCCCCACACGCTCCCGACGCCACCGCGCGTGAGTGCCTCCCCGGGGCCCAGGCGGAGGGCCACTCACCGCTGGCACTTGCAACCCCCCTCGGAGAGCCTCACTGCCAGGTGCGCTCGCAGTCCCCCGCCCCATCCCCTGACTCTTGTCACGGAAGCTCTGGCCCTCGGGGTGGAGGGTTCAGGCAGCCGACTACCAATTAATTCCAAGGACGGTTTCTTAGAGGCTCAGCCTAGCGCACCTCCGTTATGCATTTCATGTCCCAAGCATGCCTGGGCTGCTGGCGGTCCCCAGTGTCTTCAGCGCTGGCAACCGCCGCGGTTGGAGGTCTTCGGTGCAGGCGGCGGGAGGCTTTTCAGGCTGGCCCTGGGATGGGGTGCTGGGCAGCCTTGTCAGGGTTACAAGTTGTTTTCTGAACCCCGTGGGCGCTCCGCTGCCCCTCCCCCTCCGGGTTCTGTTCGCGCGCCTTCTTCCCCCTCCTCCCTCATCTCCTCGGGTTTCGTTCTTTCAAACTTTTTGAGACCCTAATTGGTGGTCTCGGAGCGGGTCTCAGGGACTCCCGCCTCCTGAATAACTCTCATCACGTCACTCGACCCCAGAGGGGTAAGGAGGGTGAACTAAAGGGCTCCCCGAACTTTTTTTTTTCTCCAAGCTAGGCCATAGGGGGCTCGGTGTTGATTGGCCAGGGCTCATCACGGCGAGCCTGTCAATCACGGGCCTCCGGGTGGTGAGGGGCGGACCGAGCCCCAACCCTCCCGGATCTGAGCAGGTATATAAAGAGGCCGGGCAGCCTTCCCGGGCAGGCTGCGAATGCGACCAGCTCGAGAGAACGCATCAGGTGAGAGGGGCCCGCGCGTTCCCGCCGACTTCGCGCGGAGCACTTCCGCAAGCCTGCCCTTCCCGCCCGAGCCAGCGGCCTCCCGGCCCCCAAGCGCCACTCCCACGGAGTCCCCTGGCCTTTTCACCGTGGCCGCTCCAGCCCCTGGAGCGCCGTCTCCTCCCGCCACGCTGGCGCACCTTATTCCCGCCCCAGCAATGTACAGCCTGCTGGAAACCGAACTCAAGAACCCCGTAGGGCCACCCACCCCAGCGGCGGGCGCCGGCGGCCCCGCAGCCCCAGGCGCTGCGGGCAAGAGTAGCGCGAACCCAGGCAGCGGCGCGAACGCAGGCAGCGGTGGCGCGAACAGCGGCGGCGGGGGGAGCGACCAGGACCGCGTAAAGCGGCCCATGAACGCTTTCATGGTATGGTCCCGCGGGCAGCGGCGCAAGATGGCCCTGGAGAACCCCAAGATGCACAACTCCGAAATCAGCAAGCGCTTGGGCGCCGACTGGAAACTGCTGACCGACGCCGAGAAGCGACCTTTCATCGACGAGGCCAAGCGACTGCGCGCAGTGCACATGAAGGAGTACCCGGACTACAAGTACCGGCCGCGCCGCAAGACCAAGACGCTGCTCAAGAAGGACAAGTACTCCCTGCCCGGCGGCCTCCTGCCCCCGGGGGCCGCCGCCGCCGCCGCCGCCGCGGCCGCCGCGGCCGCCGCCAGCAGCCCAGTGGGCGTGGGCCAGCGCCTGGACACGTACACGCACGTGAACGGCTGGGCCAACGGCGCGTACTCGCTGGTGCAGGAGCAGCTGGGCTACGCGCAGCCCCCGAGCATGAGCAGCCCGCCGCCGCCGCCCGCGCTCCCGCAGATGCACCGCTACGACATGGCTGGCCTGCAGTACAGCCCCATGATGCCCCCCGGCGCCCAGAGCTACATGAACGCCGCGGCCGCCGCCGCCGCCGCCTCGGGCTACGGGGGCATGGCGCCCTCGGCCGCCGCCGCCGCCGCCGCCGCCTACGGGCAGCAGCCCGCCACCGCCGCCGCCGCCGCCGCCGCCGCCGCCGCCATGAGCCTGGGCCCCATGGGCTCCGTGGTGAAGTCGGAGCCCAGCTCGCCGCCGCCCGCCATCGCCTCGCACTCGCAGCGCGCGTGCCTTGGCGACCTGCGCGACATGATCAGCATGTACCTGCCACCTGGCGGAGACGCGGCTGACGCCGCCTCTCCGCTGCCCGGCGGCCGACTGCACGGCGTCCACCAGCACTACCAGGGCGCCGGGACTGCAGTCAATGGAACGGTGCCGCTGACCCACATCTGAGCTCCAGCCTGCGCTCCTAGCTCTTCGCCCCCACCCCGCCCCACACCCCCGCGTTGGGACGCCTTGTTGTCTAGCTTTGCTTGCCTGGGACTGTTGCCTTGTACCGAAGATGAGGAGAACCGAAAGTTTTGCTGTAGCTGTCGGGTTTTGTACAAAAGCAGAAAGAAGTCAGGAGCGGCTGAGATGGGACTTTCTAGAGCCACCGGCTTCTGAGCGCTGCCCCTCCCTCCCCCTTTGTAGGCTGCGAATCGCTATGATGTTTGCGAAGAAAACGCAGCCCCTTTCTCCTCGTCCCGGGTTCCTAGGTCCTTCTGTCGCATTTGAAAATGTTGTCTTGTTAGTTTGCTATTAATCGAGGAGTGAGTGAGGTTGACCCAAGAACTGCAACGCCTCGACCCCCGGTCGTATTGCTTGTTTTCCTCCTTTGGGGGGGGCTGGCCGCGCTAACTGTCGCGACAGCTAAAGCCAATGTTAATTTATAGCCAGGTGTGCGTGTGTTTCCCGCCTCGCCGCCCCTGGCCGCGGGACAGCTGTCCAGTGCGCATTTAGGCTGACTTTGTGATTTCTTGCAGTGATCTGTTTGCTATTTCGTCATGCTAATGTGTTCTTTCGTTTGGGTGGTGGGGAGGGGGTTATTTTGTTCCAGGTTTTTTTTTCAAGATTTTACTTTTAATTCCTAAATGAGAGATCAATAAATTTTATAACCAACACGCTGGAGTCCTGATAATTTTGCGGGCCCGAAATTTTAAGTGCGGGTTGGGAGGGACAGCAACACTTACTTTTGTAATTGACTTTGCAGACCTGGGGCTGAGTAGGGCTCAAGGGGGGCGAGCATGACCTGAAATGATTTCTTTTAAACTGCTGGTGAGCGAAGGTAAACTCCCAATGCTCTCAAATGAGAGATAGTCTCAAGTGGAGAAAAAGGTTTGTCTTCTGAGAGCGCCTACCGGGAGCCGGCTACCTGAGCCGCACAGCCCGCGCGCAGCCAAGCACTTGTTGATCGCCGCGGTGAGCGTTCCCGGATTGATTATCTGCTTCTGCAGCCGTTCGGGGCGGGAAGCAGATACCTGCAGCCACGAAAACTTACCATAAACGGGCACTTACTTCTGTGCACTGGGGCGGGAAGACACTTGAGCTGAGCTGAAATATTTACAAAACGAAAGCCCTTTAGAAATCCCAGTGATCATATTTAAAACAAGTGGTGACCGGCGTCCCCACTCGGGAAATAAAGATTTCCACAATGGTAGTTGAAGTGGAGGTGTGAGTATTGAACAGTAGAAGATTTTGTTTTAAAACTCACACCATAGATGTGTAAAGGAGTTCTAGAGGTCCTTCCAAGCCTCGCTTTTACTTGTCAAAGCAGTTTGCTTATTTGTTTTCTAAAAAGACTGCCTCTCATCTTGAGCCCAGAGCTGCTTTTTTATTCACTTTGCCACTACTTTCCTCCTGCCCATATCCACTGGCCATTCCATTGTGCTCCCCCAAGGGGCCTTCTTTTCGCATAGAACCCCAGCGCAACTGTTTGGGGCCTAGGAAGAAAACAAATAGAATCCGTGTTTTTTTACCCCCTCCTCAGCTGTTTGAGGTGATTTCCTTAATCCCTTTAATCCTGTTACCTCGCTATCCCAGAATAACTAAACTCGGCTTTTCCAATAAGCTTGGCCTGGTGCACTGTTTTTATCCTTACCCACTCCTGACCACAGGTTTCTTTGCTTGCGGTCTGTTGAGACCCTAGGCGACAGTCCTCTGTAAATTGGTCCGAATTCCACGTTTCCAGCCGGCTTCCTTTGTGTGGACCAGCCATTCACCTGCGGGTCTGGGCGGGCCGCAGGGGGAGGGGCGGGGGTTTCTGAGGCTTCGGGGGTCGTGCCCGCTTTTTACACATCACTGCAGATCCTGGAGACTAAAGCCACCCCGCCTCTCCCCGAAAGGTCGGGTCTCCCTGGGAAGGCAGCACCAACCCTCCCCTGAAGACGTTTGCACAGCCCTCCCCATCCCCCGCACCCCATCCCCCCACTGTCCAGCATGGGGTGGGAGGGGGCCAGGCTTGATTTAGAGATGCAGTCCCCATTGCTCCTGGCAGGGCTCTTCCTGGGCCTGCTGTGTTCAGGCTGGGCCTTTTACCTCCTCTCTTCGCCCTAAAGTCATAGGCCTTGGGCCTCTTGACCGGTGGGAGCTTCGACCCTTTACTGCAGTGAAAGTGGCCGGCTACCAGGTGGACGGTCCTCCGCCACCTCCAAAGTCCCCTTGGGGAACTTGTCGGACCTACCACCCCATCCAATCTTTCAGTTTGGGGCCTTAGAGAAAACATCTGCCTAAGGTTACTCTAGATTTTGGTCTGAAATGATTCCAGGAAAGGGTGGGGTACAAACAAGCAATGCTCCCCACTGAGGGGGCGGTGGCAGAGGGGGAATAAACTCTGACATCGCTTCTTTGGAAGAGCTCATTGTGCTTCTACCTTCTTAGAAGTGCCAGGGTCACCCTTTGAGCATGTCACACATACTGCTCACTCTCGAAGTATCCACGGCTTTGTGCTCCACTTTGTCTGATTTCCAAATTGCCTTTAAGAAGAGAAAAGATTTCATCAATCAGCACATTTGGAGGATTTAAATCCAGATGAAGGATAATGTTTTTAAACTCCAGCGATAGGGAAGAGAATTAGACTGAACTGGAATAGCTTCCAGTCTCTACCCAGAATTTTCCCACCAGACGCTGTCTCCCTTTACAGGGCTCTACCAGGCTAACTGCTCCTAACGTTGTTTTTATAGAGTTGAGATTCTGATACGGCTTAAAGTGAGGGCTCAGCTGCTAAGACAACAACAAACTCAAAATCTCCCAAGACTACAATCCCTCCTGCCTTCTCTGGCTAGTTTTGTCATCAAACGGAGAAATGACAGTGCTCAAGGTTACCTAGCTAGTTCCAAATACAGCCCTGTGGAAGCAGATTCTCAGACCCCTGGGGAAGTGTTCTCCTTGCTCTGCCTGTCTACCGCAAAAGGAAGCTAGAAGCCAAGGAACTCCCAGCCCCAGCTGCCTCTATAGCCCAAACTGCAGCAAGCTCTCTGGAAACACTTAGTAGGCACTGCTTGGTCCTTACAGAGAGAAAATACACAAGTCCGAAGTCTTCTAGTTCCCCTGCCAGGACCACAGCTCCTTCTGTTGAAAATTATCCTGCTAGGGATTTGCTTTCCTGTCCTGTGACTATATAATTTCCCTTATTAATTCCCCACCTAGAAGTCCACAGGGGTTCGGCTGGGTATTCAAAGTGCAGGCAAAGATTAATAAACAACCTTGTCTGTCATAACTGCTTTTATACTGCTTAGATATTATAACCACCTTAAGTGTCCAGGAAACAGGAAAGAGTAAATAAAATATGATTTTTTAAAAATAGCTGTAGTATAGTTATCAAAATCATTCATGACGTGAATTTAATAACATAAGAAGCCATCTTGCCAAGTGAAGAGAACAAGATGCCAAAACTCTTATTTAGCATGCATGACCTTGACTATTCAAAAATAAGGATATATGACAGGGACACATGCCGGAGTGCAGAGTAGTAAATGAATAGTGGTGAGTCTTCCTTATAATTTCCATTTCTCTGGAACACGATTGCATTTGTTATCACCAGAAAAAGGCTGTTTTAAAATATATGCCTTCCCCCACATATGAATGCAGAAATGTGCCTCTTTGTGAAAGAACATTCAAGCCTTTCCTTTCGCTATTTTGGGGGATAGGAGGGGTGCAGGGAGCCTCGGGAGTAGTAATCCCTTAGCTTTTCTCCCAGCTGAGGCAGCAGTTAACAGAGGCAAGAGGAGCACACCAGAGCAACCCCCTGCCAGGTCCCCTTGGAAGAAAGCTGGAGCAGAGGCAGATTAGTGAGTGGTTCATCATTCTTCAGACTCACTCACTGGAGAAAAAGACCTCCTTTGGAGGCATGCCTAACAGCCTTGGATTGCAAAGCGCAGGGGCCACCGAAGTACCCCAACATCTATGACCACAGGTGCTCTGGCAGCTTTTGCTGACCTCTTGAAAGGGGCAGAGAACACACCCAGGAGTGAGATCCTGGTTAGGGGGATAAGAGTCTAGGTAAGCAGCAGGTAGCAACGAAATGGAATATGTTTTGTCTCTCTTCCCATCAACACCACCTTCATCCATCCCAGCACTCATGCATGGCCTCCTACCTAGGGTTTCCACTCGGCTCTTTAGTGTATGCACATAAATCCTATTATGGCATTTCCTTTCTAAAGTAACTTTCTGGTGGCTTCAGTGGAGAGCTTTTTTTTTTTTCGGGGGGGGGCATCCTCACTACTCCAAAGTTTTTGAGTGATCTTGTTTCTTTCCACCTTTCTGAGCTTTACTCCTTCTATTTCTACTGTTCCTTTCCTCCCAGCAGGCAGCATTCCTTTGGTCGAACAAACAAATTGTGTTTCCTAGTGATGTCATTTCTAAAAAAAATTCTGAAATCTAGTAACTGTTGTAAATACTTGTTAGATGCACCATGTGTTTTGCTTCCCCTTCATCTGATTTTTTTCATTCTCCACATCAAGTACAGATTACCTTACAATTAATAAAACCTATTACAAGGAGGGAGGGAGGGAGGGAGGGAGGAGTAGAGGGAGGGAGGGAGGGGGGACTGGGATCGATATGTAAAATAAATAAATAAATAAGTTAAAAAAAAAATAAAACCTACTACCAAAAGTGTGCATTCTCCTTGCCACCTTGGAGCTTTTGAGCTTGCTGTTTTCCCTTTGCTTGGAATATTCTTTCTCAAGCTCTTCTGTCAGACTGTCCAGCATTCTTCAGAAAACATCTCAGATCAAGTATCACCTCTTGTGTTGGAAGCCTTCCATGGCGCCTGTATCTTAAACGTGCCCCAGTTTTTGTTATGCGTTCTCCCTGCACTAACTGCCTCTCCTAAGCACTGTGTATGTGATCACTGCACATTTGTGCGATTCTGTCTGATGTCTCTCTCCCACTGTGTAGGTTCTATGGGGGCAAAGAGTCCGTCTAGTTAGTGTGCACTGCAATCAATGCACGGAGCAACACTCTCCCCTTGTAGGGTCTCGGGAGTATATATGAAGTGTTTACTACATAGTTAAGAAATGGCAGTTTCTGCATATGGGCTTGAAGCTGAAGTATCAGTGTAAGATGTTCAGTGTGATGGGCATACTGGTATACACCTCTAATCCCTGCACATAAAGAGGCAGAGGCAGGAGGGTCAGGAGTTCAAGCCCAACCTGGTCTACAGAGCTAGTTCCAGGACAGCCAGGACTGTTAAAAAGAGAAACCCTGCTGCAAAAAAAAAAAGAAAAGAAAAGAAAAGAAAAAAAGAAAAAAAAACAAAGAACAAACAAAAAGGAAGGAAGAAGACAGGGGGAAGAGAAGAGAAATCAGGACTGAACTTACAATTTAGGCCCCATCTCTCTCCACCTGTGAGCTATTGAGATCATCACTTCCTCTAAGCTTCAGTGTCTACAGGTGTCAAGCACAAATAGCATTTCTGGCTTGTGAAGATTCAATGGATCAAAGCTTTGAGAACTAAGCAGAATAGCAATACAAGTCACACAGCCATTGCATTGTTAAGTTGGCTCTTCCTGCATTTCTCAGTAATTTTTGATGACACTTCCGAAATGTCAGATTCCCCCATTTGTTTGTTTGAGATGGTTTTTCTGTGTAACAGCCCTGACTGTCCTGGAAATTGCTATGTAGAGCAAACTGGTCTCGAACTCACGAAGATCTGACTGCCTCTGTCTCCTGAAGTCCTGGGATTAAAGAAAGAAAATCACCTTTGCAAACACTCTGGCAGTTCCTCCAGGGGTTAACCACGTTTCACATAGCAGTCATCAATTCCACACCTAGGAAAAGGTGATTTGCTCTTTTCTTTTTTCTCTTTTCTTTCTTTCTTCTTTATTTTTTTTATTGTTCATTTTGTTTTTTGTTTGTTTGTTTGTTTGTTTTTCTAGACAGGGTTTCTCTGTATTGCTTTGGAGCCTATCCTAGAACTAGCTCTTTAAACCAGGCTCCTGCCTCCCTCCTGAGTGCTGGGATTTAAGGCATGTACCACCAACACCTAGCTTGATTTGGTCTTAAGAAAGAATGAATTGCAAATACTTCATAAAACTTCCATTCCTGGTGAGTGAGTCAAACAAGGGCATCCTGAAGAAGAGGTCATTTAGGCTACACCATTACTCTACGCAGACCTCTTTTTTCTATGGAAGAGTGGTAGAGGACACTCTAAGCACTAATTATTTCAGAGACAATTATATATCTTGAAGCCAAGGAACTTCTTATGGTCAAGGACCAGAGCTGCAGGAGAACAGAGAGATATTTATTATGAGAAGGACTCATTTGCTTTGGACCAACACCATTCCAAGGAGTTATGGTTCAATCCAGTCCTCAGGAGGAAGCATGAAAACATTTTGGTCAGTGCTTTGTAAAGATCAAGCTGACTGTAGTGTGAAGGACAAATTGGAGCAGGAAGAGACTGGAGTCAGGGAGATTAGCCAAGAGGCTGTTTGATTTGGGACCAGGCACGGCAGAAAGACTGGAATAAGGAAAGTAGCAATAAGAATAGGAAATGGCAACATCAAGAGGTGTGAATTTTTGCTTCTCGCTGGGCAGGGGCGAGGAGTCTGAACAAGGGACAAGGGGGAGGGTAGAGGGATGGAGGGATGGAGGGATGGAGGGATGGAGGGATGGGGTAGCATTCAAGGAGATAACACAAGAAATGGGAGTCTAGGTTATATTTTATCTTGGTAACATATTTCTATATACAATCACATTCATATGCAGATGATTTTTGTTCTAATCAACTGTTACTCCTTCAAATGTAATGTGATTTGATAAATTCCTACAAACTAAATCCATCTACTATAGTGTGCAATCAAAAATAATTCTGGTTTTTTTTTACACTAATTGCTCAATTGAAATACAATTATGTTATTTGCAAACAGTTTGGACCATTGACTATTCACTCTATTCTGAAAAGACCCTGAACTTAAGATTCCTGTAGAAGTCTCTATGTGTAGGAACAGGATATCTGTGATGTCAAAAGCTCCAAGCAGCTCAGCCAAATTGGAATAGTAACAAGCATCTGTGCTCACACCCTGGGTAGGATAATAGTGTCAACACCTCCAGTAGAACTGATAGAGCTGTCTTTCAGTCTGTCTACAGGCTCTGTTTTACATTCTGCAGGTTAGCTAGGAACACACTCAGCACCAACAAACCCTGAAAGCTAGCTCCAGGTCAACTTAACGTCGTCTGCACTCTCCATGTCCTGCATTTCTTCTGCTAACAAGCTCTCTTGCTATGTCATTTCATACGATTTCATTGCAAGGGCTAAATTAGGTTGCATGTGTAAACACTATGAACTCCAGTGATGTTGCTAGCAATTACAAGCCGTGTGGCAGATTTACTTGGGATTCTCTCAATGAAAATACCCATTTGGAGAGGGCTCCACTAAGTTTACTGCAGACACTAAGGATTCAGGAGTTGGAGTCTTTAGTGAGGTGAAATGGGAACATAGTTATAGACCCAAAGCCAGGAAAAAGTATTTATCAGAAGAGATAGCTGCTTAGGAATACATATTATATATGATATATATTAATAGTACACACATAAAGAAGATAAAAGGATCATGTCAACTGTTGAGAGCTCTAGCATTCAGCTTTGGTTCCCACATTTTCTGAACAACCTCTAGTTCGGTATTACCAAATGTCTTCTCCATATACTTCTAATGAGCCTCAGAACTGTGGCTCCAAATTTTCCACCTAAATTAAATGGCACCAACATCGAACTAGCCTTCTCTTTTCCTTTCTTTCTTTTTTTTTTCCTTCTTTTTTATTAATAATATAATTTAAAAATTTTACATGTGGATCACAGTTTTCTCCTCCTTTCCTTATCTCAACCCAGCTTCTTGAAATTTCCCAAATCTTTTAGTTTTTCACTCCCATTCCCTTACCTGTATTAACTAATGTTAAAAATTATCAGAAATTTGGCAGTATAAATCATCATGTAATACCCCTAGTTTCTATGGGTCAAGGATCTAGGCTCAAGTGGCCCAGGATCTCACATAATGTTGTAGTGAAGGTGTGAGCTATAGTTAAGTCAGGCCTTCATTGGTTAGTATCTGTGTTCACACTGACATGGCTGTTGGCCTGTCTCAGAAGATCCAGCTCCCAGCAGATGCAAGTGCCTAGTGCATAGGTGTCTGCTTATAAGCTGGCTTTTGTCCAGAGCCATCAACTACTTGCTATCTGGACCTCTTCAAACAGCTGCTCACAACATGGCAGCTTCAAAAATCACTGTTTTTCTGTAACTTCGGATGGGACAACATAGAATCTTTACTGTGCTCTGATCCTCAAAGTGAGGCAAATGGTCTAGCCTTTATTTAAGCAGAGAGGAACAAACTAAAGCATGAATATCAGGGCTACAAGATGACCGGGGACCACTCTAGAGTCTATCCACTGGCAGAACTTTGACATTTATTGAAACACAGTGCTAGCATCCTATCTGGTCTCCAGGCTTCTCATTGGAGATCATTGTCTGTATTGAGACCTGAACAATGGTCCTGCAAAAATAACATGATGAAAAGGCCTCATTGCTAAAGTACCTTTGTTGCCAAGCAGTGTTGCCCATAAATACGAAGTCCAAATTCCTCGATGTGCTATTTGAAGTCCTGGCTTTTTCGCTCTCTAGCTTTCTTTTCTACCACCAGACACTCACCTCCTTCAGCCTTATGAGTTCCTCCATGATCTTCAGACTCCTTGAAATAAGACAAGTTGTAGGCCCTTCCTTAAGTTCAAAGGAAGTGTAGTGTATGTGTCCCTTCTGGCTCTTCTCTTCATGAAAAGTGCTTCTGAAAAGCCCGCTCTGGCTCTGCTTCCACACTCCCTAAGCACTGGAGACATCATTCTATTTGAACACATGAAATCCTCGTGCTTCTTTTAGGTTGTTAGTTCCCCAAAAGACAGTCAGTGTTAAAAGGGAATCTGTCTTTGTGTTACCTTCAGATAAAGGTTCTGGAAGGTTGTGACCCAATAAGGCCAAAATAAACCAGATTCTCTCATGTCTGTAATTGCTGTTGAAATAATTGTAATAAATCATGAGTAGAGGTGCCTGATGAAGTGTTCTATATTGCTTTTAGATGTGTATTGCCAAGACAGTATACTGTAAATTAGAATATACATTTAGAGGATGAGGGTAACATTGTAAGGCAATGTAAATCATGTGTAATTCCAACTGCAGTACAGAAGCATCCCTAGAAACCAGGGCACCCTACCATCTTTTGTGACATCTACAAATACTATTTGTGCAGAGGATATCGGCTGAAGCCTGGTACTTTTAGGAAATAAAATAGCATGTTCTGATGCAAAATCAATAAGTTTACTGAAAGGAAAATGATTATTGATTCCAAAAGGATATACAGCAAAAGTTAGTGCCAACCCATGTGACTTACAACTTAGAGAAGAACCTGCTATATGCCATCTACAAAGTACTTGATACAGGTTTGCCATTTTCTTTTCTTTTTCTTTCTTGTTTTTTTCTCCTTTGGTGGAGGGGGGGCAGGGATTACAGGATCTCTCTTTGTGGCTAAGGCCTGCCTGGAGTTCACTAATCCAGGCTGATCTCAAACCATGGGAGTCCTCCTGCCTCAATCTCTTGAGAGCTGAGATTACTGGTGTATGCCATCATGCCAGAGCAAGGCTGTCCTTTTATTAATTAAAATCAAAAGATAGAAAAATCCAGACGACTGAAGTTTAAATGATGGAGAACCTGAAAGACCTTAGGATAAAACAGAGAACACATGTCCAAGCTTGCTATTCAGTGGCAGAGCACAAAATAACCAGCTATCTTAGCAGAGCTTCTTGCACAAACTCAAGGGCTCTTTGGGTTAGTGCCAGTGTCCCCTCAGTATTTACACTCTGGGTCCGGCTACCCTGTGAATTCTAGAATTCTCTGAAAGTTGGAAATACAAACACTCAAAGATAAAGCTGCAGGCCATGTTTATGTCTTCCTATTTATCTCCATTGGGTCCCTATATTGTGTGCAGTTGACATGACAATGAGAATGACACTCTCCAGATTTGTTTGTGTCTCTGTGTCTCGTTTGGTGTGTGTGTGTGTGTGTGTGTGTGTGTGTGTGTGTGTGTGTGTGTGTGTGTGTGTAGGTACACATACATGTGCAAGTATGTATGCATGTGTGGGCAGCTGCACTTGGAGGCCACAGAAAAACTGTCCCCAGGATCCACTCACCTTGCATTTCTGAGAAATTTTCCCCACTGGCCTGGAACTTGCCTAGTAAGATAGACTGAGTGGCCAGTGAGTCCCACGGATCAGCTTTTCCCTACTTCCCAGCACTGAAGATAAAAGTAATCACTATGGTTTGCCAGCTTTTTTTCTTTTGACATGGGTTCTGGGAGGCTGAACTCAGGCCCTCATGCTGTGCTGCAAACACTTTAGGAATTGAACTCACTCTCCAGCTCCACTTTGCAGTCTTAAGTAATAAAACCCCAAGGAGGGCTATCCAGTTTTCAGTTTTTATGTCGGGCTGTGTTTGTTTGAAGAAGTTGATGGTCCCAGACAGCACTCGTGGACCTCCCTTCACTTGCTGGTTGTTGTGTGTTCCCTGAGCACTCTCTTCCAGATCATGCCTGTGGCTTTCCAGTGGGCTTTGCTTCCCCAGGGAACTCACTTGGGGAAAATACAAGGGCAGTGGGGGGTTCTCCTTTCCTGTCTCTTCCTTTTCTAGAGAATAAATCCTTAACATACCAAAACGAGCTATCCTGGAGATAACAAGGGCTTGCAGCATGTGCTGCTTGAGTAGCTACAGCAGCAAAGACAACTCCAGTGACAGTCCAGTCTCCGAGATCAGCAAGACTGAGGAATCTGACAGGAGGTGCTGAGGAGGACTCTGCTGTAACAGCTCAAGAGGTGCTGATGGGGGGAGGTCTGCGGCAGGGCAGCTGCCTCTGCTTTAAACCCTAAAGATATGGCCAGACCTTTGCCACATGCTGTGCTCTTTCAGTGGGGAGAGGGGAGGATTAGGGCTCAAACTACATCTTTCCCATAGCTGGACATTCAAAGGGTATTCCAATCAAACAGACTTCAAACTCCAGCTCCTCCCAGAGTCTGCAAGCAAATTGGCTTTCCTTGATCATGTCTTGTTACTATCTCTGAGACTCCAGTTCTTCTTCAATAAAGTTCCAGTCATGGAACTGTCTTTCCAGCATTGCTGTGAGGTTAAATGGGAAGATGAATGAATGTAAATGCCTTAACATTTTTTTTTTGGTTGTTTGGTTTTTGGTTTTTTGAGACAGGTTTTCTCAGTGTGACCGCTCTGGCTGTCCTGAAACTCGCCCTGTAGACCAGGCTGGCCTCCACCACATGGAGATCTGCCTGCCTCCGCCTCCTCAATGCTAGGATTAAAGGCATATGTCACCACACCTAGCTAAGCCTTAACATTTAACATATGACAAATACTACCTTATGGAGTCAGGAGTGGTAGAGCAGGTTTGTGATCCCAGCACTCAGGAGATGGAGACAGATCGGATGTTTAAGGACATCTTCAGTTATATAGTGAGTCCAAGGTCTGCCTGGGCAAACAAAACAAAAACTGTAAATATCACCCTTGTTAATATAGCCTTAGGAGAATCCCCAATAACCACATTTCAACGAAACATTATACTTTTACCTCTAACACATCAATCCATGTGGCTTCTCCTTTGATGATCTTGGACATATTTCATAACCTCATGTCTGTCCATTTTTAGTTTCCTTACCTAAAAAATGGAAATAATAATGGCATTGGCTTTACAGAATTGTAATAAAGATTAAATAAAGACTGGCGTATCTATTGTTATTCTACACATAGCCCTAGTACAGACCCATACAATCCAAGTTTACTTTCTTCTGTAGAAGAAAGGACACAGGCCTTGCAATCAGATCTCATTGTGTGATGTTCAGAGTGCAGGTCCAGAGTCCCCATTCCATAGTGTCAATCTTAGCTCATTGTTGTATGAACAGCTATGTAATCTTGAGCAAGGATTTCAACTTCGAATAGAGATTAACCTTAGATTCTTTGTTTACATCTCAGTAAGCATTCACCAGCCACATAGTATTTTGAGGTCTAAATTATAATCTTAGCACTATATTTATCTACTTAAATGGTTTCTATAATTTTATATGCTCTGTAAAACCCCTGGAAGCACCCTGACCTCTCTATTCCTCTGTTCCCTCACCTGTAACATGTAGATATTATAACAGCACATACCAGAAGGACATGGGTTGGGACCAGATACTCAAAATTTGGTCTCAGGGAGCAAGAGAATTTGCTCAGTTATTAAGGGTTCCTGTTGCTCTTCCAGAGGCACCCATACAGTGATTCCCAGCACCCACACAGTCATTCACAAAATCCTTAACTCCAGTTCCAGGAGATCTAACACCCTCTTCTGACTGATTCAGGCATCAGGCACAACACACACGATGGACACACATACATGCAGGCAAAATACTCACACAAGTAAAACAAACATAATTGTTATATAATTGGTTTTAATGTCATGACTAATAATGATAGACACATACATACCAAAATGGTGAATATTTTTGAACTGTTATTAAATAGTGGGTCATTTCTGGCAAGAAGAAAAATCTGTCTTCCCAAATTGATCAACAGCAGCTATGTAATAACAAAAGGATAGTGGACAGGACTTTCATTCTGATTTGGAGGGACCAGGGTGCTAGCTCCCACATGTGTTGAAGGAGTCCTGTGGTTCAAATCTTAATAGCACAAAGGAAGAGCACCCTGGATTATTCTTATCATCGAGGATGGAGGCCTAAAAACTATTATCATTCAAAAATTTAGAACTGGAATCAGACTACTCTTTAAATGCTAGGACCCAATAAGTGAGATAATATGCATAAAGTATTTAATAATTATTATTAAAACCATATTTTAATAGACACATTGACCTGCTCTGTTGCAAACCCATGGTTTTCTTGTATCACTGGGATTTGAGATATAATGGAAAGAGTAGTTAATGGATTGTCGGGCAATCTCAGGTCTGCCATTCATTAGCCCTGCTGAACTTAGCTTAGCTCTCCTGTGGGCTTCCAGTGTAAGATGGTGATGATGGGGGATGTCCCAACAGTGTCAGAAAGCCACAGTGGAACTGCTACTACATGGGGAACACTAGCTTTCTTTTTCAGCCCATTTCCTACCATGTGCCAGATGTGGTTACACCCCATGTAACCTGTCACTTACAGAGAGATTTAAATGCACTTAGCAGAGCTAAGTGCACAGAAATAGGGATGGAAAAGATGAGTTCTAGACCAAGTTCCAATAGGTCAGCTGTTCTATAATTTGCTAACAGTCAGACATGAATCTCTCAGTCTGGAAGACCCTCATTTTTTCCCATTTTTGTAAAGTATTTTCTGTCTTTATCATACAGATATATTCACTTGAAAATGTTCTTTGGGGATAATAAAGGTAGGAGAAAGGAAAGAAACATCATACAGTCAGGAAAATAAAGAGTCTCCCATCAGAGTGGCTAGACAGGTGCTCAGTAAGTTAAGAGCAGGTACTGCTATTGCAAAGGACCTGAATTGGGTTCCCAGCCCTAACATCTGGTAGTTCACAACTGCCTTTAAACCCAGATCAAGGTATTTAACACCTCTGGCCTCTGTGGGTACCTGCACACAAATGCACATGTCCATACACACATATCATATAGCTTAAATAAATATTACAAAATAGACCCCAGAAATTAGGAGGTCATATGTTACCTGCATAGAACACCATTTTCATCTAAAGAATGCTTCAACTGGTGAGCAAGATAGTGTTACTATGTCTGGAGGGGGTATTGGCTTCTAGCACAAGACAGAAGTACAAGTCTTTGATGGACATTTCTCGGTGACAATTAAGGTTGAAAGACAGTGTCTCAAGGGATTTTAACTTGTATGTGCAGAACAGTTCCTGATGTCTAAACTCTCAGATGTCCCTCAGCCCAGCCATGCATATGAACATTCTTGCAGACAACAAGTTTCAGTGTACTTTTGATCACTTTCTTCAAGCTTGTCAGCACTTCAATTTCAGTTCATTTAGGGAGGGTGGAAAGGGCCTAGCAGACTGCAAGCTAAGTCACTCCCAAGAGGGCGTCACAAGGGATCCTGCCTGCTTAAAAAACAAAGAAAAATAGTGGTTATGTCTAATCTTAATAAGGACCACACAGCTTTCTTCTTGCCTTGTGTGGCTTTGGAAAAGTCATCATATGTCTCTGTGTCCTTTCTGGTAAAAGATGAATATAATAGAAAGTCCGCATCTTTTCTACTTAATCAAGAGGAGTCTATGTTTCAGTATTTCATGGGGTACAGGACCCAGCAATGCAAAATCTGAAGGTTTCTTTCAGTGTTCTAGCCAAGTAGATAGTCAGCTTGGGTGCCTGCGGGGATAGAAAAATCACTACTAAGTGTGGAAATCTATCTCTTATTTGGAAAGCTCATCTTATCTCACATTATTCTTCATGGAACCTTCTACCCATTCTTTCCTGTTGAAATTTACAGTATTCCCTATTGGTCCCCACAGAAACTCTGTAAATTAAGGTCACTTAGAACTTTAAAATGCTAATTCAAGTTACTTAGTAAGTACATACTTACATCTTGTATATCCTTCATATGAACAAAGAAAGTGAAGGTGGCACTGACTTCCAGTTGGATTCACTTTCTCACCCTGTGCATTTATAGAAATTACTTCCATGTTGTATATCACCTGATTTTGGGTTTATCAGGTTCTTATTCTTCTCATATCTATACTGAACATTCTTTTCACATTGAACTGAAGCTACCACTGTTACTTTGGAGTCCTAAGCACACTGATCTAAGACCTGGCATTTTACCTTAGACATGAATTTAGAGGAATTATATGAGGTCTAAAGAGAAATGACTGGATACTGTGGGCTGCACAGCACTAGATCATGTGTCTGAGAGGGGCTGGATTAGTTCTCTTTCCAGGATTGTGAGACTCTTGGAAGAACTTTGCAGAGAAGGATCTACCTCTCTCTGTCTCTCTCTCTCTCTGCCTCTGTCTCTTCCCTCCTCTCTGCTGCCCCCCGTGTGTGTGTGTGTGTGTGTGTGTGTGTGTGTGTGTGTGTACGCGCATGCATGTTGTGTGTGTGTGTGTGTGTGTGTGTGTGTGTGTGTGTGTGTGTGTGTGTGTGTGTGCTCTACGCACTCAGGTATGTATAGGTATACATACTGATACATTCATTGAGAGGCCAGAGGAAGATGTCAAATGTTCTTATCTACTATTCTCTGCCTTATTCTTTTGACATGGGATCTCTCATTAGATTTGGAACAAAGTTGGTGTAAAATAAGCAATTTTTATGTGGGTTCTAGGGATTTGAACTGAGGTACTCATGCCTGTGCAATAAATAACTACTCTTATCACAGCAACAGAAAGCATACTAGGTCTTTACTCTTGGTTTTTACATAGTGTATGTTTTTCATTCTTGTGCTTTAACCTGCCTTTGTTTTTATGGTGGAGGTTCAACCCAGGCCTCCCTTCCCTATCTCCCTCCTAACCCTGCCGCATAGCAGAAACTCTGCCAAATGATGTCCCCTCCCCCAGAGAGGATCAAGGCCATTCCTACAGGGTATTTAAACTGCCCCCCTTCCTTCAGAAAATAGACTTGTGGTTTTTCTGGTCTCTCTTTCTTGTCTCCTTTCTGGGGGAGGGGGGCTAGAAGGCCACCAGAGAGCCTTGTATCCTTTAAATGCGGGGCTGTTTTTCCCCTGTCCTACTTTGGACATTACCCTGGGTGGTGGTGTTATACTTTTTGCTTCAATCAAAAAACCATTTTTTAAGGATTCAAGTTTGTCCCACAAAGACATATGTTAAAGTCACAACCGTCAGCACCTGTGAATGTGCCCTTATTTGAAAATAAGATTGTTGCAGATTCTAAGTGAACATGACATCATACTACTCTTGGGTAGACCATTACCTAATTCAATATGGCCTGTGTCTTTCTTATTGTGGTTTGTTGGTTCATTGGTTGGTTGGATGGTTTGTGCTGAACTGAAGTTTCCTACATAGTCTGACCTTCCTTCCTCTACCTCCCAATTGCCAGACCTGGATTATGCAGTGATTCAAACCAAACTCAGAACTTTATGCAGGCATTCTACTGACTGAGCTATGGCCTCAGCTCATGGCTAGTGTCTTTTTCATTAAAAACACATTTTGTTTTTCATTTTCTGTGGAAACAAAAATAGAAATCCTTTCCCCCAGTAACCTGTCCTTGGACTTAAATTTTGAAGTCAAAGCATTTTTAAGCTGCGATTCCTTCCAGACTAACATGGTTTGATCAAGCAAGACCCCCTAAAGCAGCTTCCCAGGTGATCCAACATTCAAAACTACTGGGACAAGGTAGTCTTGTAAACCACTACAATCAGGATTTCTGCATCTTCTTAGGAGCCTCATACAGCACCCCCCTATCAGCAGGAAGCAGTTTGGAAACAATGACGCCCAAATTCCCAAATATTTTCTATAAATTTTTGTTTTCATTTAAGTGGCGTTGGTTGACCACAGCCAATCTCTTTTTAAAAGTAAAAAGGGGAGTATGGTATAGAAAAATACTTTGTTTTGGAATGGATTTCATTTATTGATACAAATTTAAGGTCAATTTTGTGATATGTATATTTCTCTTCTTGTTTAGGTATTGTGTTTATATAGCTTAATTAAAAATGTATAATTTAGTACAGATTTTAGATAGTTACCTATAATAGTCAAAACTTTAGTTAGGTTTTACCTATAATAGTCGAAACTTATAGTTAAGTTAGTTAGGACTTCTAGATATACAGACATGTATTTGAGATGAATAGGTATCCTTCAAACCTTTGAAAGACCTACAGAATATGGCATTTAAAATGGTTTAGGGTTTTTCTTGACAGTGAGGCACACTGCTCCTGGCAACATTACCTACATGAGAAAGGAAGATGGACATCAAAATACTCATTAAGGAGTTTACTTTCAATATGAAAAAGACTAACCATTTGTACAATATACTGCTCTTGTCTAGACTGTTTGCCTTTATGCTGTATAAGCTGGACATGCAAGACCCACAGGAAGGTGACTGCTGATACAAGATGGACATTGCTACAGGGTTCCAGCTTTATGGAAGAGTCTGACAGACATTCTACAGGACACGGAGAAAAGTGACTGACAAACTGCTAACACAGGTGGAACAGTTTAAAGTTTCCTACTTTGCTGAGGAGTCTGCCAGACACACTTTGGCCTATAGGCTAAAGATGGAACATTATAGAAGAACTTCAGGTGGCTAACAAGGCAGTGAGTTGTCTCTGTCATTTCTAGACTTTATTTATTATCCTTCTGTGGTCTTTGAAGGAGTTGAAGACAGATAATTATGGTTATATTTTTCCTTAGGATTAAAGATAACTTAAATATAGGACTTTAGACTCACAAAGATAGGATAGATGATGGAATATTTTCTTTAAATGTTGCTAAATGTTAATAAACTAAACATTGTTAACTATGGTTCTTATTTGATAACTGTTTTGTTATATATTTTGCTATGTTAAATAAAACCCTTCTTTTTATTTTAGACAGAAAAGATGAGTGATGGGAGATGTCATTCTGTAAATATGTTTCTCATATTGATTAATGAATAAAGCACTGTTGGCCAAAAGGAAAGCAAGATAGGCGGGACTAGGAGACAAGATGGATTCGGGAAAGAAGAGGGAGAAATTAAAAATGTAGGATGGAGAGAGCATAGGTCTCCACCCTCTCTCTGGGAAGATAAGACCACGTGGAAACACTTAGATTAATAGAAATGGGTTACTATTTAAGACATAGCTAGCCAATAAGAAATGCTATTAATAGGCCAAAAGCTTTATATCTAAAAAAATTGCTGTATATATTTAAAATTTGATAATATGATTCAAGAATATATACAGAATCAGCAAAATGGTTAGCATAGTGAAGTGGTTCAACATACATTTCATCTCGAAAAATTGGATCTAGTGCCCTTATAAGCCTTTATAAGGAAGTGGAGAAACAGCCACACAAGGGAGATGCAAATTTATTTCCCCTCTTGACCCCATTAATTAACACATTCCAGGAGAAAGCTAAGTACTTCCTTACTCCACCTCATTCCTGCATTAGAAGCCAGCTCCCAGCAGGAGGGAGAGACTGCAAGCTGAGAGTCAACTACCTCTGCAGCACAACTCATCACAAGGAGCACTTTCTTCACCTCACTGACAGGGGAGGGGGATGAAATTCAGGTTCCTCCAGGCAGCCTCCAAGGCCAGTTAGAAAGTGGGTAGCAGAGGTATCTTAGAACTTCACTGTAGACTAGTTCAGTCCACCTCATTGACAATGGGCTCTGCTCCCTTGTTCCGGCCCCATCAGGGTGGGAGAGTAGAAGTCAGCCTGTCCTTTTGCCATCTCTTCTTACCTGACACTGTTGATGGGAAACTTCATCCCTATCTGATTCAAAGAGAAACACTCAGTCACACATCAGTATCATGTCAACTGCAGGCTTTCTTTTCCTTTTTAGACTTATTTATTTTTATGTGCACAAATATTTTGCCTGCATGTATGTATATGTATTGTGTGCATGCCTGATACCTGCAGAGGTCAAAAGAGGGTAACAGGTACCCTGAAACAGAGCTACCAATGGTTAGGAGCCACCATGTGGGTACTGGTATAGAATCCAGATCCTTTGCAAGGGCAATAAGTGCTGTTAACCTCTGAGCCAACTCTTGAGCCCCCCAATTATAGGTTCTCCATAGCTGTTCTTTCTCAGATTGAGAAGGTATTTTGATAGTTTTCCAAGAGTTTTTACAATTAAGAGGAACGGGTGCCAGTTTTTGTTATTTATTGTGTATCCACTGAAATAATCATATAGCACACAGTTTTGTATATATGAATGTTTTATAGACATAGTATGTATTGATATGGTGAAATAGGTTAAGCATTGAATGTTAAGCCAACCTAACATTTCAGGAGTAAACTTCAACAGGTTCTGGTATATTTCTCCTGAATGTATCATTTGGTTTCATTCATTAAATATCTGATCCAAAAGTTTGTATTCAAGTTCATAGCTTATTAGACTATAATTTTATTGTATTCTAGTCTTCAATTTTAGTACTAAGATGTTACAGGTTAAATTCTGTTCCCATAGAAATGCATATGAAGGCCTATTCTTCAGTCCCTTAGAATGTGTCCTTATTTGTAAATAAGCTCCCTGTGGAGAAAATTAGTTAACACAGGTTCACACTTGAGAATAGGCTCAAATTCAATCTGAATTCTATAGGAAAATAGGATTTAGACTCATGCCTGCACACACACACATACACACACACACAGAAACAGAGAGAGAGAGAGAGAGAGAGAGAGAGAGAGAGAGAGAGAGAGAGAGAGAGAGAGAGAGAGAGAAGAGTTTGGTGGGAAGAACCATGAGAAGAAAAAGGCAAAGATGAGGGTACTATACCTACAATTCAAGGAATACCAATGGTCCTACAATTCAAGGAATACCAATGGTCCTACAATTCAAGGAATACCAATGGTTGCAAGAAAACTATAAGCACCTAGGGTAGAAAGGTAGAGAGTTGTCACAGATTCTCCCTCTGATCCATCAATAGGAACTAACCTTGAGCATACTTTGATCTCAAACTTCCAGTCTGCAGAACTGGAAGACAATATATTTTTGTTGTTGAAGCCACCCTGCCTTTAATGTCTATACTAGCAAACAAATGCAGGATAATTCTGACGTAATAGATCTAAAATATTCTTTCCTCTTCAATTTTCTAAAAAGTTGTGTAGAATGGGTATCATTTATTTCTTAATTGTTTAGTAGATCTCACCTGTAACGATATATGGGCCCGGGGTTATCTATCTGGGAAAGTTTTTTTTTAATTATTCTTTAAATTTGTTCTTTGACTCTTTTGTTGTTGCTGTTGCTGTTGTTTTGAGATAAGATTTCTCTGTGTAGTCCTAGTTGTCCTGGAACTAGCTCTATAAACCAGGCTGGCCTTGAACTCCTGATCCTCCTGCCTCTGCCTCTTATGTGCAGGGATTACAGATGTTGATCAGTATGTTCTTTGACATTTTACTACTTGTATAAAAGATATCATTGTTATCCTTACTTCCCCTATATATAAATCTCTTTCCCACATTCTTGTCTTTCCTTATTGTTTTGTGACCCACTGAGTTTTACCAAAACTGTCTCTATGAGTGCAGGTTTGGGATTTATCCAAAAGAGTCTGGTGTGGTCACCAGTGTGAGTGAAGACAATGATTCCCCTTCTCCCAGAATGTTTTAGTAGCCAACCAAATAATTCAGCACAGAAGGGTAAGACTCAATGAGCCACCACACCTTATCACTACATCCTAAACTGATTAGGGATAGGCCCAGTCTCTTATAGGTCCAGTGCAGGTAACCACAGCTGCTGTGAGTTCAAGAGTATAACTGTGAAATAGATCTACCACATGACCCGGCTATTCCATATTCCCAAAGGGCACCATTCTTTACTATAGAGATATATTTGCTTATCCATAGTCATTGCTTCTTTATTCGAAATAACCAAGGGTTGGAAATAGCCTAGGTGTCTATCAGCTGATGACTGGATAATTTAAAACATAGTGTATTTACATAATGGAATATTGTTGAGCTGTTATGAAAAGTGAAATTGCAGGTAAATGGATGGAGCCGGAAACAGTCATTCTAAGTGAGATAACCTAGATCTGGAAAGACAAATGTCACTTTTTCCCTCCTCTTTTTTTTGTGGAAGTTAGCTCTGAATCTTCAGATACATGTGTTCCATTTAAAGTACCAGTAGAGGTCAGGAAATTAGTAAAGGGGTAGGAGTGGACTTCAAGGGAGGGGAAATAAAATGCAATGGTGTAAAAATTAAAGGGGAACAATGGTACAGGAAGGGCTTGATGGGAAGGGGATAGAAGAGGAAATACAGGAGAACTAAGACATTTCAAAAAGGTCATATGGAAATCTACTATTGTAGAAGCTTCCTAAAATACATAGACACGTTTACATAAAAATAGTTTAAATGTAGTTACCCTACAATGGGGGAAACAATGTCTCTATTAAATACTACCAGCTAACAAATAAAAAGCCCAGTGGCAGAAAGAGATTACTTCTTTTGGAATTGTAGGCAAGTGAGGTCCTCAAACATGAAAGGCCATATATCACCAATATTCTGGGTTTCCCTCCAGAACATGATGGTAAGACATTATTGCTCAAGAGACTGCACATTCGAGTCTTTGAACATTAAGAAATCAAGCTGGTACCCAACCAGTGGCCCCATGCCTACTGGCTAGCTTTCATAGTGCTGGAGGGTGCTATGCATGCCACCAAGGGAGGAATGGGATTGCCAGTCTTACCCTGCTTTGAACTCTGAGAGGTACATTAATGTCCAGCCTAGCAAGACATATACCTACTGGAGCAATACTGGAACAACTGTCGTGGAAATAACCAATTACTTTCTGATTAGGTTTAAAGCTCACTTCACAAGTTGAAATCCATACCTTGCACTGTTATCTGTGCCAAGAACATGTGTTTAGACAGATCACAAGGCCTAGGTTAGACCCTACTATTATTCTGCTAAAAGGACCTAGTGTTAAACCAATGCCCAATGACCTATTCTTATACCCATGGATTAGTGCATCTCACAGTACTACTCATCACAGAAGCTTCTTTCTGCAGTAGATGATGATTAACACAGAGGCCCATAACTGGTCAAGGATCAAAGAATAGGAAATTGCGGAATGCTCAGCCTTAATGGTGACATCTGTATCATATCTATCCTTCTAAGGCTCAAAAATCTTTGCAGAAAGCAAGGTGGAAAGAAGGGAAAAGCCCAGGCAGTGGACAACTACAAGGAAACAGTGTTTTCTGGACACAGCAGGGGAGTTGCATGTATGAATTCACAGTAGCAGGTACAGTATGCATAAGACCTTGAACTTTTGATCTTACCCTCCCACATTTGTAGGAGTGTATAGATGTATGCATGTACACTTTAGTGTGCATTTGGGGGATAGTGTATGTGTGATATATATACTTGTTAGTGTGGGTATGTGTACGTGTCAACTACAAATGTGTATGGGTAACAGATGCTAATATCAAATGCCTTTCCTTGATCACTCTCCACATTTGTATTTTTGAAGACTAATGTCCTTCAGTCCATCACAGAACTTGAAGCTCACCAATTCAACTAGCCTGGTTGGTCAATGAACTGCAGGGATCCACCTATCTATGCCGTGCCCCCAGCATTGGGGTTATGCACAAATGCTACCAAATCTGGATTTGTACATGGATTCTGGAGATGCAAACATAGGTTGTCATGCTTGCATGGAAGGTACCTTACTGACTGAGCTATCTTCTCAAATCTATCAACTTATTCATTGTTTGTATAGTTAGTAACATCCAGATAAAGTTTACAGGACATTTTAAATTCAAATTATAAAATCATCTGGGTCTGTAATCATAGCCTGGCCTCGCATTGTCATTAGTCAACCTGTTACCTCACCAAAGTCACCATGCCAGCACCAAACCTCCTGATGAACCATCAGGCCCTACTTTTAGCCGATGATTATGCCTCCTCCCTCGCAGAAAAGCCCTTCAGACACATGGGCAACTTCTGCTCCCTTTTGTTCCACACTCATATTTCCCTTGCCATCTCCCTCTTAGAACACACTTTCCCTTTTGAAAACTAAATGTTGGCTTTCAGCCTTTCTGACAACAGGAGACTGGTTCACCCATCCCCTTCAACCTTTCCATATTTCAACACCACAATCTTCACAGCAACATTCAAATCATCTTGGAGACATGATCAGATTTCTCTTACTACTACACTGCTAAACAAGTCCTGTTCCTGACTCAATATTTACTCACTTATCACTCTAAACTATCTCTCCTCTCAGATGTCCTTTCAAAAAGAGTTCCCTACATTCTCTGCTTCCTCAGAGTAGGAAGTCATTACTATCTCTACTTCCTTACTTCTTTATCCCTCAACTCACTGCCATATTGTTATTTCCACCGTCTTCTGTTGAGTACAATCTCATTCAATAATAAAAGCTTTTTCTTATTGCATGCAGTATTAGCTTGGACATGGGTTCTGTGGCTATAATAGAAATGTCAGATTAGAATTGTTTTAAGGGGCTGGAGAGATGGCACAGAGGTTAAGAGCACTGGCTGCTCTTCCAGTGGTCCTGAGTTCAATTCCCAGTACCCATACGATGGTTCACAACCATCTCTATCGATACCTGGTGCTCCCTTCTGGCCTGCAGGAATACATGCAGACAGAACACTGTATATATAATAAATAAATATTTTTTTAAAAAAGAATTGTTTTAAAGAGATGCAAGTTGAATTATTTCTCATTGAACTGTCTGAAAGAAGTAAATCATATAGGAACTGGCTTCCTTCTATGATTCACTCTGTCATCTCTCAGATATCATCCTGGCTATATGATGAAAGATAAGTCACAATGATGTATGGCCAGTAGGAAGTGGACAAAAAGAAGGGTACATACTGTCTTTGCTATTTAAGGCAACAGTTCACATACTACACACACACTATACACATCTGCTAACCCCCCACTGAATTAAAGTTAGTCTGAGGGCCAAGCTGAACTCTGCAATGAGAGCAGAAATACAGTCTTCACTTTGGGTGTGTATGTACTCATCTCAATATTCTGTTACAGAAGGGGTAAAGAAATGCTGGTTAAGAACTACAAGTCTCTATCAGGCTAACCACATTACTTGTAAATGTAAAAGATGAGGTTGCTTTCTAGTCATGCCTCTGTACTCTATTCACCTCCAGTCTCGCTGTACTAGGAATCAGAACTGACTTCTATTGTGGAAATTCCACTGTGGATATTGGGTCCTATTTCAGGCTTGCATAGGAATAATAGATCACACAGAATAGCAAGTAAGGAACGGGGAAAGGTCCAGGAATCCTGCATAGAAAAATGGCTGCCATAATGAGTGTAGTTGGTTTTTTTACTCTTTGCTCTTTGTGGGCCCATCACCCAGCTCCAAAATAAATATACAGAGACATATTCCTACTTATGAATGTCCAGCCTTAGCTTGGCTTGTTTCTAGCCAACTTTTCTTTCTCTTTTTTAAAAACTTGTTTATTGAATCTTTGGGAGTTTCACATCATGCACCCCAATTCTGTACACCTCCCGTTCCCCCCATATCCCCACTCACACTGTTGCATCCCCCAACAAATGAAAACAAAACAAAGTAAGCAAGCAAGCAAACAAAAGAACAACAACAACAACAACAACAACAAAACAAAAGACATAAAAACCAAAAAAAAAACCCCAAACCCCAATAAACCAAAACAGAAAAAAAGAAAAAAAGCCACACCAGAAAAATCTCTACTTCTCCTTCTCTTCTGACTTTCCATCACCCATTCTTCCATCCTAATGGCATTGGAGGTTTTGGTGTGTCATAGTACACCCCTTTGTCCCATCAGTTCATTGCAATGAGTCACTGGTCTTGTTCTAGGTTTTTGGTACACCATCCTCACTGGCTCCTCAACAGAGTTCTTCCAGGGTCTCCTGTGTCTTGGAGAGCTTTCAGGTATTGTTCCACAGGACCAGTCCCTTCATGAGATCCAGCAGGACCTAGATGGGGTAGATGCTACAGTGGGTCCACCCAAGGTCCAGGTGTGGGCCTGGGTGTTATTCAGGCAGGGCAGATGAAGCCACTGGGGCCACCTGCCTCAGGTGTGGTGGGGAGTCAGCTCCCCTACATGCATGCCCTCAGGGTATGTGCATCTTGACTGTGAAGAGGGGTGCAGGCCCTCTCTCCCAAGCGCAGGGGTCATTTTTTTTTTTTTTGCTATAGTGGTCAGCAAAAGGCATGGCCAGCTTTCCCAGGGCAGTGAAGGGCAGGACTGGCTCTGTATAGCCCTATGATTTCATCTCACATGATTCCTAAGGCCTCCTGAGGTACCACTGGTCACAGGTATCAATACAGACCCCAACTACAGCTGGACCACAGATCCAGACATGGCCCTTTGCAGCAGTTTAGGCCTAGATGACATCCTGGCTCTGGGTGGAAGGAATGACCACTCAGGTGGGAGTGGCTCTGCCAGCTGTGTAGTCCCTGAACACCACCAAGGCCTCAAGTTCTAGTCCCAACCCTGGGCCTCTATGTGACCATTACTGGACATGCAGACCCCCAGCTGCAGTGGGATCATGGGCTCCAACATGGTCCTTGACAGCAGCTAGATCTGGATGTTACCACTGCTCCCAGCAGTGGTGTGGCCCTGAGACAATAACTTGGCCCTTGATGGTGGGTGTCTGCACAGTCTTCGATGGTAAAAAAGAGCATTGAACACCAGCACAGACCCTGGCTGCACTGGGGTCACGGACCCAGACATGGCCCTCAGCTATAGCTCTGGTCCAGATTTTGCCTTGTCATTGAGTAGCAGTGCAGGCCACTCAGATGTGGATTCAGCTTGGTCCTCGGAAACCAACCTGGACTGAGGTTAGCTAGTGTTCCTTAACTTAAATTATCCCATCTACCCTTTTGCCTCTGGGCTTTTAGCTTTTTCTATTCTATATTCCTTTCTTTCCTTCTTACTCCATTGCTGGCTCTGTAGCTGGTTGGCTGGCCGCTGGCAGCCTGCTCTCCTCATTTTCTCGGCCCCTCCTTCCTCGCTTCTCTCTTTTTCTCCTTCTATTTATTCTTGCTGCCTGGCATCACTGCTGATCCCTCCCCTGCCTAGCTATTGACCTTTCAGTTCTATAGGCAAAGTAGCACAGCTTCACAGAGTTTAACAAATGCAACATAATGAATTCAGCACAAATTTGCATCATTAAACAAATGTTCCACAGCTTAAACACATGTAACACATCTATAACTAATATTCCACAACAAATAGGTGCTCCACTAATACATTCCAGGTGGACAGATTTACATAAAGAGGAATAGCATTATTATCTTATGGGCCTTGAGAATACCTAAAAAGAAGCTCAAGTTTGGGGCAATAGAAGACATGAAAGTAATTAGATGAATCTGATGATATCACATTCTTCTTAAAAGATCAATTTCTTTCCTCATTTTCCTAAAACAGAACTCAACCTCATCCTAGCTTACTCCAGAAATCAGTTTCTACCTACATGACTGGTTGAAATAATGGCTTGATGGGTGAAAAAGTGGGTATAAAATCGAAGTATGTCTAGGGTATAGGATACCTTGTCTGAGTATTCAAATTATAATTTAACTAGTACTGGGTTCAACTGGTTATTCAGCTTCTTGATTCCTATGGTGACGAGACTCTTCTGCCTTGTTCTTAGAGGACTAGACGAAGAATAAATTGGTATATAATTCATTCACTTAGGTCAAGACGTGTTAGTTTTTTAGCTTGACCCTAGTAATATCTTAAGAGGGAACATTTGCTCTGAAAGCTCAGATTTGTGGATATCTGGGACCCTCTCAACTCCCTCAATTGGCAGAAGGCATCAGAGAAAAGTGGAAAAAAGTAGGTATCTCTTACAATTTCAGTAATGACGTCTAGGTGATTATGGTTTGGCCCCTAGTTACTGTTTTCTCCCCCATTCTCTCCCTTTTTCTTAGTTGTAGATTGCATTTGTTTACGTGTTCACAATTCAGGAGGGGAGCACCTACACACTGAATAATCAATGCTGGTATCCTCTTCTTCCTAGGGTAAGAATGCAGACTGACCTCAGCTGATTCCTCTAGTGTTTGTTGTTAGTGGCATTTCCTGGTAGTGGGTTATTTCATTGATGATTGATGTGGGGGATCCAGCTCACTGTGGGTGGTATCACTCCTGGATTAGTGGTTGTGGGTGTTATAAGAAAGCAGACTCAATAAGCCATGAGGAACAAGCCAGTAAGCAGTGTTCCTTCATGGCCTCTGCATCAGTTCCTGCTTCTAAGTTCCTGCCATGAATCCCTTCCCTGACTTCCTTGGATGATAGACTACAAGCTATAAGATAAAACAATCCTTTTCTTTCCAAGTTGATTTTAGGCATGGTGTTTTATCACAAATAGAAACCTTAACTAATAAATATGGAGTCTTGCTTTGTTGCTCAGGTAAGTCTTAAACTCCAGGATCCAGGGATCTTCCCGTGTCAGCCTCCCAAGTAACTAGAACTGTAGGTATGTGCCACTGAACTCAATTTACACAATGTTTATGGGTATAATTTGTCTGCTTGTCTGTGCTCATGTGTAACTGTAAAGTTAAAAATCATAGAAATTGAAGCCAGTAATGTAAATCAGTGGTACATTGTTAGCCTAGGAAGTTCAAGGCTCTGGACTCTGCACACCACACACACACACACACACACACACACACACACACACACACACACACACACACACACAAATAAACAAAACAACAAACCAAAAGCAAAACAACAGCAAACAAATAAAAAACAGGAATTGGAAGGAAGAGAGAAAAGAAAGAACATGGGAGACAAATTTTAACACATCTGGATCCCAGACTCAAATCTCTGCTTGACCATACACTTCCTGTGGCTTTGAACAATATATTTTCTCTATTGATCTCAGATTCTCATCTGTAAAAGGGGGCTCATTTGCTTGTTTTTCATTTATCCCTTGACCTAGTTTGTAGGATAAAATTGGAAATGTATAGAGAAATTGCTAGAGATGCCCAAGAACACTTATTAGTTATTCTGATGGGACTGGGAAAACCTGAATGCAAAAACAAATATAGACAGTGAGGACCACAGCCACGAACTTTCAGATGGCAATAAGGATTCCTGGGGAGTGGACTACACATCATTTGTGTTATTTTATTGCAAAGACCTTGTATAAGAATGCAGACTGAGCAAGCTTTGGGAAGCAAGCCAATAAGCAGCACCCTGCATGGCCTCTGCATCAGCTCCTGCCTCCAGATTCCTGCCCTGTTTGAGTTCCTGTTCTGACTTCCTCCAATGATGATCAGCAAATAAACCCCTTCCTCATCAACTTTTTTTTGTCATGGTCTTCCGTTGCAGCAATAGAAACCCTAGCTAAGACAGTGGGTTACTGTGGAGATGAATGAAGGTTCTGGGTGATAGGACTGCACTGGAAAAAGCAGAGGCAGATAGTACAGGATATGTTTTATGAGGTGGGTCAAGATGAGGCAGGGGCAAGTGCACAGAGGCTGACAATGGCAAACAAGTTGGCAAGTGAGACTGAGATCAGGTGTGGGCAAAGACTGGTAGGAGGGCTTGCTGTATCCCCAGAACCCAGTATACTGCAGGCCTCAATGTTCTGTTCACGAAGGAAGGTAAAGAGGTACAGATTCCCACCATGACCCTGGTAACTATTTCATCATGACTAAAAGCACTGAATACTACAAAAAAGAAACAGTCATCCTTCCTGAGCGTTATGCTTTGTGTTTTTGTGTTAATAATAACCACAATAATAAAATCCACTTAGTCTGTGTGAACAATTCGAGGAGGGATGGGATTTGAGGGACCCATCATTTGTTCTAGTAGATGCTGTGCTATCAGATGCATACAAGATTATATAAAAACGTTAGGGTTCTTTACTGTGGTTTTCTTGTCACCTCTTCCCGGCCAGCTCATGTTGGACATCTTGGCCTTGCCATTTTCTTTATTTTCCACTTTTGGCCAGGCAGCCAATTGCTTCATACTGCACAGTGGCTATTCGAGTGGCAGTGGGCAGATGGGGACATGGCTTCCCTCCCACACTTGTTCCAGCAGCACAAAGAGAATCAGTGATGATTCATCTCTACCTTCCTTGACCCTCTTTCCTGGCTCTCAACAGCTTAGAAACAAGGACCAGGAAAATGTGCCTAGAGTTAAAAGAGGCCATTTCCCCTCCTGTCCCTTTATTCTCCACCCTAGGGGATGGGGCACAAGAGCTCGATGCAAAGTGGGACACGAGGTGAATAAAGGCAAGTCAGTGCTCCCTGGATTTCAGAAGCCATTTGTTCCTTGAGTCCCTACATTAAATTTGTCAAGTTCAAATTCTCCTTATTTTAAAGACCAGCAGACAGGGTCTTTGCAAAACAGGGGGCACTGTTAGTAAAGAGGATGTAGGATCTGAACTCAATCTACCTGCTCGAGAGTCATGCTCATAACCACAGCAATCCCACGCTTTCTATGGACAGGGTTTTTGTTTTGTTTTGTTTTTAATCTGACTTTCTCCAGGACACTCTGTGGGATGAATACTGACAAGGAAACTGAGACTCAGTGCCCCTCTTACCAACCTGTTCTACGGAAGGACAGCTTTGTGGAGAAGATAATGAGCTTAGTTCTATTGCTACTGTGGTTTCTGCCCTCCTCCTTCCTGCTGGCCCCTGCTAACCCATTCACCTAGATTTTCTCCTCAACAGGGTAACAACATAGATGGGAAGCGTGGTGTGTTACAAAGAATACACTCTCATTTGCATTTTATTTTTTCATAATGAAGTAATTTTTTTCTTATGATGTTTTAAGCTCTGAGGATGATCTAAAGCCAAAAAAGAACACTAGCAATAACAAAAGCTGTGAAGAAGGAAATAAAAATAATTCCTAAAGCTACCACTTATGGTCTCTATCAACATTTCAACATTTTTAAATATATCCTTGTTGTCATTCTCTCTCTCCCTCTCTGTCTCTGTCTGTCTTTGTGTATACACTGCTATTTCCTTTAAAAGTTTTTATAAGGATATGTTAATTATGCATAATAGTAGCTTCATTATGACATTTTCAGAAATTATATAATGTATTTTGAGCACATTTATTCCTATTCCCTTCTTTGTTCTCCTCCCAATCCTACTGATTCCCTTTCTCTCCCTAACTTTTGTGCTTCCCTGTTCTGTTTTTGATAGCCCAGTGAGTTCACTCAGAGTTGCTTACAGGATCATGGTCAGGAGTTATTTACAAGAGCATGGGCAACTTTCCAGTGGCATCACCACTGAAGAAAATATGGGTAACATTTTTTTCAAATGTGGATATTTTTTATTAATGAATTTTATTTAAATTAGAAACATTATTATTTTACATATCAATCCCAGTTCCCTCTCTTTCCCATCCTCCCATGCTCCCCACTAACAACCTCCATCCCATTCTCCATCCACTCCACAGGGAGGGTGAGGCCATCCATGAGGGTTCATCAAAATCTGTCAAGTCATTATGGGTAGGGCCTAGGCCCTCCCCCATGTCTCTAGGCTGAGGGAATGTCCCTCCATGGGAAATGAGCTCCCCAAGTCCATTTGTGCACTAGGGTTACATCTTGGTCCCACTGCCAGAGAGGCGCCATAGACTGCCTAGTATTGCACAATGGATAGTGCATTGGACTTCTAGACAAATGTGGACTTTTTAATTGATGAATTTTATATATGCATGTAATAGGTTGTGACCACGTCTATCTCCATCCCCTAGACATGAGAATTTGTGACTCACATTGTTTCCTAAAGTGCCCTTAAAATTTTATCACACTTATGTTATACATTTGTTCTTATAACAATCCCATCTTATAGGTTAATTATCTCTTCATAGGCTCAAAGGTTAAGTAACTTGGCCATGGTCATGTAACTACTCCCCGGGAGAGCCAGAATTTGAAGCAAGGTTTGTCTTCCCCTAAAACCCATGGCTTCCCTATGAAATGTCCAGTCATTACGAAATAGTATTTCATCATATCATGACGCTGAAGTGAGGCAAGCTGCAGTGCTGGTACCCTCATCAATTGTGTTTTTCAAATGATGCTAGCTGCTAGGCTGCCTACTTTTAGGGGCAGTCACCTAAGCTTTCTTGAGAAAAGTTGTTCTGGCCCTTTAAATCACTGTGAGCCTGCCACTAAAGTTGCTTTTAGTTGCAGACAAGGCCAAGTAGAAAAACTTCTAAGGTGACCTAGAAGTGACCTATGCATCAGCTAAACTTGAGAGTCATTCTGCCCCACCCTTTTAGGTGACCTAGAAGTGAACTTTGCTCATTATAATACTAAGTTCTCTTTTGAGGGCCAGTCCTATCTCTTATTTTTTGAACAAGTGATGATGTTCAAAATGAGGCAGCATGACTCGGAACTGAGCATGTGCAAGAATGTGCCCCTTTCTCTGTGTGATAACAACAGTGTGTCCTGAGTGAATATATGACTTTCTCCTACAAAAGCTCCTTGCTTTGTTTGTTTGGAGGCACACTGCTTTGGGAACTGTCCCCAGTGCTCTTGTCATATGCTGCATGAAATAAATTTCACTCATTTAGCTGCTGGCTGTGCTTATCATCACTTTTGCTGTCACCAGGAGCAGAGCTCTGTGTACTGGGTTTTAACAGTAATTAAAGCATCGTTTAGGTACCTATTTCAAACAACAGAGAATGAGATGGTGTCCCTTTGTCCATAGAGTTTTGTATTCTGATGAGTAAGGCAGGAATAAATTGGTCAGTAATGGATGTGTCTTTTATATAGTTTGATGTGACAGAAATTGATGAAGGGAAAGGGAGATATTTCGTTCTTTCCAAAGAGAAAAGGAAGGCAGGACTGAGGATGTAGCTCAGTGGGTAGAGTGCTTGCATGGAGTCTTAGATTTGATCTCCAGCACTGGGTATACCAGGAGATGCAGGATGCAATGATAATCTCAACACTGGGGCAGTGGTGGCAGGAGCTCAAGATCACCCTCAGTAACACAGGGAGTTCTTTTGAGGAACTGGTATAGCAGTGAGCTAAATGGCTTGAGGCAGCATAGCTGTCTGTAGGGAAAGGATTACAAGAGGATGGAACAGATAGTACAAGGACCCCGAGGCAGGAGCATTGTAAGCACAAGCATAGCAAGGAGGGCAGTGTCCCTTGAATGCAGCCTGTACAGGGAAGGGCAGCAAGAGGTAGATGGTGATGGAGAGGCAGCCAGGGAAATAGGTCAGGCAGGGCCCTGCAGGCTATTGTAGGCCTTTTGATTTTATTCCAAGTATAACTTAGGGATTTGAACAGAGGAGTGACTTGACCTCATTTTTCCTATGAGAAATTCCATCTTACTGCAAACTGGACAGCATAATAGTAGAAGTCAGGGGAACAGGGATGAGTTACGCAGTGTTGGGAAAAGGTGCTAATCACTCAGTGACACAGGCAAGCCAATTTAACAAATGACTGGAACTCCTAGACAATACCGAAGCATCACACTGCCTTGGTTGAGCTCACGGTGGATTGATAGGACTCACCAAGATGGCTTGTGATGCAGCTGCAGTACAACTCTGGAAACTGAACTGAGAAAGTTTCCCTTTTCCTCTGTCAGGTGTGGGTTCAGGCTTCCCAAAGATGGCTTGATTTGGGTAGTAGTCATGAAGGCAGAAGAGGAGGCAGGTGGGAAAGAGGAGGAACAAGGAGGGGTGGACATTCTTAGTAGGATGCATAGACACATGAGGAGGCACCTGCTATTTAGAAATGCCTGCTCAATGGTTTATGCCACATCTGTTTGCAGGCCACTATGAGCAAACAATTCAAGGCAGCAAGTTCAGATGCACTCTGTTTATTTTTTTAACTTTTAAAATTAGGTTGGGGGAGGGCATGTGCACATACAAGTCAGAGGACATCTAAAAGTCAGTTCTTTTCCTCTATTGCGCGGGTCCCAGGAACTGAACTCAAGTTGTCAGGCCTGGCAGCAAGCAACTTTACTGACTGAACCATCTCACTGGCCTGATTTATTTAGTTTTGAAACAGGGTCTTTGTAACCCATGCCACTCAAACTCACACTCCTGGCTTAGATATGTGGGATTATAAGAGTTCTCCGCCATGTCTGGAAGTAGTTTTACTTTAATTCCTAGTACAAAAACTTTAACCTATTAGAAGGCTTGAAATCACAAACTACTATGTGGTAGCGGGCCTGGAAAGCTTAAAAATTTTAAGTGTGTGTGTGTGTGTGTGTGTGTGTGTGTTACCCATGGAAGCCACAGGCATTAGATTCCCAGGAGGTGGAGTTTTAGTTGTAAGCTGCCCAATGTGGGTGCTCAGAACTGAACATAGGTATTTTATAAAAACAGTATGGCTATCTCTCCCACCAGGACAATCTTTTCCTATAAAAGATTAAATATAAATATCCTAGACCTTGTGGACCATGTGCAACTCTTTTTGCAATTACTTATCATTGCCATTATAGTACAAAATCAATGATGGGCAATATGTAATTTTGCATGGCATGTTCCAAGAAATCAGTATTTATAAAAACCTTTTGGTATTCTAGAAGGTTGTGGACCCATGAAACAATTGTTTTTAGAGTGTCTTTGACTTTTGCAATGCAGTTCTGACTGGGTTTTCTGCTAATGCCCAAAGAAGGGGATGTTCTAAAGTGCTCTAATCACTATAGTGCTTAAAATAAATGCAACATAATTTCAATTTCCGTTTTGGTTTTATAAAGAAACAATAAGTAATGTGATATTCTGTACATAATGAGATGAAGTGTGCTGAATAACACAGGCATGCTTATTGAAGGAGACTGGGTGCTCTTATAGTAGACACTGTAACCATGACAGTTACTAAGGGACAGGTAGCATGCATAGCATGGATACACTGGACAAAGAGACAGTTCACTTCCAAGCAGAACACAGCATGAGAGTTCATCACAGTATTCAGAACACTGTATAATTGAGAATTTATAAGTTACTTGTTTGGGGAAGTTTCCATATAATGTTTTTCGGACCTTAGAATATTTTTATACCATCCTAAGAAGCATGAGCATAATGCAGTAAGCTATTTTGAGGCCATATCCATGCAATGTTATTAGAATGTATTGTTATAACCGTTGTACTTTATCATTAGTTACTATTGTTAACTTCTTTTTTAAGATTTCATTCATTTTTCTGTGCAGAAGTGTTTTGCCCATCTGTATGCCACAAGTATGCCTAGTACCCACAGAGGCCAGAAGAAGGTATGAAGACTCCCTGGAACTCAGTGACAGATGGTTGTGAGCCACTATATGAAGGTTGAAAACCAGAGCTGGGTCCTTTGCAAGAGCAGCAGCGCTCATAACTACTGAGCCATGTCTCCAGTGCCTACTGTTAATTTCTCACTGTGTCTAATTAAGAAATTAAACTTAACCACAGTATTCAAGTATGGAGAGCATATACAGGGTTCAATACTGAACACAGTTTCAGGCATTCACAGGAATGCTGTAGGCATGTAGCGGAACACCCAGCTTAGTATTTGAAACCTTTCTAAAGAAATAATGAACTTAATCACAGATTAATTTCTAAGTAATAGGATGCTTTCAGCTTAATGTTTTCAACATATTCATATAACCAGGACAATCCAGTGTTTTGTTGAGATTGAAAATAATGCTAATCTTGTATGATACTTTGAAGACTTACTGTAGAATAGAAATTTATATTATGTTTTACTAGCAATCAAAAAAAGTACACAGTGATACAGTTGGTTGTGTGGCCATCCCTGGAACGTTGCAGAAATCTAACCCTTACCTTACACAATGCCTATTACAGGGACTGACCACCTGACCTGCAGTCATGCCATCCAGTCTGAAGATGACTGATGACAACACCAAGTCAGATTTACAGTGAAAGATGGCAATGTGTCACCTTTATGTCAAGACAGGATCATTAATACTTATAAAAAGAGCCTGGGTTGAGGTGCTAGCATGTTCTAACTAAAATACCAATCATTGTAAAGTACAGAAATCAGAAGAAGGGTTTAAGGTTTTTGCTTTTCTGTTTAATCTGGCACCCCCACCTAGTCCCTGAAAGTGTTTTTCTCTCTCTTTGTCCTTACATTACAGTTTCAGCGTCATTTCAAATGAATTTCACTACACTATACTGTTGGAGTAAGGTCACTCCACTAATGGCTATATATAAATTACATCTAAATAGATACATAACTATTTCTAACTATTAAAGTATACAAATGAAAACAAATATTCACTGTGCATTGTTGATGATTTCAAAGCACTAATCTCTTCAGTTCTTAACCCAATTACAGCAAAACTCAGTTGTGACCACAAAAAGGCGGGCTCTGCAAAGGCCAGCTTCTGCTCCTGAAATAGATGGCTAGCTTCATACTGGGTTAGGTATTGATTAGTTGCCATAGTTTATTTGTCATTTTCCTCTTAATTTCATCCTAGAGCATCACCCTTGGCTAAATGTCTTGAATGTCATCACTTGATCAGACATGCTGTCAGTTCCAACATTTCCAGGGACTTGATTCCCACAAATAATGGATTTGCCTTTTCTCACATTGGTCATCTACTTGACCAATGACTTTTGTAGTGGAGATATTGTCTCTGTTGCCTTCCTGTAATTATTTACTGAGCGAAGGAATATTAGATTTAGGAAATTTGAAAGAATTCATTTAGGATAGGATGAGAACTTTCAACAAGGACAAATCTCCAAAACATGGATCATGGTTGTCACTTACACTTTGTAGCTTGTAGTTTTCATTCATTAAAGCATCCCAAGAGGTCATCAAGTATTAGCTTCCTTTTTCTGGAGTGTAAAGAGACTATGCAGTTTGTCTAGGTTCTTAGAACCAGAAAGACCTGAACAAAGACATTCATGTTGAAGTCTCCACTCTTAAACTAGGCAACACACTGTCTCTTGGTTAAATTTTAGAGGATCTGTATTTTAGTTTTTGTTTACTAACTAACATTTTGTTATTTCAATTAATTTTCAGACAGTATCCCATGTATCCCAGGCTGACCCAAAACTTATTAGGAAGCTGAGAATGACTTTGAGCTCCACTTACTCCAGATTCCACATTCTGAGTGCTGGAATGTATGTGGAAAACTGCATATGTAGTTCTGCGAATAAAAGCCAGGGCTTAGTGCATTTCCAGAAAGCATCCTGCAGACTAAGCTACACCTCCAACTGCCTGCACTTCTTTTTAAAGCACTATTATTATGTTCTTTGTAGTTTTTTTTTTTTAAGTTTTCAAACTGTTACATTCAGCTGATTAAACCAAAGGTAATTTTGTTTAATTTTGAGAAAGACTTCACCTTCATAAAATAATGAAAATGTAAAACCTATGCTAGCTTTTAGTCTTATTTCTCATGTAGTACTCTTAAGCATTTTCATGTAACCTCTCTCAACTGATGCAGACAATATATGGGTGAAATAAAGTTATGAAACAACAGCTTTAATCACAAGTAATGTTACACATAAGTAGTAAGGCTGCTCTCTTCCTGTTAGCTATCTCCTCCCACCAGGCAAAAGTTGATTCAGAATGCTTTATGGACTCAACTTTACTACACTTGTGAAAATTACAGTTTTAAATGTGCACAATTGTTGTAAATTGCTTTGGAGTACATTTAGTCTCTATGCTTCTGCACAGAAAAGTGATTGTGTAGGATGGAGCCTGATCATCCATGAGATCACACTTTGTGTTTGCCAGCGATCATGAAAAACCACCATCTGCATTGTTCTTTTCTTTCCTTTTTCCATTGAATAACTACATGATATTCTTATGTTCCTACCTCTCAAGCCATCCTCCACACATATGTCAGAAGTTGGTAGTTCATGTGAACACAAGTAAAATGTGTTAAAAAGTAGCAACTCTGGGATGGCAGAGTGAAGAAATGAGTGGACATATCCCTAAAAGAAAGAATGGAATTGGTGAAAACTGCTCTTTAAAAAAGACAGCCATTTAAAGTTTCTGGAATTTGTCCTAAGAACATACAGGAGCTGAAGAAAGTGTTATTGTAAAGAAAAATCTTCTCAATCTCATCTATACCAAGAAGAGTCTGTGACTTCTTACCCAATGACCAAGCTCAACATGTTGGACTGTGCTGGACATTGGGAGGCTGTGGCATGTGGGTGAGGCGCAGAGGATGCACCTCCCAAGAGATGTGGCATCTCACAAAGAGCAAGTAGTCTCAGTAGTTCTCATTTTCTCTTACTCCAAATTGTAGAAGCTAAATTCCTAGCTAGGTACAGCTGAGTAGTAAGGAGTGCCATTCTGCTACCCAGCCCTCGTGTGTATGGAACAGTCTTGGCTCAGTTGTAAAAAGCTGAGAATACTCGAGTGTTATCAGGTGTTTTTCACTCTTTTGCTCTTTGCTCTTTTGGGGAGCCCCCTACCTAGCTCCCAAATAAATATACTTGGAGACTTAACTCTTATTTATGAATGGAAGACCATAGCTTGGCTTATTTCTAGCCAGCTTTTCTTAAATTATCTCATATATATTTTGCCTCTGAGCTTTTAGCTTTCTCGTATATACAGTTCTTTACTTCTTACTCCATAGCTTGCTATGTGGCTGGGTGGCTTGCCCTGGAGTCCCCCTCCTTCTCTCACTCCTAGATCTTTTCCTCCAAGATTTCCCCTCCTGTTCATTCTCTCTGCCTGCTAGCCCAGCCTATCCTTTCTCCTAACTTGCTGTTGGCCATTCATCTCTTTATTAGACCAATCAGGTGTTTTAGAAGACAGGCACAGTAACACAGCTTCACAAAGTTAAACAAATGCAGCATAAAAGAACATAACACATCTTTGTATTATTAAACAAATGTTCCACAGCATTCCAGTTCTGATGGTTTTCATCACAGTTAGCTTGTGACATGGATGTTATACCCCAGGGGAAGCAATTCAGAAGGCCAGAAGCTCCCATCCTTTTCCAAAGGTTTAAGAGGCTCAAAGTGTTCCTTTAAGTGAAAAGTCATAACAACAAATAGCTTTCTCAAAAATGTACAAAATTCACTGTCTCTGGAGTGATTTCAGTAACAGAGGCTTCAGTTGTATGGCATGTGAATTATATATCAGTAACTTGTTACTCTAAAAAAATAATACAAGGAAGATCAAGGCTTTCATTTGTCTCCATTCAAAAGCAATTTGGAAACTCAACTGCTATTCTTTTGTGTAGTTTCTTTAAGGTTCCTCTAGAAATGTATGGAGATTTGAACATTGATGAATAAGAGAGTGGTGGCTATTCTATGTGTGAAGTAGTCTCATCCACAGACCAGCATGTTTATCAGAGACCACAGGGGAAGACACAGCTAGGAAGAGTCATTCAGGGGTTAGGACAAACCACAAAGAATTATCTATGAAGCTACCCCAGCTTAAATTTAATTGAGGCAAACTGTGTAGTAACATATTTTCTCAAAATGACTGAAGACAATGAGCTATCAGAACTGGTTAGCTTAGTGGAAATAGGAAGACAGTTAACAGGGGTATGAAGAAAGAAATGGTTGAAGGGAGCCAGGGTGAATTTTCTGCAATATCAGGATGACTGTTTATGCTCAATGGCTGTGCTGTCTTTGGAGTAATATTAGTGGCAGAGGCCTCAATTATATGGCATGTCAATTATATATCAATAGAGTTGTTACACTAAAATAAATGATATGAGAAAGACCAGAGATTACATTTGCCTCCACTAAAAAAACATTTGAAAACCTATCATTCTTTTGTGTCCCTATTAATTTCCCCTTATTTATCATAGAATTTACAATGCGTGTCAAAAGAATGGTAAATCTTGTGTGGTTTTTGGCAATTTAATTTCTCTAACAGTGTACTCTGCAGCACAGATAACTTGTAGATCTTCACCTGGAATGGCGGATTTAATAAGTAGGGAGGCAAAGGGCAAGCTGGAGTAGGACTGTGAGGGTCTGATTTAGTTCATTTAGTCTTTATAAATATTGTTGTTGTTTGAGACAGGATTCACTATGTACTTCTGGATATTCTGGAACACATGTAGACCAGGTTGGTCTTGAACTTATAGACATCCACTCACATTTGCCTCCTGAGTGCTGGGATTAAAGCATGAGTCACTATTCCTAGCTTTTCAGAAAGTTCTTGTCTTTCTTTCTTTTTCTTTTTGCAAGACAGGGTTTGTCCTGGAACTCACTCTGTAGACCACGCTGACCTTGAACTCACAGAGATCCACCTGCCTCTGTCTCCTGAGTGCTGGGATTAAAAGTGTGTGCCACCACCACTGGGCTTGAGGAAGTTCTTAAGTGTCCACTCCTGATCTGCTTTGATGTTTCTGTCTATTTCAGATTACCAGATTAGATGTCCTCTTCAAATTCATGGCAGCAAATGAGTGCAAGTAGCAAGCATCATCTCACTGGCAAACTGTTTCTTGGAAACCAGTCTTATATCTAGATGATCCAGAGAGATCTCAAATTATATGCATTCCAAATTGAACTTATCATAGACCTTTTACTCTGCCACCCAAGCTCCTCTTGAACTTCCTGTCCGTGTAGAACTTCAGTCAGAAAACTGGGACTCAGGTCTGCACATGACCACCCTGAGTCCCCACCTGCCTGATCTTTGACCCCCATCACAGGGCCTCTGCCTGAGGCCCCCTTCACTGGGCCTCTGCCAGAGTGCCAAGCCTCTGCTGGAAACCCGGCTGTCCAACCGGGACCACCCTGTGTTCCAACCTGCCTGAACTTTGACCCCCATCACCGGGCCTCTGCCAGAGCCCACTGCCCCATGGCTCTGGTTGAGCACTGGACCAGAGGATGGGTCCAACAATCCTGCCACCTCCAGGGAACTTCCTGGATCTGCTCTGAGCACACAAGACCTGCCTGTCCAGGCAGAACCACCCTGAGCCCTGCCTGCCTGATCTTTGACCCCCATTGCCTGGCCCCTACCTGAGGAGAGACCTCCTAGAGAGCTTGAACCACCCAGACATCAAACTCCTGTCCCATCTAAGCCCACTGGGGGAGTAGTACAGAGAGAGAGAGAGAGAGAGAGAGAGAGAGAGAGAGAGAGAGAGACAGAGAGAGAGACAGAGAGAGAGACAGAGAGAGAGACAGAGAGAGAGACAGAGAGAGAGACAGAGAGAGAGACAGAGAGAGAGACAGAGAGACAGAGAGAGACAGAGAGACAGAGACAGAGAGAGAGACAGAGAGAGAGACAGAGAGAGAGAGAGAGAGAGAGAGAGAGAGAGAGAGAGAGAGAGAGACCCCACCTGCACCCACTGGAAGAAGTGATGGGGAGACGACAATACAAAAAAACACCTAAAGAAGACAAGTATGGCATCACCAGAATCTAGGGATTCTACGCCAACTAGACCTGAACACATCAAAGCAGATGAGACAGAAGAGAACAACTTAAAAATACCTTCATAAAAATGATAGATGGTCTCAAAGACCATATGAAAAAATCACTTAAAGAAATGAAAGAAAAACAAACAAAAAAAATGGAAGAAATAGAGGAAAAGACCACACCAAAAACTGCAAGAAATAAACAGATCTCTTAAAGAAAATAAGGAAAGCCAAGAAAAAGACAATTGAACAGTTGAAGGAAACAACTCAAATAGTTCAAGACTTGAAAACTGAAATAGAGACAATAAAGAAAACACAAACGGAGGAAATGCTGGAAATAGAAAAACTGGGTAAATGATCAGGAACTACAGATGCAAGCATAACCAACAGAATACAAGAGATGGAAGAGAGAATCTCGGGATCTGAAGATAAAATAGAGGAAATAGACTCATTGACCAAAGAAAATCTTAAATCCAACAAGTCCTTAACACAAAACATCCAGGAGATGTGGGACACTGTGAAAAGGCCAAACCTAAGAATAATAGACATAGAAGAAGGCGAAAACGCCCATTTCAAAGATGCAAAAGATATATTCAACCAAATCATTGAAGAAAACTTTCCCAATCTGAAGAAGGACATGCCCGTGAGACTACAAGAAACATACTGAACACCAAAGTCTGGACCAAAGAAAAAAGACCCTTTGACACATAATAATCAAAACACCTAACATACAGAAATAAAGGAATAAAGAAAGAAATTTAAGAGCAGCGAAGGAAAAAGGATAGGTAACAAATAAAGGCAAACCTATCAAAATTACACCTGACTTCTCCATGGAAACTCTCAAGGCCAGAATGTCCTGGATAGATGTTCTACAATTAGTAAGAGTCCATGGATGCCAGCCCAGGCTACTATACCCAGCAAAACTCTCAATCACTATAGAAGGAGAAAACAAGATATTTAATGACAAAGCCAAATTTTTACAATATGTATCAACAAATCCAGCCCTGCAGAAAGTTCTGGAAGGAAAATTCCAACCCAAGGAAGTTAACAACATTCAGAAAGACATAGACAATAGATAATCCCACTTCACCAGAACCCAACGGTAAAGCAGGGCAAATATATTCACAATAATACCACCACCACCACCAAATCTAAAACAAGCATTAACAATCAATGGTACTTACTTTCCCTCAACATTAATGGTCTCGCCATAAAAAGATACAGGCTAACAGAATGGATACAAAGACAGAATCCATCCTTCTGCTGCATACAAGAAACACATCTAAGGTTCAAAGACAGACATTACCTCATGGTAAAGAGTTCAGACCCAAGAAACAAGCAGGTGTAGGTATCATAATATCTAACAAGTTAGACTTCAAACCAAAATCAATCAAAAGAAATGAAGACGGTCAATTTGTATTCATCACAGGAGAAATACATCAGCACAAAGTCTCAATTCTGAACATCTATGCCCCAAATACAAAGAAACCCACATGACTAAAATTCAAAGCTCACATAAAACCTTACACACTCATTGTGGGAGACTTCAACACTGCACTCTCACTGCTAGACAGGACCACCAGTCAGAAACTTAACAAAGAAACAAAAGAACTAACAGAAGTTATGTGTCAATTGGGTTTAACAGACATCTATAGAACATTCCATCCAAACACAAAAGAATATACCTTCTTCTCTGCTCCACATGAAACGTTTTCTAAAATTGACCACATACTAGGTGACATAAAAAACTTCGACAGATACAAAAAAATTGGAATAGTCCCCTGTATCTTATCAGACCACCATGCTTTAAAATTGGAATTCAACAACACAAATCGCAGAAACCCCACAAACTCATGGAAAGTGAACAATGCACAATTATCCCACACCTGGGTCAAAGAAGAAATAAAGAAACTAAGGACTTCCTAAATTTCAACGAGAATGACACATCATACCCAAATTTATGGGACACCTTGAAAGCAGTGCTATAAGGGAAGTTCATTGCACTAAGTGCCCATATGAAGAAAACAGATGATAGTCACATCAGAGAATTAACACCACAACTGAAAGCCTTGGAACAAAAAGAAGCAAACTCACCCTGGAGGAGTAGATGCCAGGAAAAAATCAATTTGAGGGCTAAAATCAATAAAGTAGAAACCTGGAGAACAATACAAAAAAATCAATGCAACAAAGAGTTGTTTTTTTTTTTGAGAAAATCAACAAAATGGACAAACCTTTATCCAAACTAACCAAAAAGCAGAGAAATAACATGCAAATTAACAAAATCAGAGATGAAAAATGGGACATAACAATGGACATTGAGGAAATCCAGACAATTTTAAGATCATACTTTGAAAACCTGTTTTCCACAAAATTTGAAAATTCAAAGGAAATGGACAAATTTCTGGATAACTATCATTTACCAAAATTAAATCAAGAACAGATAAGCAACTTAAATAGACCTATAACCCCCAATGAAATAGAGGCAGTCATCAAAAGTATACCAACCAAAACAAAGTCCAGGGCCAGATGGCTTCAGTGCAGAATTCTACCAGAAATTCAAGGAAGAGCTAATGCCAATACTCCTCAAATTGTACCACACAATAGAAGCAGAAGGTTTATTACCAAACTTATTTTATAAAGCCATAATTACCTTGGTACCCAAGCCACACAAAGACACAACTAAAAAAGAGAATTACAGACCAATATCCCTCATGAACATCGATGCAAAAATACTCAATAAAATACTGGCAAATCCAAGAACACATCAGAGAAATCATCCACCATGACCAAGTAGGCTTCATCCCTGGGTTGCAGGGATGGTTCAACATATGAAAATCTATTAATGTGATCCACCGTATAAACAAACTGAAAAAGAAAAACCATAGGATCATCTCACTAGATGCTGAAAAAGCCTTCGACATAATTCAACACCCTTTCATGATAAAGATCTAGGAAAGATCAGGGTTAACAGGAACATACCTAAACATAACAAAAGCAATATACAGTAAACCAACAGCCAACATCAAACTAAATGGAGAGAAGCTTAAGGCGATTCCTCTAAAATCAGGAACAAGACAAGGCTGCCCTCTCTCTATATATCTCTTCAATATTTTACTTGAAGTTCTAGCTAAAGCAATAAGACAACAAAAGGATATCAAGGAGATAAAAACTGGAAAGGAAGAAATCAAATTGTCACTATTTGCAGATGATATGATAGTTTACATCAGCGACACGAAAAACTCTACCAGGGAACTCCTACAGCTGATAAACACCTTCAGCAAACTAGCAGGATACAAGATAAACTCAAAAGAATCAGTAGCCCTACTCTATTCAGACAACAAAGGGTCTGAGAAGGAAATCAGATAAATATCACCCTTTACAATAGCCACAAACAACATAAAGTATCTTTGGGTAATGCTTACCAACCAATTGAAAGAACTATATAGCAAGAACTTGGTGTCTTTAAAGAAAGAAATTAAAAAAGATACCAGAAAATAAAAAGATCTCCCATACTCATGAATAGGTAGGGTAAACATAAAAAAAATGACAATCTTGCCAAAAGCAATCTACAGATTCAATGCAATCCCCATTAAAATACCAGCACAATTCTTCACTGACCTTGAAAGGATAATAATCAACTTTATATGGAAAAACAAAAGAACCTGGATAGCTGAAACAACCCTGTACAATAAAGGAACTTCAGGAGGCATCACCATCCTCTACTTCAAGCTCTAGTATAGAGCTACAGTCTGAAAACAGCCTGGTATTGGCACAAAAATAGACAGGTAGACCAATAGAATTGAATCAAAAATCCTGATGTTAACACACACATCTACAAACACCTGATTTTTGACAAAACAGCTAAAAGTATAAATGGGAGGAGAAAAGCATCGTCAACAAATGGTGCTGGCACAACTGGATGTTGGTGTATAGAAGACTGCAGATAGACCCATGTCTATTGCCATGCACAAAATTCAAGTCCAAATGGATCAAAGACCTGAACATTAGTTCTGTCACACTGAATCTCTTAGAAGAGAAAGTGGGAGGTACCCTTGAACAAATTGGTACCAGAGACCACTTCCTGAACATAACTCCAGTAGTACAGACACTGAGATCGACAATTAATAAACGGGACCTCCTCAAACTTAGAAGCTTCTGTAAGGTAAAGAACACAGTTGACAAGACCAAACAACAGCCCACAGACTGGGAAAAGATCCTCACCAATCCTACATCTGACAGAGAGCTCGTCTCCAAAATATACAAAGAACTCAAGAAACTAGTCAACAAAATACCAAATGACCCTATGAAAAATGGGGTACAGAACTGAAGAGAGGATTCTCAATAGAGAAAATCAAAAAGGCTGAAAGACACTTAAGAAAGTGCTCAACATCCTTAGCTGTCAGGGAAATGCAAATCAAAACAACTTTGAGATACCATCTTACTCCTGCCAGAATGGCTAAAATTAGAAACACCAATGACAACTTATGCTGGAGTGGATATGGAGAAAGGGGAACAGTCCTCCACTGCTGGTGAGAGTGCAAACTTGTACAGCCATTTTGGAGATCAGTATGACGGTTCCTCAGGAAAATGGGAATCAGTTTACCACAGGACCCAGAAATCCCCCTCTTAGGTATATACCCAAATGATCCACATCCATGCAATAAAGACATCTGTTCAACTATGTTAGTAGCAGCATTATTTGTAATAGCAAGAACTTGGAAACAACCTAGATGCTCCTCAACTGAATAATGGATAAAGAAGATGTGGCACATTTACACAATGGAGTACTACTCTGCAGGGGAAAAATATAATGGAATCTTGAAAGTTCAGGCAAATGGATGGAACTTAAAGAAACTAGCCTGAACAAAGAAACACAGTCATAAAAAGAGGAACATGCTATGTACTCACTTATGTATAGATTTTAGACACTGAGAAAAGGATCACCAGCCTATAATTCACACCACCAGAGAAACTAGGATTCACGGAGGATTCTCGAAGATTCATACAAGGTTCCTCACAGAAGGGGAAAGGGACAAGATCTCCTGAACATATTGGGAGTTGGGGGTGGGGGTAAGACAGTGACTGGAGAGGGAGCTAGGAAAAAGAGAAGGGGAGGAGAGGAAAGCAAGTGGAACTAGGAAGATTGAGTCAAGGGAGAAATAGACGAGAGAAAGAGAAAGAGAGAGAGAGAGACAGAGAGACAGAGACAGAGATACAGAGAGACAGAGGGAGACAGAGGGACAGAGGGAGACAGAGAGACAGGAGACAGAGACACAGAGAGAGACCATACAAGAGGGAACCATTATAGGTTTGAAGAGAAAACGGACTCTGGAGAAATGTCCAGAGACCTACAGGACTGACTCCAACTAACAATCTGAGCAACAGTGGAAAATGACCTTCCATGATAATAGGATCAACAACTAACTTATCTACCATCATAGAGCCCTCATCTAGTAGCTGATGGAAACAGAAGCCGACACTCACAATTAAACACTGAGCCGAACTGGAATCCAGATGCAGAGAGAGAGAGAGAGAGAGAGGACAAGACCAGGCTCCAGAAACCCACAGAGACAGCTGACCTGAACAAGGAGGAGCTAATGAACCCCCAGACTGATATCTAGGAAACCAGCATTGGACCGACTCAGATCCCCTGAGACCCCCTGACTTGGGTCTCAGTTACAAGGCCTGAGCAGTCTAAGGGACCTCTGATAGCAGAACCAGGATGTATCCCTGGTGCGCAAAAAGACTTTGGGAGCACGTTCTCCATGGAGGGACACTCCCTTAACCTAGAGGCAGGAAGGATGGATTGGTCCCTACTCCAAGTGACTTGACAGATTTAGATGACCCCTCCTGGAAAGCATCACCCTACATGTGTTAAGTAGGGGTGGGTGGGAGGGAGGGTTGTTAAAGGGCATGGGAGGGTGGGAGAGAGGGTGGGAGAGGGAACTGGGATCAATATGTAAAGTAAGAAAAATAAATAAAAATTAAAAAAAAAACAAAGAAAAAAGAAAGAAAGAAAATTGGGACTCTGCATAGATTCTTTCATCTCCCTTAGCCATACAGCCAATCGACCCATCAATCGCTCTCCCAAACAACTCTGCTCTCTGCTGTCTTTTACTTCACTTTCTGACCTATTTCATGTTCTCCATCATCTCTGCCTCAGAGCTCCATAGCCTAGCATCCTCTTAGCTTATACACCTGCCTATCTGGTTTGGCTTTAAATAAAACAATTCCAATTTTCCCAACTATTTACATGACCTAAATGCCCTTCATTTATCTGACTCTTGCTTCCTAAGCGAGCCTCATCCTTCAACTCATCAGATCCATGATGTTCCCTGTATGGGGTGACCATTGCTCATAATTTCCTCTCAGTATCCTTCTCCTACCTTCTTCACACCATGTTAGAGACCCCCTCCTCTGTGTTCTATACATGATTCCATCTGTGTACTGCACTGAAAGTATTAGTTTACTTATCCATTTTCTCAATCAACCTGTGAATTCTTTAATAACACAAGCTCTTTCTTTTTCTTCCTTCTACTTAAAGTTCCAGCACAAGGTTTGACCTAAAAAAGATACTCATTATACAGGTTGTCTTTGTTATTCATAGGGGGCTGGTTCTAGGATACTCCCTAACTTGGATACTATAATCCAAGTATGTTCAAATTCCCTATAAATATGGTACAGTATTTCTATATAGTCTATGCATATGCTCCCATATTCTCTAAATCATCTCTTTGTTACTTATAATACCTAATATAATGTAAACGTTAAGGAAATGATTGGTATGCTATGTTCTTCACAAAAAAACTGACAAAAAAACAAGTTTGCACTGCTCGGTACATATATTATTATTTCAAGTACTTTAATTAATATCTAATCGAATCTATGAATATATTGGCAGGACAACTTGCCAGTTGACATTAGTTGATGTTTCCTGAACTTAAGCATCCTAACTTGTCACTTGATGATTTATTTTGCAATGGATTTGGTTTTCTCCTACTGGGATTTTCATGCTATATTTTAAATTTCCACTTCATTTTTTCCCAGAGCCTATTTTTCTTCTGTCCTGAGAACTCAGGTCCTTATATAGGCTTTGGCAGGGTTCATGGGGCAGTCTCAACAGGTCTAAGTTAGGGTGGAGGTATTAGGTCCTACTAGGCTTCATGAAATAATATCCTCCACATCTTGCTGTGACTGGCACACCTAACATACTTATTCACCTTCACCCAGAGTTTAGGAAGCACATAAATGTCAAAGATATTCTCTTGGATGGATGGATGGATGGATGGATGGATGGATGGAAGGATGGGTGTGTATGTGTGTGTGTGTGTGTGTGTGTGTGTGTGTGTATGCCATGGAACATATGTGAAAGTTTTATCTTTTGCCACTTTGTTTGAGCCGGGGTTTCTTTGCTGTTCATCACCATAGGTGTAAGAGCTCCTGGGGATTCTCCTGTCTCTGCTTTCATCTTGCCATAGGACCACTGGTATTACAGACTCATGTTATCATGCCCAGTGTCTTAGTATTCTGTAGATATAAGGAGACACCATCACCAAGGCAGGTTATAAAAGAAAGCACTTGAGGCTGGAGAGATGGATCAGCAGTTAAAAGCACTGGCTGATCCTCCAGAGGACTCAGGTTCAATTCTTAGCACCCACATTGCAGCTCAACACCATCTGCAACCCCAGTTCTAGAGGATCTCCTTCACACAGACATATATCCAGGCAAAAAGTACCAATGCACATACAATAAAAATAAACAAATCTTTTAAAGAGTTCAAAAGGATCTCTTTAACAAAAGAAAGCATTTAATTGGGGGCTTGCTTACAGTTTCACCAGGTTAGTGTATGTTCATCATGTATGAAAACATGTTAGCAGGCAGGCAGGCATGATAGTAGGGTAGAAGCTGGGAGCTCCATCTGATCCATAAGTCACTGTCATAGAAAGTCAGACTGGGTCTGAGGTGGACTTTTTTAACATAAAAACCGACCCCTAACACATCTTTTCCTACAAGGCCATACCTCCTAATCCTTCCCAAATAGTTCACCAACTGGGAATTAAACACTCGAATATATGAACCGGGGTGGGGGGCATTCTTATTCAAACTACCATACCTAGCTTTACATGGATTGTAAGGATTTGAATTCAGGTCCTCTCAGTTGCATTGCAACATCTTTTATTCACCAAGCTATCTCTCCAGCCTGAACAATGAACTTCTTAACCATCTTGTCCACAGACAGGCATGGATCAGCTGCAATTTGTATCACAAATGGGCCACACAAGGCCTGTGGTCCTTTCTGGCAACCACTTCCTCTTTTGGTCACATTGGAAAAGAAGGCCTAGAAAACCTCATTGTGTACTTTTCTACACCGTTGTCGTTTTCATTTACTCATCTGTTGATTTACTAACTGGTGTCAGCTCCCAGAAGAAAAGTGCAGAACTCATTTTGGTGGATAGTGAATCATTGATGCAGAACTTGCCCAATTTGCATGGTGGAAAGTACTCTCTACAAAGGTGAATAGTTGTGAAAGGAGGGGCTATGCTAGGCTGTACCCAGCATCATCCCTACAACCCTTGGAGTATGGAGATACCAGCACTGCTGACCTAGCAGAAGTCTTCCTCCTGCCCTATGCAATACGGTACAACTTAAGGAAGCTGCCAGGGGTTCCTGGGCCACCCAGGCAAAATCAAGGATAGTCAAATTACAGTGGAGTCTAGTCAGTTTCATAGAAAGCTTCAACAAGACATTGTATATGTTGTGATTACCAGAGAGCTAAGAGCATACACAGAATCTAGAGAAAGAAATGACAATTGCCCCAGAAGCTTATGCTGAGAAGCAGACAGGACTAGTCATTTCATAGTGGCTGTCAGCAAACAATGTGAGTTTAAATGCAGCATCTAGAGCATCATGTCTGTGCTTATCTGGAGGTGAAGCACAGCTAGAGCACCAGTGTTTATGTCCTGACAGCAAACAAAGCCTCTCCTCTCCTGTGGTTACTCTGCCCTGTACCCCTCTTTTCTTGTCTGTTAAATCACAGTTTCAGCATAAGGACATCAGTAATATTATTACAAGTGTCCTTCTAAAAACAAGAAAAAGTTATAGGTTGCTTTTTATTGTTTTATTTTTTTATGCTTCTGGGGAAAAATATCAAGACACTGAATTATGCTAATTTCCAGAATTATATTGGTTATTCCTGACAAAAAACAAGCAAATTTTCTTTCTCTTGCAATGAGCCAGTGGTGAAGAGGAATATTCTTTATTTGTGTAGGCCCTCGTCTGTCACTGTGGACAAAAATTAAAATAAAATAAAATAAATGCTCTGTTTGTCCCAGTGCAATTACTGAGAAAGATTTGAGCCTCACTGTGTTCAGAGAGGAATTTAAACTCAGGGATGTCAGAGGTTGTCAGGAACCAGTCCTGTCACCCATTATCCATCAAGTATGTTCAACCTTCTGACATTGCAATATGTTGGTATCATCTACAAAGGTCTTTCTCAAGAACCTCATAATCAAGTTACATAGGAAAGTAATCACATACAGTTCTAAGTTTATAACACACTTTGTCAGTCACAGGAGGTCAGTCCACAGGAGGTGGACATGCTGGGTAGAAGTTCTAAATCTCCTGCCAGTTTCTAAAATGAAGGTTGAATGAAATGACTTTTACTTGGAAATTTTCATGAGAATTGCTGTGATGACCAGAGATTCTACAGCAGTAGTTCTCACCCTTCCTAATGCTGTGACCTTCAATACAGTTCCTCATGTTGATGGTCTAGACAGTGGTTCTCAGCCTTCCTAATGCTGTGACCTTTAATACAGTTCCTCATGTTGATGGTCTAGACAGTGGTTCTCAGCCTTCCTAATGCTGTGACCATTAATACAGTTCCTCATGCTGATGGTCTAGACAGTGGTTCTCACCCTTCCTAATGCTGTGACCTTTAATACAGCTCCTCATGTTGATGGTCTAGACAGTGGTTCTCACCCTTCCTAATGCTGTGACCTTTAATACAGTTCCTCATGCTGATGGTCTAGACAGTGGTTCTCACCCTTCCTAATGCTGTGACCTGTAATACAGTTCCTCATGCTGATGGTCTAGACAGTGGTTCTCACCCTTCCTAATGCTGTGACCTGTAATACAGTTCCTCATGTTGATGGTCTAGACAGTGGTTCTCACCCTTCCTAATGCTGTGACCTTTAATACAGTTCCTCATGCTGATGGTCTAGACAGTGGTTCTCACCCTTCCTAATGCTGTGACCTTTAATACAGTTCCTCATGTTGATGGTCTAGACAGTGGTTCTCAGCCTTCCTAATGCTGTGACCTTTAATATAGTTCCTCATGTTGATGGTCTAGACAGTGGTTCTCTCCCTTCCTAATGCTGTGACCTTTAATACAGTTCCTCATGTTGATGGTCTACACAGTGGTTCTCTCCCTTCCTAATGCTGTGACCTTTAATACATCTCCTCACGCTGATGGTCTAGACAGTTGTTCTCACCATTCCTAATGCTGTGACCCTTTATAGAGTTCCTCATGTTGTGGTGACCCCCAAGCATAAAATTATTTTCATTCCTGATGGGAGATGTTATTCTGTAAATATGTTTCTCATACTGGTTAATTAATAAAGCACCGTTGGGCCAATGAGGGCTAGGAGACAAGGAGGAAAGAGGAAGTGGTAAGGAGGAGTCAAGATGTAGACCAGGGAGTAAGACGCCAGCTGCGGCTCCCCATAAGAAGACCACGTGGAAATATTTAGATAAGTAGAAATGGGTTAATAGTTAAGGCAGAACTAGCCCATAAACAATAATGGTAACTGGCCAACAGGATTGTATCAAATACAGCTTCTCTGCATCATATTGGGGCCGGCACACCAGACCGGTGGCGGGCGGGCTGGTGGAAAACATACAAGCTACAGTTGGCACCCAACGTGGCTATAAGAACTTTCACTTAAAAATAATAAAAGCTTAAAAAGAGATTTTAGAAACAAAGGAACAGAGACAAGACTTCTTGGTAGTAGCATTTTCTTGGTTGGATTCGTTTTGCTGTAGACAGAGATTTGCGCAGCTCCTTTAAGGGAGGTTTCCAAAATTAGCCTAAGTGGCAAAAAACCACCTTGCTTTTAAAGAGCTCTGCTAACAATTCATTGGTGTGTACGAGAGCTGCAATGAAGGTTTACACTGTGTTTTAAAAAATACGCTGGCTTAGGAGAGAAAAAGAAACAGGATACAATGGCTTAAAAAAGGAAAAAGAAAGTAAAATGGATGGGTGTGCTGGCGCACGCCATTAATCCCAGCACTCGGGAGGCAGAGGCAAACAGATCTCTGTGATTTCAAAGTAAACCTGGTATACAGAGAGAATTCCAGGACAGATAAAAGTTACACAGAGAAACCCTATCTCAAAATATGTAAAAATAGAAGTAGAAGACATAGAGTAATAAAAAAGCCACATAAAGATGGAAAGCACAGAGAAATTTTGGATACTATACGCGATTCCGTTGTCTTTAAATTATTTGATTGCTGAGAAAATAACAACTACTGATAAAAGAAATGCTGCTGGATTAATTCAATTTATATATTTTAAAAATGCTTTGACTCCAAAATTTAAGCCTAAGGACAAGTTACTGGGGAAAAGGATTTCTATTTTTGTTTCCACAGAAAATGAAAAGCTGTGGATTCTTTCCAGACAAATGTGGTTTGATCAAGCAAGACCCCCTGAAGCAATGTCTACAGCCAAGATTTGTGCATCTTCTTAGGATACCCCATGACAGCGCCCCCTACCATGAAAATGTTTGTTTTCATTTCAGTGGGCTTGGTTATAACTGGTTAATGACACAAGCAATCTTTTTAAAGGTAAAAATGGAATTATGGTATAGATATGAATACTTTGCTTTGGAATAGATATTTTTTATTGATACAATTTAAGGTCAATTTTGTGATATGTATATTTCTCCTCTTGTTTAGGTATTATGTTTATATAGCTCATTGAAAAAATGTAATATATAATTTAGTATAGATTATAGAGAGTTACCTATGATAGTCAAAACTTAGAGTTAAGTTAGTTAGGATTTCTAGATATGCAGAGATGTATTTGAGATGGATAAGCATTCTTCAAATCTTTCAAAGACCTACAGAATATGGCATTTAAAATGGTTTAGGGTTTTTCTTGACAATGAGGCAAAACTGCTCCTAGAACACCACCTGCATCAGAAAGAAAGATGGACATCGAAGAAACACATTGTGGAGTTTGCTTCTAATATGGCAAGACTAGCCATTTGGGCAAGGTACTGCTCTTCTGGACTGTTTGACTTTATGTTATAGAAACTGGACATGCAGGATCCACAAAAAGATGACTGCTGATTCAAGATGGACATTGCTACAGGATTCCTGCTTCATGTAAGAAGCTGCCTGCCAGACAGTCTACAGGACACGAAGAAAAATGACTGACAAACTGCCAATACAGGTGGACAGTTTAAAGTTTCCTGCCTTGTTGAGGAGTCTGGAGACACACTATGGCCTATGAGCTGAAGAACTTTACATTACAGAAGAACATTACATGAAGAACATTACAGAAGAACTTCGGGTGACTGACCAGACAGTGAGTTGTCTCTGTCATTTCTAGAGTTTATGTATTATCCTTCTGTGAAGGATATTCCTTCTTTGAAGAAATTGAAAACAGATAGTTTTGGTTATAGTTTTCCTTAGTTAGGATTAAAGATAAGTTACATATAGGACTTTAGACTCACAAAGAAAGGATAGATGATATTTTCTTAAAGTCTTACAAAATGTTAATGAACTAAATATTGTTAACTGTGATTCTCATTTGATAACTGTTGCATGATATATTTTGCTAAGTCAAGGTTAAAACCCTCCTTTTTATTTTAGACAGAAAAGAGGAGATGATGGGAGATGTTATTCTGTAAATATGTTTCTTATACTGGTTAAACAATAAAACACTGTTGGGCCAATGGAAAAGCAAGATAGGCGGGACTAAGAAACTAGGAAGAAGGAGGAAGTAGTTGGGAGGAGTCAGGATGGAGAGCTTGGAGAAAGAAGATGCTGGCGGCAGCTCCCCATAAGATGACCACGTGGAAATACTTAGATACGTAGAAATGGGTTAATAATTAAGACAGAGCTAGCCCATAAACAATAATGGTAACTGGCCAACAGGATTGTATCAAATACGGAGTCTCTGAGTGTTATTTGGGGCCGGTGCACCAGACCAGTGGCGGGCAGGCTGGCGGTGGACTGGCCGAAAACATACATGCTACACATTCCTCCTTCATAACTATAATTTTGCTACTGTAGTGAATTGTAACATAAGTATATGATTATCTGTCCTCAAGGGGTTGTGACTACAGGTTGAGGACCACTGCTCTAGAAGGTAGAGTTAACACTGAAGCTGGGTTTTGCATCCCTCAAACAAAAGTGCACCTATGGTGGTATACCCCTGTGATACCAGAACTTGGGAGATGAAGGCAAGAGGATCAAGAGTTCAAGTGCAGTCCCATCTACAGAGCAGGTTGGAGACCAGCCTGAGTTACATGTGCCTCTGTCTCAGAAAACAAACAAATGTACACTAACAGTTGTTTACTTTTTCCTGTGAATTAAATACCACGCTAGGTACTTTACATGACCTCTTTATGTTAATCCTTGATATGACTCAATGAAACCCTATTTTTCAAATAAAATTATCATAGCCTCTAAAGAGCTAAAGCCTTACCCAGGGTCAGAGGTCATCACCTGATACAATGAATATGCATCTCTGGCTTACTTCAAATCACATGTCCTTACTTAACACTTCACATGTCCCCTCCTAGTTACTAGATGCTTGAGAGAGAAGTGTCTAGCCACAGGAGGTCTGCAGCCTCCACATGCTATATCCTCAGTATTCTAGAAGATTGTGGATCCATGAAGCAATTGTTTTTAAGGTGTCTTTGACTTTTTCAATGCAGTTCTGACTGAGTTTTCTGCTAATGACAAGAGAGGAGTGTTCCAAAGTACTTTAATCACTACAGTGCCTAAAATAGAAATACAACATAATTTCAATAATCCCCCTATATATCTAAATAGTGAGACACTGATGCAGTCATGGAGTGTGTTACACTGGATGTGCATTTAGGTGTTTACCAAGTCCATTGAATTGTAAGTCAAACACCAAATAGAGGGACTTGTTAGGTAAGTATAGCTAAAATGCATAGTTTTCCCAAAAGTCTGCTGGTGGTGAATCTCTACAAAGACATGTACAGATGTCACTAATTCTTAGTTTGTGGAATTTATACCTCAAAACATTGTTGGGGAGTCTATACTTGGGCAGTGTTCCAGGATGAGTATTGGGAGTGGGAAGGATGTTCCAAACCCATACCTGTTCAGATAAAATGAGATATCATTAGCAACAAGAAGTAAGTGATCATGGCTTCTCTCGTTTTTCATAAATTACACTAAATAACCATAATGCTGCAATTTAGTGGTCCAAAGTTCATTCTATTCAGCAGGCCATCCATAGTCAACAGTTTAAAGAAAAGGGACCTGCTGAGAAAATAGTGGTCTAATCAGATGCCATAAAATCGAGCTGATGAGAGGAGTCCCATTTCTTTTTTTGTAAGGGGATTCTAATGAAGCAATGTTCGCAGAAGATTCATAACTTTGGACCCCCCATTTCATTATTCAGGTCAGCTGCACCCAGTTCCAAATTAGGTGGGGAGCCTAATCCCACAAGCCATTCATTTGTAGACATGTTAGATTGTGAAGAAAACTTATTAAATCCCAATTTCCTTGCTGCCAAATTGTATACATGGTCTTGGTTCCTGTATGGATCAGAAGAAAGCTTTGGCAGGGAAGCAAATGAAAGGGAGCACTCATCAGATGGGAAGTGCTGAAGCATGGTGTCTCACAACTAAACCATCAGATGCTGTAAGTGGGAGACAAGAGGGCTCCATTTATGTACCACACAACAGCTCTCACAATACAGTAAACTCCTCAGAAGCTCAGGTGGGCAAACAAGCAGAATCAAGTGGGAAGTTTCTTCTCCAGAAAGAGCCTGAGGCAGGAGGAGAAGCTGGGGTGACCATCTACCAGTACCTGCCCTTCAGGTTCCGGGGACTCAAGAAATCATCCACTTTCTCAGGGAGGCAAAAAGCAGCCTGACTGGTGGCTTCTGATTTTATTCCATTAATATTTTCCTATCAGAATATAATTTTTCACGGGAATTATATTTCAAGCAACTTCACTGTGGTAAGTGGAAAATGGACGTATTTGCTTTTGGCAGTGCTGAATAGATCGCAGATGTAATTTTAATGTCCTACCTTCAGTGCTGGAAGGCAGACAAAGGAGTTAGTCAGCAGTCCCTGGGGTTCAGATGGCCCTCCAGCAGCAGCTCAGGAGGGCTGGTTCCTCAGCTCCCTGACCTTCTACTAGATCAGGTTCCATTTACTTGCAGGAGAAACTGAGGTCTTAGGGAAAAAGGGGAATCATGCTGAGATTTACTAGGTTACTGCATACACAGCTCTTCTGAGCAAGGGTCTTGGTATTTAAAAAGCATACTGGAAGTGACAGCTAATGCTAATGCTAATACTATTACCATCATTATCATAGGAGCTGTGCCTTTTTTTAGTATGTTAAAGTTCTCTCTCTCTCTCTCTCTCTCTCTCTCTCTCTCTCTCTCTCTGTGTGTGTGTGTGTGTGTGTGTGTGTGTGTGTGTGTGTGTGTGTGTGTAAGGGTTAGGTATTTGAGACAGGCTGCCTTTAAACTGATGACAGCCTTCTATTTCAGCTTTCCAAGTGCTAGGATTACAAGTGGGAGCCACCACGCCTGACTTGGACTTCTTGTTTTCTAAGATCCCAGTTAGACTTTGTGTGACCATTTATGAGTCACCAAAGTGAACTCAGCTTGTCTTGCTTGGTGAAATCCTTTCAGTACAGATTGGTCTGCCAGAACAATAAGGCTGGTGGCCAGCAACCCGTGTTTCAAATAAAGATTTTTCTTCTGCTTTGTTATATAGCTTAGAAACCATAAAGTAGACAAGTCCACCTCTGAACACATTTTTTATTTCAACAAGCACCCACTGAACAGGGGAGGGGGTAGCTGGAGAGAGATGGGAAAAGAGGTGATAGTCCCTGAACTCAACCAACTGAACATTTTTTGTGCTTGGACCTAGGCTCATGACCTCCACAGTGATTACATCAAAGGGAAACTTCATGTAAGGAATAGTAGGAAACATTTCAGCATGGCTCATGTTGCTCTAATAGATACAGTAAAAAGAAACCATTGAAGCTGCTCTCAAGTCCGGCATTACCTACATAAGGAGGCAACAGCATGGAAAGAAGCTATGAAACCACTCCTAGGCTGATGCCACCAGACCCAGCAGAGAAATAAAACATAGATGAAAACATTGGCTAAGACTCAGAGTGGAGAAAAAAGGTACCTCATACTACCTTTGATCATGACTGCCTATGGCCATTCATCTAGGCAACATGTGTTTACTGAGTCTCTACTGTGTTTTTGTTTCTTCCAAACAGGGTTTCTCTGTGTAACAGCCCTGGATGTCCTGAAACTTGCTCTGTAGACCAAGCTGGCCTCGAACTCACAGAGATCTGCCTGCCTTTGACTTCCACGTGCTGGAATTAAAGATGTGTGCCACCATGCCTAGTGATCCTTCTGTATTCTAAGGGATACTCAACAGTCCTTGCTCTTATGGAACTTAAATTCTGGCAATTGGGCCTGTATTAAGAGCCAATCATGGTGGACTGCATTAGTTGTGTTGATGGCAGTAGCATGTGAGTACTTTGGGACTGTGGACCATGAGCAAAAGTGGTATGAGAGATTGTAGTCCAGAATATTTAATGACTGGCAAGTGGCCTCTTTGTACTTTGTAACCCATGTTAGGCATATAGAATGAGTGCCATAGTAACACATGTTACTCAAATTCATAAAAATTCTGGATAGTTACAAGGTGAGTCTATCCTGAGTGAAAGGGTGGTCATTTGCTACTGGGGCCTGTAAGTACATCAGATCTTCCCGGGTACTGTGCCCCAGTTGGAGAACAGGTCAGACTGTCCATGAATAATATACCTATTGCAGATATCTAGCTAGCCTTGTCCTCCCACTCACTTTCTCAACAGGCTAATATTTATTCTCATATCACTGTGCTTCTACTCCCTAATGGCTCAACTCAACCCAGCTTCTGATAACTGTTCCGTATTTTTGCCCCTCTCTGGTTTATTGACTTTGTATTCTATTTGCTGCTACCTCCACTCGTCACCATCCCCACTATGGAATAGCCATCAAGCCACATTTTTACAAGATAAAAAAATTTAGAGAGCAGTAAAAGGAAGGGACAATGGGTTTTTTTCTCTCTGAGGAAGTAATATAGATAATAAGGTATGTGGACAAAGATAGAAGTGATGGTGAAATTAATGGAACCAAAATCCAGGAGGTCAACAAATGAGAACGGAGTGCTAAATGGCTCAAGACCAAAAATCTGAGCGATTCCTGTTTGGCTGAGATGAAACCCCTAGCTCCAGCTGTATGGTACACATAGCTTCAAACACCAAACAGACAGGATCTACCATCTATAACATACAGGATTACAGATAATATTTTTCGAGGCAGGGTCTCCTGTACCCTGAGGTGGCCTCTAACTTTCTATATAGCAAAGGAGGGCATTCAGCTTCTGGTCCTCATACCTTCATTTAGTAAGTACAATGACTATAGGCATCCAGTACCACGGCCTGTTTATGAGGCACTGGGGGATGAATACAGTGTCTATCCATTCTTGAACACTAGTGAAGCACTCTGGTGACTAAAATACATATCCAGCCCCCAGATAATCTTATTTCTAAAGACAAATGTTCTTCCTCAATTGTAGATGAGCCTAACTAGACTACAGCTCTGCCCTGCTGCCCTGACAGGTATGATGAGACAACACTAGCAAGCAGAAAAGCCATGGCTACTGGTGATAATGTCTATACTTAAAGACAGATTCTAGTGCTCAGATCCGGATTGAAATCTGGAGATAGTTTCTCTCTCTACGAACACAATCTGTCTAAAGTTATATGCTAGATATTCTAGTTTCATTTCTGTTTCTGTGATAAAATATCTGGACAAGAAAAACTTAGGGGAGAAAGGAGTTTATTTCATTCTACAATTCCAGGTCACAGTTCATCATTGTGGGGAAATCAAGGTAAGAACTTCTAACAACTTATATCAAATCAACAGTCAGGAGCAGAGAGAAACAAATGCTTGATGCTGCTTAGTTGCTTGCTTGCTTATACTTAGCTGGATTTTCTCACTCTTAAATGTTGTTCAGAACTCTACTTGGTCTAAGGAATTATGCCATCCTCAGTGGGCTGGGTCTTCCTACATCAATTAAGGTAATCAAGACAATCCCCCTACAGACATGCCTATGGGTCAACTTGATACAGATAATCTGTCATTGTGATCCCCTTCCCAGGTGATTCTGGGCTGTGTCAAGTTGACAATTAAGCTAAGTCAATTTTAGGTCTGGTTACATATTCCTGTAATATGGGCAATATGCAATCTTGGTGACTTGACACAAGAAGTAACTGTTTTTCTTTTGTCCAGCTGAAGGTCAGTACTAATCAAGACAGGAAAACAAGAAATGTGTGTGTGTGTGTGTGTGTGTGTGAGAGAGAGAGAGAGAGAGTTCAAAAGATATTATTCCCACATACTTAGCTTCCCCAGATGGTTAAAACGTTTAGCACTAGTTGGGTGTGGTGGTTCACACATTTAATCCCAGCACTCAGAAGGCAGGGGCAGGCAGATCTCTGTGAGTTCAAGGCTAGCCTGGTCTACATAGTGAGTTCCAGGACAGCTAGGCCTACACAGAAAACCCCTGTCTTGACTACCCACCACAGAAAAGAATGCTTAACGTTATCAATTCTAAGCTGTCATCACTCTTCCTAGAACAGCCACTTTCTTTGCCAAAGATGCCTAATATCAACTTTTTCAGGAGCAATCAAGCAGCTGGCTAACTCTTCTCCCACCCTAACTTGACATAGTTCCCTGCTTAGTTATTATTCTAACGTGTTTCTACCTGGAGAACAACCATCCCAATACCTTTCCATTTTCATCCTCATATATCCAAGCCAACCCATCATTGTTTTCCTTTTTTTTCCACCACATCTAGAAATACCAGAAAATATCTGTACCATAGAAATACTAAGATTTCCATATGAATACAGGCCTACCTCTCTTCTTCCTTGGAGACTCATCAGGACCTCAGTGAAGAGTCAATCAATGAAGAGTAATCAAGTATATACTGAACACTTATGGTGTGTCAAGCAAGAAACTTCTAGAGAATAGTTACAGCTCTTTTCAGACAACTTCCAATACAATGCAATATTGTCACTAATGCATTTTTGTGTCATTTGCATTTACCACTGGTTCTGATCACTCGGGCAATCATCATCATCTATGGATTTATATTTCTGTGTCTCCATACACAAGAGAGTTATAAACATTATATCAAGAATTTTAGGACAATCAGTCTAATTTGAGTTTCTGTCATTTGTAGAACTGTGCCAAATACTCCCCAAGTTATGATAGGTTGAACTGTTTTAAGATGACTATGACATTCCTCTGGCTTAATGGTGCACACCTTCAATCCCAACACTTAGGAGGCAGAGGCAGGTAGATTTTTTGTGAGTTCAAGGCCATCCTGTTCTACATGGTGAATTCCAGGACATCCATAGCTAGACAGTGAGACCCCGTCTACAAACAAACAAACAGAAAGATGAATGTGATATTTCTCAAAACAAAACAAACAAACAAACAACAATGTTTTAATGCAGGCTTTGACAAACTATGACCCATACACCAAGTCACTAACTTTTGTAAATAAAGTTTTATTTAAGCCAAACCATTCCCTGCCTCCTTTAGCATATGGTCTATGAGTGTTTTCATGCATGAATAATTGTGCATGAGTACAAATAACTGAAACAGCTCCTGTGTGTCGAGTGCTTGATGTGTCATGGCTGTCATATTTATTACTTCACAGAATCCATATGACCTCTGTGATGTGACAATTATTGGTATTTATTGTGACAGTCAGGGTCTATTTATTTATTTGTTGGTTGGTTAGTTGGTTTTTCATGACAGGGTTTCTCCATGTAGCCCTGGCTGTCTTGAAACCTGCTTTGTACACCAGGCTGGCCTCTCTGCATGCTGGGATTAAAGGCATGTACTACTGCTCACTGCCCAGTGATGGTCAGGCTTTAAATTCTTATGTCATATTCACACACTTAGATGGGAAAAACTACAACTTAATTTCCAGTGCCCTCTAAGAGAAAGCAAGCCTTTCCTCTAATTATGATTATAAGTAACAAGTCAATGACGTATTTGCAGTGTCAGAGATTGTATCATCATATAGGACAGTTATACTGTATATTACCCCTATTACAGTTATCTTACAATAACATTTATGTTCATCATTACTTTGAAATATCAGCAGAGACAAAATAGCCTACTAAATCTTATTTATTTAATACACTAATAAAGAAGCACATATAGCACAAACTCATTTTAAAATATATCAATAAATTAATTTCATTACAACTAGTTTCCCCTTTGGAACTCAAAGTATTATAATTTTGTTTTTAAAACTATGATTCTGAGAAGGTACTAGGGGTTTCGACAGCCTTGTACAGAAATGTTAAAAAACTTAGCTAAGTACATTAATTCCCTGAGTATCTCCAATGACCATCTCCAATGACCTTAGGCAACTGATACTATAACCAGCCCTGCCACATCCCTCTTTACATAGTGGTATGGTTGAGATTCGAACCCAGGCAGTCTTTGTCCAAAAATTATGGTCCTTGCTAACATTCTATACTTCACTTCTACCATTGTGAGTGCCATTATCCCTATTTTACAGGCAAGGAAACTGACCTTTATATAAAAGATGATGTTGAAGGCCATTGTGAGTAGGAAAAGGAATGAACATTTCTTTAGTATTTACTGTGGCAAGCTCTTTGTAGATGTATCTCATTTTATCCCCATAATAGCCCTCAGTTTGACTGATGAGTGAACAGAGACCCAAGGAGGACAATAGCTGACTCTGGATTACACTGTTGGAAAGCCTTGGAAGCTTGCAAAGCCTCTCTTTCTCTCAAGTCTAGTATGCCACCTAATTAGTATGTAAATTATCCCATGCAGTCCTGAGGTCTTATTTCATTCATGGGTTTTTAAGTGAGGCAAAATATTGCAAGGAAATATTCACGTCCTCATTCCTACCAAGCCAAGAAATTTTTCATCAAAACAGATGGGTCAAATCAGCATGGATTTTCACGGTGCCTTTTGGGGGAAAATGTTGCATGTGAGGTTTAAGTATTTCATAAACCCACATGTAAGAATCAAATTTAAAAATAAAATGGTAGGTTGATATCCATTACTATGATGACTGTTTAAACTGAAAATATAATACTGGCAAAGAATACTTTCAAGCAAGAAAACTGACATCAATACAAAGAATTTTTTTTTAAAAAGAATTGGAATAAATTATGGTGCTGTTTCTAGGGTTTCATATAAATTGTTTAAACAATAGCAACGACATCAAAAAGTATACCCTTGCTCATTTACGTAGCCTGATTCCCTCAGTCAGATGTCAAATCGAGGCAGAGTTTAAAGTTTTCTATCAGTTCTGATTTACAAGTCAAGAATAGCAGTCTGTATAGATGAGAAGTCTTTGGGGGTAATAACAGCTTTGTTGCCATCTGAACAGTTTATACACATAAAATCCTAGCATCCTTCAGATATGTCCTGGACTTTTCCTTGGCAATAATGCTAAAGTTTTCTCTAAGAGAATGCAGAAACTTGGTCCTGAGAAAAGTGTTCCATTAGCAGATTGCCTCCTCCTGCTATGAGAGCTTCATTGCTCAAGGCCTCTCAGTGGTCACAAACCATGTTTCTAAAGCAACTAAAAGATTCCTTTTCAACAACACTTAATGATGCCAAGTGTGTCATTACTACAAAAACAAACAAATCCTTGTCTTCAGGAAGGAAATGTGGGGCCTCATCATCCAGAATGAACAAATGAAATAGGATGCATTTGAAGAAGCCCTTCAGGGTTCTTTGCGGGTGTTGGGGGAAGGAACCCTGGATTTGCATTTGGTCCACTCACAACCAAAGAGAGCTAGCTTCTCTGAACACAGCTACTTCCTTCATTTGTTCAGTGGTGCTGGATTTCAGCAGCCTGCCACCATACCAGAGCAAATTCAGCCATTTATTGATTCAGTACCCTGTGCCAGGTCCTGTGGCATATATGGGTGACTATAATAAGCAATGGCTGTGACTGGGACAAATGAAAATAGTTGGCTCCTGGTAATGTGTGAAATGTGTTTATTACACTGTCATGCTCTCTGATGCTCATCTGTTTTATTTCTATTTTTAAGAATGTCAACATTTTTTTCTGATTAAATAAGTAATCTATGATTATGTTCGATTAACTAGGAAACACAATATCCAAAAAGAAAAATAAAGATCCACAATCAAGCTTAAATGAGGTGATGTCACTTCAGCAAGAATATTTGTTTGATGAGAGAGAACTAAGGGGACAAAACCCTATCTGGTTGAAGCACACATGGGTCGGTTCTTCACAGCATCCATCCAATGTGTCCCTGCATTCAACCACTCAATAGTGGCAGATACTGCGCAAATGCTGGGTATATGAGAAGTAAGTCAATCAGTCATCTTTGCATTCTCAGACCCACGGGAACGTGGGATGAGGGTAGGGACAAATCGTAGGGCCAGCCTTGGAGAAGGAGAGGCCCTCAAGCATCTTTTCCACAACACTCTAGTAACTAGATGGAGAACATCTTTGTTGTTGCTTGACACCCACCCCCACTCCACCCCACCCCCATCCACCCACCCCTGCAGCCGGCTTACTCCCCACAGAAATGGGAAACAAATCCCTACTCTGGTCCTTAGGGTTCGAGGGCACTCTCCACCTGGAGATTCCTTCATTTCTAAGAAAAGTGCCTAATCTAGGGCGGGCAGTCCCTGCAGACCCCGAGTGGCCCCTTCAGGTCCTTGACCCCTCCCCTGACTCTCTTGCATGCTCACTTGGGATTGGATCAATGCAGCCGAGTGCTCTTTGCTGGGCCTTCATGCCCTGTGATCGCCCAGCCCCGGGCTTTAGGGACTGAGCATATCAATTCAGGCCCACTGAACTGTATTTCCCCAGCCCAAGCCCGCCTCCGGCCTTTGTGCAGATCTGGCCCGCCCCCTTTGCTCACTCTCCCTTCATGCTTTGTTTGGCAAACACAAAACGCCCGGCCCAGCAGCGGGTCCTTTTCAAGCTTCACAGCCAGCACTTGAAAACGCCCTGCGGCTCAGATACCTGGGAACACCTCCAGGGCCAGGCCCAGTGGACTTCGTGCTGCCCGCTCCCCTGCGGGGCACGCTGGTGGGCCGCTGGGCCAGTGGGCAGGGCGAGATCTTGGTGACCTGCTGGTCAGAGTTGGGGTAGGGTGGCTCAAGCTTCCCCACCGCGTCACTTCAGATGCTCTGGGCATCAGAACTTCTTGCAGGCATCGGCATTCCCTTTGAAAATCCGGGGCACTTCAGGGGCCCCCTTGCTTTGCCTTTGTGTTTTAAATGGCCCAGAAGTTCATTTGACATCAAATTTAGAAGCCTAAGAACTGGTTTGGATGAGGCATCCAGGGGCTCAATCTCTGTAGTCCACAGGGACCATTAAGGATTGCAAAAGCTCTGGAATAATAATGATGGTGGTGGTGGTGGTGGTGGTGATGATAATAATAGCAGCAAGATCAGTGGTAACAGCACTCACCGAGTTCCAGAGGCTGTACAAAGTGTTAGGAACAGAATGCCATTTCAGCAATTAACAACGACTTTTGTGATTTGGGGATGGGGACCTTCTATTGAAGAGAAAGTTAAAGAGCCAAGGGGCTAGGAAGCTTGCTTGTATCCACTACTGTATATTCCTCAGTTTTGTGTACTCTATATACTCAAATCCCTTGATACCTTTTGTCACCTAGAAGGAGTGGTTCCTAACATGTCATTCCCTATCATGCTTTGGCCAGCCGTCATATTGTGATTTGAGTAGGCACACTTTTTGGTGGTTTATAAAGTATTAACACTTAGTTAATATGTCCAGTCACTTAACTAAGTGTCACTTAATCCATTTGGATTCTCACAGCCATTCTCTGGGATGAATTCTGCTACCATCTTCATTTTAGAGTGGAGAAAATTAAGCAAGTTAAAATATCTTGTTCAAAGACACTATCATGCAGAATCAGGACTTGTCTGAGGCCAATGGCTATTTTCTAAATAATTATATGATGTTGCCTTCTATTATTATCAATTATGTTTTAGTTCTCCCAGTTCTTCAAATGATGGATTTTTATGTTAGCCAAAAATTGTCTTTCAAGTTAACTTAATTGATAGTCACTCACTTTTTTGTTATCTTATATTTCCTTGGGGTTACTTTTTCCTTTAAAAGACTAGATTTGTACTTAATAATACTGAAGGGAAATAAGGGATATAGGGCTTTTTCTTCGGGTAGCATATGAAATCAAGGTATGACATGGAACTCAAAAATCACTCTAGTCGCAATGTGGAAAATACATTAGAGAACGGAGTGAATTCAGGGAAACTAGTAAGCTATTGTAGTTGTCCAAGCAGCCCATAATGGTGTTGTCTAATCGTTTCTTAGACTCAGGTGATTGGCCAATGATAACATTTTTCTTCAGGATGTTTAGCCCAAAGCTAACCATATAATTTCTCAGATCTTCAATTTTAGCATCCACAAACAGTACCCACTGTCATCAGTCTACCTCCCATGAGAATCAATCAAGTAACAGTCAAAGAAACTCAAGCCATTGACTTTGCAATTAACAATAATTCAGGTCTACTGATCTTTCAGTACTAATTAAATGATATCTACCACTTTCTATAATCATGTAATGGGTAGGCAGAAGTGTGCCATTTCTCTGATTAATTAAATATAGAATAAATACCTAGCTGTGTTATTTTTGTAAAGACTTAGACCATTATAAATAAGACTAAACATTCCCTTGATTGCTACCCCCAAATCTTAGTCTTCTCTGTCTTTTTAGAAATATTGTTTAAAGTGTTCAAAACTGGAACTTCAAAAATAGAAGGATAATTTTGACCCCCATTTTTACTTGAACATATGTAGAAACCTAATATTGGGACCACACGGAAATACTTAAAAGACCAACTCATTGTATCTGTTGGTGCACTCACTTTGTACTGGATACAAAGTGCTGATTGCTCACTGTATCTCATTGTAGCAAAGGTCAGTTGGATGCCTGAAGCATCAAATGTGCCCAAATTGTTAATTTAAAAAGAGATTCTTTTCTACAAGAGATTCTTTTCTACATGTATGTTACACATACATCCTCTCCAACTTAAAATCTCTTACTGTCTATCTTTTTTTCAGAACAAAATGTAAATGGCGTGATATGAGATTCAAAGCATTGTCCAACATACATGTGTAAGGTTGAAAATACTGTATCTGGATCATTCTAATACCAAATTATTGACTTGCATTTGTAAGTTCTTTCTTGAATCTTTGATCCTCATCAGTTTCTGTGTAAGTTGAAGCTGCTCCCTTGTCATTACTCTCTAGACACCTCAAGAAGTTCCATGACTTTGTAACTTTGCCTTTCCTATGCTTTAGAATACTTCCTTTTTTTAATGAAAAAAAAATGCCCCATTAGTTGAGGATCTTGCATTTCTGTTTTAGACTTTTAATGGTTGTGACAAAATGCCTACCATATGCGACTTAAGAGGAAGGACTGATTTGCTTTATGATTCAGAAGTCAAGTCCATGTGTTTTGGCTCCACCAATTCTGGGTCATGGTAAGGCAGAACACGAGGCAATGGCTATTCCTACTTAATGAAACAGATGGAGGAAGGGATCAGGAAGCAGCTCTAACCTTCAGATGTCCGACTTCTAGCTGTCTCTTCCCTCTCAAAGTTTCTGCTACTTCCCAAAGCAGCACCATCAAGTGGGGAGCAATGATTCATCACAGAAACCTGTGGAGGCCGTTTCACATTCAAACCACAGCATGTGCCAATGTGCTTGTGGAGTGACACTTGATTCCTCCTATACTTAAATAGATTTTTACTTTGTTCTAATTTAACAAATACACATTCAATATATACCGGCCATTGTTCTAAGCACTTTACACATATTGTCACTTATTCTCAAAACAATCCCCAGGAGACTAGTACCCATTATCAAAATGCCTCATTACCATGTGAGAAAACTGAGGTAGAGGAGAGGTTATAAATGCCTTCCCTGCCTCTTGGTAGGAAGTGATAGATACAGAATACAGACTGAGGAACAGCTTAGGTTTAAATCCAATGTTGTGTGATAGTTTCTAGAGAGGCATGAATGAAGACAGGGCACTAATCATACACCAAAGAAACTATTTGACTCAAATCTAGTCTAGTGAGCTTTGAGTTTTTTGGGGTCACTTACATGAACACGGGTGAGTCAGAGACCACTGCCCAAGCAAAAAGCCCAGCCAGGATTCATAAAACTGAATCCTTGGCAGGCATCTCAGTAGGCTAGAAAAATCTGCTCACACCAGCATTTCTTACCATTTGTAAAAAAAAAAAAAAAAAAAAAACTGAAAAGGAGCCTTATAGTTCATATATATTTCAAGAGTTTCCTGAGACTTGTAATTTTGCTTACTTCCTGAGCCTTGTAGGTTTTATTTACTTCCTGAGTAGTAATGAGCCACATTCTAGTATGGAACATTTCAACTCCAAAGAAATAATTGCACAACATTGAGGCACTCCACATCTGCTATAGCTCCTATTGGTTCCCACCAGCACAGCACTCTTCTACTCTGCAACTCTGCTGGACTCTATATATGGCTCTACCCAATGCTGGGATAGATCAGCTGACTGATATGCCAGTCTTCCCCACTAAACTGTATCCTCCATCATATGCAAAGTATTGCCTCTGTTTTCCTTAAGTACTGAGACCTGGGAAGCTTAGTACATAAATTTAGGTTCTGAGGTAAGTGGTTCAGAAGATTCTGAGAATTTCTAGGTGTGAGAGGCAAACAGGTTTTCATAGCAATTAGCTCAAGAACGTGTTCACCCAGGTAAAAGGGTAATAAAAGCTTAAATACAGCTGTGGGTGTAAAGTGATTAGCCTGGCACATGGCAAGTGTGCAGTAAATGTTATTTCGCACTACACTAATAATAACAACAACAACTCACATTTAACAAGCAATTACCATGTGCCAAGCATTGCCTATGAGTGGTTTATTTAACTAATTTAATCCTCATGGTAACACTATAAAGCAAGTAAGTACTATTGTCCCTACTGTGTTGGTTAGAGTTTAAGTAGTAAACGAGAAACTACTTTCAACAGTAGCCAACTCTGTGGATTCAATACCTTGAAGTAGTGACAGAGGTGATGAAAGACCAAAGAAACCACAGGGGATAAAGAGACAATCTAGATACGGGGCAGTAGGAAGATGCTACCACCAGTGGCCTTGCGGGACAAAGGAAAGGGACAGAGTTACAAAGCCGAGGGGCTGGGATCACCCAGTAGAAGTTGGTACCAAGGCCATCTCTGGGACACTGGAATGAACTGAAGCCACAGCAGAGAACCTGCACCAAAGGAGATAACCAAGTAGGAGACAGATTCCCTGAGCTGTGGGCCAGAAAAGTACTAGAAAAAATGGGATATTTTGGTTCCCTAGATGACAGACACAAGAAGAAATTCCCTGATTTCTCTTCTTCTGTTTCTCCCATCTATAGCAAGTGCCCCCAATACAAAAATCTCATAGCAATTCACCTTGAGAACTAGCCTTCACTGGTCAGACTCCCTACCCTATAGAGCATCAGTTCTCAACCTGTGGATTGCAATCCCTTTGGGGGTCCTGCATCAGATACCATGCATATAAGATATTTACATTATGACTCACAACACTAGCAAAATTAGTTGTGAAGTAACAATGACAGTTTTATGGATGAGGGTCACCACAATATGAGTACCCTGTATTAAAGGGTCACAGCATTAGAAAGGTTGAGAACCACTGTCTAGACCATCAACATGAGGAACTGTATTACAGGTCACAGCATTAGGAAGGGTGAGAACCACTGTCTAGACCATCAACATGAGGAACTGTATTAAAGATCACAGCATTAGGAAGGATGAGAACCACTGTCTAGACCATCAACATGAGGAACTGTATTAAAGGTCACAGCATTAGGAAGGGTGAGAACCACTGTCTAGACCATCAACATGAGGAACTGTATTAAAGGTCACAGCATTAGGAAGGGTGAGGACCACTGTCTAGACCATCAACATGAGGAACTGTATTAAAGGTCACAGCATTAGGAAGGCTGAGAACCACTGTCTAGACCATCAACATGAGGAACTGTATTAAAGGTCACAGCATTAGGAAGGCTGAGAACCACTGTCTAGACCATCAACATGAGGTACTGTATTACAGGTCACAGCATTAGGAAGGGTGAGAACCACTGTCTAGACCATCAACATGAGGAACTGTATTAAAGGTCACAGCATTAGGAAGGGTGAGGACCACTGTCTAGACCATCAACATGAGGAACTGTATTAAAGGTCACAGCATTAGGAAGGGTGAGGACCACTGTCTAGACCATCAACATGAGGAACTGTATTAAAGGTCACAGCATTAGGAAGGGTGAGAACCACTGTCTAGACCATCAACATGAGGAACTGTATTAAAGGTCACAGCATTAGGAAGGCTGAGAACCCTGCTCTAGAGAAAAACAGGTATAATGCTAGGGATAAATGTGAACGCCTACAGGATTTTGTTGGCTAGAAACCACATTTCAGGCAAAGAAATTTATATCTACACAGAAGGCAAGAAACTATTTTACAGTCTGGCTCTTTGAGTAGCCCATATCTCTATGACAGAATGCAGGCAATCAGGTTCTAGTTTGGCTATCTGGGGTCATTTTTCCCCCAAGGGGCTGTGGTCCCTCTATAACTATGGGACCTATCACTGCAGCTTCTCTCACAACTTAGTGCTATTTCCTAGTCTGGAGACAGGACCTGCTTCACTTTCTTGGACAATGATCTGTACTTGGGGTTGCTGGGATGAAGGATGGCATTATGTTTGAGTCTGTGCTAAAGTAAATCAGTCACACCTTGCTGATAGGGTTAGATTGCCACAAGATTGTTTTAATGAAGCTTCCAGTGCATCAATTTACATGCTTAAGGAAGCTCTTATCCTAGACTAACAATATCACAGGGATTAATGAGAATCTGGGAAAGGATAGGCTGATTGATGTTTATTCAGAGAGAAATCACTTACACCAGAAACAGAAGACCGCCCGCAGGTTCCCGTCCCAAGGATACCTCCGGATGCTCTCTGTCTCTGACCAGGAAGCAAGAGAGAGAGAGAGAGCTGGGCTCTGGGACTCCAGACCTAGTCCCCCTTGGTCATGCCTGCACCTGTTCCCACCTCACTACATAACAACAAATAGCTCTGGGACCCAGCATCAAGCTTTAGGCCACACTTCCATTGGCTTCCCTTTGAAGAAACAAAGCACTGGATCAAGCCTTTTCTGTCCCTAACTGTATGGGCAAGTCACATAACTCCTCTCTTGTCAGCTCACTGCTCAGTCAACGTTAACCCAAGCTGTCCTGCCAATTACAGAGTTAGGCACTTGCTCCTATGCTCCTGAAGGTTGTTTCTGTTACTACAGGACACCAAGAAGCTGAAATTATTCCCAGAATTAATGGGGCAATGTCCTTCTGTATGCTATGGATATATGTTTCTCTTATAGGTTAATGAATAAAGCTGTCTCTTTCAGCCAATGGACAGACAGTATTTAGCCAGGCAGAAAATCAAAACAAGGAGAGAGAAAGGTAGTTGGAGGAGTCAAGGATATTCCATGTAGCTGTGAAGGAAGCAAGAGATCCAGACATCATCGATAAGTCAAGACCATGTGGAGATACACAGATTAATAGAAATGGGTAATAAAAGAGAGAGTTAGCCAGTAAGAAGCCTGAGCCATCAGCAAAACAGTTTATAATTAATACAAGTCTCTGTGTGTTAATTTGGAATTGAATGGCTGTGGGTCCAGGTAGGACAGAAACTTCCATCTACACAGAATGGTTGATGCAAAACCACGGGCACTGCTCTTATAACAGCATGTAAATGTGTACTGGAGAACAGGTGGTAGGTAGAATGCAGGACATGGAGATGAAAAGAGTAGAGGAAAGTAGAGTGATGTTACCAGGTAGAGCTGCTCCTGGGAAAGGTCAAGCAGCTAGCAGAAGAAATGAATGTAAGGGGGCACGTCTACAGATGCTTTAGAACAGTTCACATGGGTGAGCATGTTAAAGTATGATACTGACAGTGGGTGTCCTTTGTAAGCTGAACTGTATCATTCTGGGAAGGCTGTACCAGCTAGATCCTAGATATGACACAGGATCAGGAGACAAATGGCATACCCTCTTAAAAAGCGGGCAGCACTACCTTGGTCTGGCCCATAGCCCTCACCTCCATCAGGGGAGGAGGAGTATGTGTGAGGGTTGGTGCCACTCATGTGCACCTGTGTGTCCATTCACAACAGCTGGGCCACCTCTTTAAGGGCAGCCTTGTGTTCTTCTGGTTAGAGGCCAATTCTTGTCCCCACTCCCTCCCAAACACCCAGCTGCTGCCCTGGGAAGGGACTCAGGTCATTAGTGAGGACAGAGGGAGACAAAGGGGACCCTTTTGTGTCTCTAGATCCTGCAGCCCCCTAGCCGTTCCTATGGGCACACAGATGTCTGCAGGCTCTGCGAATGTTGTATGATAGCCAAGGAGGGCAGTGGGCCAGGTCAGGGAACTGGGACTCCAGCCAGCACTGTCTGCCCTGGATTATTGCCCAGTCTGGGTCTTTCCTGCCAAAATCCATGCCAAGGGAATGTCCAGTGGCAGATCCCAGCATCCCAAGCTCTTTGGGGGAAGGATGTCTTCATGAGAAATTTAAAAAAAAAGAAAACAAAATCAAAACAAACAACGACAACAAAATAACAACTTTCTGTGCTTGTTGTGAAAGAGCCCTCGTCTGTCACATTAAGATCAGGTGCTAGAATCTGGCACCTGGAAGCTACAGCTTGAGATGTATGTACTTGGGGAACCTACAGACCATCTGGGGGTGAAGAAAACACAGTATCCTGGTGGTCCTCTTGCTCCGATAGATTTTCCTCATTTGGAGGGATTGAATGAAAGTTAAACTTCAAGTAGAACTTGCAAGCCTTTTCTCCATTTTTCTTTAGTTCTTCTGGTCTTATGTTTGTCCCATCACTTCATGTTTCTTCTTTTCCATCTTCTCCTACCTGCTGACTAGTGTTCTGCAACTCTGTATATTCTCCTCTCTTTCCTCACACCTACACTTGTCCCTCACACTTGTGTCTTTTCTGCTGGCATTTTCCTTGTTTCAGAATGCTGTCCCATAAATAAATAAGACCACCAAAAACCAAACAAAACCCCACCTTACTGACTAGAATCTTTAGGGGAGCATGTGATAGTTATAAAGCTCCAGCTTCCCAGATGTCTTCATACCTGGCAGAGGAACCCAGAGAAAACAGCAAGGGCAGCAGCTACAGCTCTACCCACTTGGCTGGTTCATGTTGAAGACACTGAGTCTGTTATGTCATATACTGGGATATGACTAGCAGAGACTGGTCCATTGAAGTGGAATGAGACTGGAATATGGGAACTGTTTCTGTTCTCTAGCGAGGAAAAATGCTAAGAGCATAGGTTCCATCTTATGTAGATAGAGCATGGGCTTAAAAACTGGCCAACAGTGAGCAGCTGGATCCCAGCTTCTGAGATGAAACCCAAGGAAGTTATGAGAAACACATACCTAGTTCCCAATGCCAGGAGTCCTAGGCCTCTTTTATAGGAACTTCAGGGCCTGGGGTTCTGTGGTGAAGGTAATACTGGCTTTGCTTTAGAACATGACTAGTTGAAGTTCAAATCACAGAAATGCGATTATTTTTGTGCAAAATTAGACAAACGATTTAATTATTTTGAATCTTAGTTTTCTCATCTGGCAAATGGAAAAGTTTCTATATCATCTTAATGTATTGATTGATGGGAACTAAATGGGTAATATCTGTGAATGTACTTCAGACACTGATGGACAGTATTACTAAAAGTTGAGTATAATGGGAAAATTAAATTATGAAAGGGCAGAAGCTTGGCCATTAACTACACTGGGCTTAGATGAAATTTTTTACAAGGGGCAATTTGCAAGGCAATTCCAAAGCCCTTGCCTTGGTGTACAAACATGACTTTTAAGAGAGATCAGACTTATGAATGGATTTATCAAAGATTTAGAGGAAGGTTAACCTAGGTATAATTCCTTGACTGTAGCTATAAAAGAGGAATAATGATGCAATTGTTATAGGCTGAATTATGTCATCCACCAATTCATACATTGAAACCTTCACCCTTATTACCTGTATATGTGACTTTATGTAGAATTAGAATTCCTGCTAGTTTAAAATGATGTCATTAGAACAGATCCTAATATAATATGGTTTATGTAGTGGCTTAGGGGTTCACTTGCCTGGATTAAATGAAATGAGATGATTAGTAAACCAATTTCTGGGTACATCTGTGAGAGTGTTCACAGAAGAGATGGGTATGGAATCAGTGGGACAAATATGGACCTTCATCCAGTGTGACTGGGCACTGTCTAACTTGCTAATTCCTCATTAAAAAACAAAACAAAACAAAAAAACAGAGGAAATGGAATCTGAACACTATCTTCTGCAGCTAAGATACTCCTCTTATGCCCTTGGATAGCAGAACTCTGTGTTCTTTGGTCTTCTGAGCTTGAGGTTTGCATAAAAATCTCCCAAATTCTCCAGCCTTCAACGTTAGACTAAGACCTGTTTTATTGTCTCCCTTGGTTCTGCCTTTGTACTTGGACTGAGCCAAGAGTCCAGTGTCTCCAGCATGCAAGTGACATATCATGGGACTACTAGGCATCTATAATTATATAAAGCCCTTTCACCTAATAAATCCTCTCTCATACATATAAATCTCATGCTGGTTCTGATCCTCCTCTTCCTACTTCTCTCCTAAATTCCTTCCTTCCTTCTTCCCTTCCTTCCTTCCTTCATTCCTCCTTTCCTTCCTTTTTTATTGTTGAGACAGAGTCTCTCATGTAGTCTGGCTGTCCTGGAACTGTCTATATAGACCATAGGTTGTCTCTAATTCACAGGAGTTCTGCCTCTGCCTCTCTAGCACTGAGGTTAAAGACATGTACAATTCCATACAGCCAATATAACGATCATTCTTATTTCATAACATCTGCATCCTAAAGTTTGACAGGTCATTATATTTTGTCTTCTGTGTTGTTTCAGGTCTGAGTCTTCATCTTCCAAAGAAAGTAAAATCTCTATGAAACTGGGTTATATTTCATTATGTTTCTGGACCCCTTTCAGAACCCAAGTACAGAGCTGTAGTCTCACTAGGTGCCCAGGGACTGATTACTAATGGACTGGAGCTGAGTAATCACAGCATCAGCATGGCTTCATCTATGAACACAATCCACTTTTGAGTTAGCATAGCATATGGGAAAGAGTATTAGCTATATTTGGCTTTGTGTCACCTTTCAAGAATAGTAATTTCCATGGAGCATTGTACAGTCACTTAGGCATTATCCTATGTGATATGTGCTAAAGTAAATACATTCCTAGCTCAGAGCTTGATTGGATGTTTTGTTGTTGCTGTTATTTTTCGAGACTGGGTTTCTCTGAGTAACAACCCTTCCTGTCCTGGAATTATCTCTTGTAGGTCAGGCTGGCCTTGAAGTCACACAGTTCGGCTTGCCCCTGCCTCCTTAAGGCTGGGATTTAAGGCATGCACCAACATAGCCTGGCTTTGATTGGATGACTGGATGTTTAAATGTTGATTTCTGATTCTGTCAATTAAAATTTTTCCTGCTGTATCCACAGAGCTAGTGGAAGAAATGGACTGAAAAGGTAGGTTTAGGATAAGATTGTGAAAGGAACTGCATTTGGTTCAGTCTGAGGAGATGGGACTTCAAAGGCCCGAGAACTTACAATGGAAGCCCCAAGGGTTCACTCTCCTGGCCTTTTCTACATAGGGCCTGGTGATAGGATCTTTTCTCTAGATGCTAATTACTGTTTTCAAACCATTACTCTTCTCCTCTGTCATTTTAATTTCATCAGGAAACCTCTTGGCCACTCCCTAACATTCGCTGTAGAAGGAGATCCCTGACTCTTGTTCATTTTTTTTTTCCTACCTCACATTTAGACTGACAAGCAACATTAAATTGAAAATAGTTGCTGACATCTGTAATTCCAACACTCATGAGGCTGTAGCAGGATGATGAGGAGTTCCAGGCATGCCTGAGTTATGTAGTGAGTTAGAGACCAGATCTGGTTTCAAAAAAAAAAAGAAAAATTTAAGAAAGATGATAGGTAGATTAATGATAGAAAAATATTTTAAAAATAAGATGGTGAATGTAACGCTGAAGGTGAAAATCCACACAATACCCTTACTTATTCTTCTGACTTCATCTACAGTGGGCTCTCCTATCTTCCTCCTTAAGCCACACACTCAAAGCTATGTATTATATTGTAGAAAGAATCAACTCCACAAATCCAAAACTACAGGATGTTCTATGATCATAATTTCTTTTCCTTTCCACTCTCTCACCCCATTAGTGACTCATGTAAACGTTTTCTCTTTTACTCTTCTTTTTTTCTCACAGTCAGCCCCACCTCTTCTATAGCAATTCAGCATTTGATCAACATCTTAAACTTCTCAGTGAATCTTCTTGGTACAACATAAGTTCGTATCGATCTAAGCTTGTTTCTTCTATAACTGTGTCCTAAGTGAAAACCACCATACACAGTTCTGGGCTGCTACAGATCCACACAGTTCAATCCTCACCATTGCTCTAAAATCCTTCTATGTATCTCTTAACCCATTCTTACTTCCCACAAAAGACAATTCAAGCTGCAACTCACATTTTGCAGAATTTTGCAACCCTAAGGTACAACTTCCTCAATTCTCTGTTCTCCCATTCCCTATCACAGATTTATGAGCACCCATACAATGTCTTATTTTCTCTAGAGAACCTTGTACTCAGCATTCCCTTTCTTCTTTATGACTGTATTTATTTCCTTTTTTTGAATTTTCAACCCTTCCCTGTATATAACAGAAATATTTGAAATATTTCCTGTGTCAAAAGAATATTATATTCTTATCTCTCTCTCTCTTCTCTCTCTCTCTCTCTCTCTCTCTCTCTCTCTCTCTCTCTCTCTCTCTCTCCTTTATCTCTTTCCCTTATAACACCTTTTCCCATCAATTTTTGAAATAGGGCTTCATATAACCCAGGGTGGCTTCAAACTCACTAGATAGTCAAGGGTCATCTTGAGCTGCTGATTTTCCCACTTCCACCTCCCAAGTGATAGGATTGCAGATGTGTACCACAAAGACCTATCTCCTTAATAATGGATTTGTGGCAAATTTCATATGTTTTAGAATTTGTGCACTGTCTAGTTTGGTTACTTTGGAAAGTCTGCAAATATGTATGATGGTAAGTTATAATTGTCAACTTGATACAACCTAGAATAATCTTGAAAGAGAGACTTGGTGAAGAACTGTCCAGATAAATTTGATCCATGGACATGTATTGATTATAGGTGAATTGATGTGGGAAGACCCAGCCCATTGTAGGCATCAGGATTCCCAAAGAAGGGCTCCTGGACTGCATTAGTGTAGAGAAAGGACTTAGCAAAAGTGAACATGTGTGCAATAATTTCTGTCTGCTCTTGCTTGTGGGTGTGATGTGACTAGGTGCTTGCAGTTCCTGCCACATGTCTCCAAAGTCACGGACAGTAACCCAGAACTGTAAACTGAATAAACCACCTTTCCCTTAAACTGCTTTTGGTCAAGATATTTTGTTATAGCACCAGAAATGAAAGTAAAACAGAAATTGATAAAAAAAAAAAGGAATGGAGTTATTGATTTGATACACCTGATCACGTGGCATTTATGCCTTGGACTGTTTATGTATGAAGAACATGGAAACATTTGGTATGGTGGCTGACATGCTGTTGAATACTACATGAAGAAGGTCTTTGTTAGGGTTTGCATTGCTTTGATAAAAGACCATGACAGAAAGCAACTAAGTGAGGGTTTATTTATGTTTGCACATCCTGATCACAGTCCTTCATGAAGGGAAATCAGGGCAAGAACCTGAAGGCAGGAACTCAAGCAGAAACAATGGAAGAATGGTGCTTACTGGCTTGCTTAGCCTGCTTTTTAAATAGCACCCAGGATGACGAAACCAGAGGTGGCTCTACCCACAGTGAGCTGGGCCCTTGCATACTCATCATCAAATAGAAAATATTCCACAGGTTTATCCACAGGCAAGTCCGCTGGAAGCATTTTCTCAATTGAAGATCTCTCTTTCAAAATGACTCTAGCTTATGTCAAGTTGACACAAAACTAGGCAGTACACAGAAATTAGTGGGCTGTTTTGGTGGGAGATTGGAAGATAAGAATGCTGAGAGAAATGTGGACAGCTGAGACCCAACTTACAGGGTTTAGAGAGAAACAAAGAGTCTATTTTGAACAGGGAGAAAAGTTATTTGTGTGATATTTTGAATAAGAATTTGTGTGTAAGGATAAGCCTGGGACTAAGAAGCATCTGTTGTTAAAGAGCTCATCACTATTGAAGTAAAATTTATTTGCTTCAGTGGTACAACAGTAAAGTGTTTCTTTAGGGTCAGCACACAGAAGCTAATACAGCTGTGGTCCAAGGGGTCCATGCTACAGACATCTCAATCTAACAGCAGAATTAGCAATGTGAACTAAATATTGCTATGGAATAATCCTTCTGTACACTGTAAATACATATTACTCTCATTGGTTAATAAGGAACTGACTGGCCAGTAGCCAGGCAGGAATTATAGGCAGGACAACCAAACTAAGAATGCTGGGAGGAAGACAGAGTCAGTGGAGTAGCCAGGAGACACAGAAGAAGCAAATCATGCTGGAGGACAGGTAAAGCCACAAGCCACGAGTTAATACATAAATTAATAGAAATTGATTGATTTAAGTTGTAAGAGCTAGTTAGTGATAAGTCTGAGCTTTCAGCTGAGCATTTACAATGAATAGTTACTAGTTGCTGAGTGGTTATTCAAAAGCAGCTGCAGGACAGTAATTTTGGAGTACAAAATATCATCCACATGGTATTAGTTCTGAAGGCATGAAAAAATGCAAGACTGAGGAAGTCATGGAGAACAACTGAGGCCAGGAATTGTGTGGCAGGGTAGGAGTCCTTGGTAGGAGTCCTGCACAGAGGTCCCAAGGAGCTATTGCATGAAACTGTGAAAGTTAAGTCTCAGTTGCATTGGAGACCCTAGGATACTAGAGATGCCAGGACCATGGGACATCCTTCAAAAAGAGTTAAAGGTTTAGAGTGAGGCCAGTCCAAGTATAAAGGAGAAGCTTTGTGTGCTACAGGTGGTAAAACTAGTCAAACACTTTGGACACCAGATGATCATGTTACTAACCCCAGATACTGAACATTGGTGATTTGATGTCTTCTCTGATGGATTTTGGTTTTGTTTTTGGTGTGATTATTCATTTGCCCCATTTTTCCATTTTGGAATCAGAATGTTTATTCTTTGCCAATATGTTGAAAGTTTATAACTTTTTTTTATTTTATAGAAGCTCACAGTTATGAGGCTTCAGACTTTTACAGAGTTGGAATTTTTAAAAACTGGGGACTTTGGAGGCTGGAGACCTGGCCCAGCATTTGAAATCATTTGCTGCTCTTGCAACTGGAGTTATAGGCTCACAAATGCCTATAATTTCAGATCCAGGGAATCAAAAAACTACACACACACACAAAGAAACACACACACACACACACACACACACAGAGAGAGAGAGAGAGAGAGAGAGAGAGAGACAGAGACAGACAGAGACAGAGAGAGACAGAGAGAGACAGAGAGACAAAAATTTGAAACACTGGGGACTTTTAAAGTTGAACTATATATTATGGGAGAAACATGAGACTTTGAGGATGAGTAGAAAGTTGGGGCTTAAAAGTGATGTGTTTATGTGTGACGTTGACAAAAGGTGACTTATAATAGCCAGTTTTAATTGTCACCTTGATACAACCTAGAATCACCTGAGAATCTCAGTGAAAAACTGTCTCTGTCAGGTTGGCCTATAGACCTATAAGAAGAGGGCCCAGCACAGCTCTGCTGATTTTGAGAGCAAGGAGCCTGTTGTAACCAGACTCTGAGGAGATTATATTGTTGTCTCATACTTTCTTTCTGAGAGGTATGGATAGGCCTTGTTTTGTCAATATTGAAAAAGTGAAAAATCAGGGTTAGGTGCTGCCTCTGAATGGATCAGCATCTGCTGGAATGAAGATGGGTTCTTAGGTGATCATTGTTGAAACAATAAGCATACATTAAAAGCAAGTCCCTTCTCTAACCTTGCATTTTCTCTCTAGTGTACTGGTTGGCAGAGTCTCATAGCCTAAGAAGGAGCCAACTGGCAGAGAAGAAATGTGACCTATGCAGTCCCCCTTCTAAAACAGAAGTATAGAAATGGTTTTAAGGCAAATGACAATAAATAATTGGCACAGTCAGTTTCCATAGCAATTCTTTCTGACTGGTACTGTAGTTATCCAAGCTATTTAAATATATTTCATAGTTTAGAGGAGTTTTATGTCATGATGATTAAGTTTATGCATCAAGTTGTGCACCCAAAATTTAGTTAAACATAACTCTGGATAACTGTCGACATGTTTCTGGATGAGATGAGCATTTGTAATTAATGGACTGAGAAAAGAAAATGATTCTTTCCTGTGTTAGTGGCCACATTCAATCCACTGAAGGCCCAAATAGAACAAAAAGACTAGGAAAAAGAATCTGTCTGCTTTCTCCATTCAACAGGCTTGGAGCTGTTTTTTTTTTTTTTAAGCAGATATCAGTTTTCTGCTATGTTTGGACATGTACAGGACTATACCATTCCTGGGTCTTGGGACTTTGAACTATAGCTCTTAGGACTTTTATTCTCTATAGTAACAAGAGACAATGCTTCATAATTTGTCTCATAGTGAGTCTAATTTTCTGAATTACCTACTAATACACAGCTTCATGTCAAACCAAACATTTTGACATGTAAAGCAGTTATACAGACAAATTTGAATAATTAGGTTGCAAATTATTAGTCCAAGGCCATATAGCCAAGAATATAATCTAGTATCTTAATTGGGATTTCTATTGCTGTGAAGAGACATCATGACCACAACCATTTAATTGGGGGTTGTAAACCATTTAATTGGGAGTTATAGTTCAGGGGTTTAGTCCATTATTGTCATGGCAGGCAGCATGGCAGCATGTGGGCAGACATGGTGCTGGAATGGTAGCTCAGAATTCTCTACCTGGATTGGCAAGAAGCAGTTTCTTAAGCAACTGAAACCTCAAAGATCACCCCAGTGATATACTTCCCCCAGCAAGGCCACACTCATATCAACAAGGCCACACCTCCTAATTGTGCCACTCACTATGAGCTTATGGGAGCCATTTTCATTCAGACCACCAAATCTAGGGATGCATGGTCCAAAGCCCATGCTTAGTCACTTAAGCAATCTCTTCATCTACTTCAATGTTAATAAAATACTCGACAAGAGACCTTTTATATATTTAAGTATAACAACACTACTTTTGCAGTTCTGTTTTGTTCAAATTAATATCTAGTCTCTACAATTGTGGGTAGAGAAAATGAGGGGCTTACCTGAATATCACTCAATACCTCAAATGGTTTGGATGATACTTGTGTCAGTTCTATTGAGGAATATGACAAATTAGTGATGTCCCAAGAGACTCATTCATACTCAAGTTCAACTGACTCTTAGAGGACAGAAGGCAGGATTATGAGTTGCTGCTTGCAACATTTGTTAAGAAGGAAAACCTAGGTAGATTCCAATTTTTTACCCTTATAAGATCAGATGATTTTCCTTCTTGGGCCAAGCTCCTCTGTGAAAATTAGTTTGTTCTCTGTTTGATTAACACCTTTATCTAGATCCAATTTCCCTTCCTCATCCCTCATTGTCCTTATGCTAGGTCAGAAGCAGGGAGCTCAAATTTGAAGGGTAGGTGTGAGGTCACCAGAAGGCCACTAATACCGCTCAGCGAGTTAGGGAGTTTTGAGACAAGCGATTGCCCAATTGTAAAGCCAACACCTGATAGCCTTCCTGCTACAGAGTGGAGACCTCTGTAAGGAAAACTGCAGCTGGAATCTTTCTCCGGGCTTGCCCTTCAACAGGAAGTCTGCTTTTACTCCACAGCAGTGCTGACTCTGGGTCTGGCAATTCACATGGGATCACATTTTAGAGACAACAGTTATCACTGTCAAGGTTGTGATGGTTCAAGGTGTAGGAGTTCCTTCCTTTTTTCCTAAAAGGTTAGATGCCTTTGAATTGTCAAAGCACTCTGGGATAACTTTCTACCATGATCATTTGATTAGACTGGAGTTTAGTACAAGATAGCCTGTGATCTGAGAATATGCTTTGTAAGGAGTGAGCCTGGATGTCAAAATTAAGGCTATTCAGAAACAGTGATATGTGATAGACATTCTGAGTTCCAAACTGGGATATAAAAGATAAAATGGAATTTATAATGAGGAGAATATAGCTTCCTATCATAGGAATTAATATCCTGGACCAACCAGACTTCTTCAACCAATGTCCATTAGTCAAGTATACGTATGTCATGATTAGGCCTTCTGCATTCAGCATCCATTATTTCACAGGTATATCCTGTGAAAGCTAATACTAGAGAAATGAGAAATCTCAGCTGTCAGTCATTCTAGGAGACTTTCAGATTTCAGAGCCTCCTATTCTTCTATTCCTTCTCAATACTCCAACTCCTAAAGCAGTAGATTGTATACATGTGTGTCTGTGTGTGGCTATGTGCATGTGAATACCAGTGTCTGAGGAGGCCAGAAACTTTGGATCCCTCTGAAGCAGAAGTTACCGGTGGTGACAAGCAACCTGACATGAGAGCTGTGAATTGAACTCTGTATTTAACAATTTTCAATCCTTGCTTATAGCCGAAACCACCAGATAGAAACTTTCTACAGTACCACAAAGTTTCTGATATATCACCATATCCTATAAATATCATAAGACTTAAACAGCTACAGTTTGGATCACACTGCTATCCTTTTTCATCCACCAAAATAAGTCTGGTGGTTATGACAGCCAAGAACAGGAGATAACAGGAGATGACTATAGATCACGGTGACTAGACATGGAAATTCAATGCTTTGAAAGTACAGTGCATATAGATGTCAAGCCTGGTGTAGTAATAGAAGAACTGGGAGCTAGTGAGAATGTAGAAGATAAGTAGGGAATAAAGTTGGTAAAACCAGTAGAGGGAACTGAAATGCTTGCACATATATGCTATTGTCTGGACTTAGCATGGATGAGGTGGCTTGAAGGTACAGGGTCATTCAGAGCAGTAGAAATGACACTGTAGGACTAAAGAGTTTTCATAAATGAGGCCTATGAGGTTCTTTTAGGTAGCCAAGCTTCTCATTTATAGGTTGGAGTTTGAAAATAAAACAAATACCAGCCAGTTTGTGTCGCAAATGAAGTTAGTGAAGATGTTGTTGTCTCCTGTGCAATTGGGACCTTCTTTATATTAATTTTAAAGGTTAATTTTCTATTATTTCAGATTATGCATGTGTGTGTAACATACACACACTCACATACACACACACACACACACACACACACAGAGACAGACAGACAGACAGACAGACAGACAGACAGACAGACAGAGACAGAGACAAAGACAGGGACAGAGACAGAGACAGAGAAATACCACTGACTGAGGCAGTCAAAGGCTTTGGTTACTCTTACTCTGGAGCTGGAGTGACAGTTGTAGGCTGCCTGACCTGGGTGCTAAGAACTGGACTTAGGTCTTCTGCAAAAGCAAATATGCACTCTTGACCACAGTCATTGCTCCAGCCAAATTTACTGAATCATTCATGAGGGAAACAGATGAAATTGTTATTTAGTGTTTTCAGGTCCACCAGAGTATGTGGTACATTGCAAAGGCCATATGCAGAAACTTCCATCAACATTTTTCTTCAACTAACTCTACCCACATCATCCTAGAATAAGCTTAAGTTCCTTCCAAAATGCTAACATGTTTGTTTTAGGGTTTTTTTCTCCTTTAATGATAATTAACATCTCATTGTAATTGTTCAATATGGTCCTTCAGAGACCAACTTTTGTTAGATCAAGCCTTTATTATAAAAGAGTAGAAGTTAGTCTTCAATTGTTTGCTTAATTGCCACCAAATGTTTGAAGTGGTATGTTACTCTTAGAAAGAAAATATAAGGTATTCTCAGCTGAAAATGACAATATAACAAAAGCACTATATGTGAAGTCTTTGTGTTCAATGGCAAAGAGCCACAGGAGCAACAGTGAGCTCCTAACTTCACCGGTTTGAGTACAGTTGCCCAAATGAGGATACTTTTAAGGGTCATGCATTACCAAAGAATATCAAATCATTAATAGATACAATGGCCAGTTTCTAACACAAAGGTCTAGCAACTACTGTCTCCCCTTTCATCTACAGGTATTAGATTTGACTTGCTATCATTGAAGGGGTATCCTAGCTCTAACAACCCTAAATAATTAAAAGAAAAAATTTTTTTTGAGATAGGGTTTCTCTGTGTAACAGCCGTGGCTGTCCTGGAACTCAGAGATCCACCTGCCTCTGATTTCTGAGTGCTCAGCCATTAAAGGCTAGGCTCACACCCAAAAATTTTTTAAATCTTATTTGGGTAGAAGAGAATGCTGGAGATCAGACTCAAGACCCTGCACATGCTCTCTACTCTCTAAGTCACTTTTTCTTCACATTGCTTTTTTTATTTTTGAGATTGTATTTTAATTATAAAATTTCTCCCTTCTCTTTCCTCCCTGTAAACCCTCCCATAACACCCCGTTACACTCTCCTTCAAATTCATGGAATATTTTTCCTCAGTTGCTGTTGTACGCATATATTTATTTATATGAACACATTTATTAGTAAGTATATCCTGTTTAGTTTGTATAACGTTATTGTAAGTATGTTTTCAGCTGACCCTTTGGCACTAGATAACAATAGGTGTGTTAAGTCACTTTCTAGAAACTGATTTGAATAGGCATGAGAATATGGAAGTTTGAATAGGAATGATTCCCATAGACTCACATTTGAATGCTTGGTCCCCACTTGGTGGAATTGCTTGGGAAGGATTAGCAGGTGTGGCCTCATTGGAGAATGTTGTCTCACTGACATATGCACCCCCCCCCCACACAATAAATATTAAAAAGTATTACATGAAGTAACACGTGTGTTTTTGTAATATATCATTTAGATAGCTAACCAGCTAGCACATAATTGCCCAGGCAAAATTTCAAGAGTACAACTGGGGTTCATAATGGCAAGTACTTTTTATTAATTGTTTAGAGACAACATAGGTCAGGCTATAAACTCTCAAAAAGGCCAAATAATAAATGCAAGGTCATACATTTAATGAATGGCACAACTGAATTCTAAACCTAGTAAGAAAGCTAAAGATTTTAACCATTATGCATTTTTCATAGACACATAAGTTATATATTGATCTAGACTAAAGCCATCTGCTATTTTGAACTTTCATTTGGTTTTGGAAGTATTTTATTTTTATTTTTTAAATTTAGATGTCACTCAGATGAGTTAGCTCACCCCAACACCCACCTCATCTGTGAACTATTGGAGCATGTAAAGGGGCTGGACTTGCAGATCCAAAGCTGCAGGATCTCTATGACACAGGACAACAAACAGGATATCCAAGAGGAGTCCTATTGAGGAGCCGGTATTGATACAACAGCCGGAGACAAAGGTCTGGAACCAGACCAATGACTCATTGCAATGAACATTTACAAATAAAGAGGTATGAACTAAAGGGTATACTGTGTGACTCACTGGGACATGATGATGTTTGTTTGTTTTACTTTTAAATGTTGTTTTGTTTGAGGGAGGTTGCAAGGACAGAGGGTGGAAGCAAGGGGCTGGGCAGATTATGGGATCAGTATGCATGATGTGAAATCCACAAAGAACCAATAAAATATTGAAAAGAATTTAAAATACTGTAAAATTTGCTACTGGTGTGAATCCTTATGTAAGTATCCGTGTCTTCTGATGGTAACTTCTGTTAAAAGGGTCTGTCAACCCAAAGGGGTGGCGACCCACAGGTTGAGAACCACTGACTTATTAGATGTTACTTTGTGGAAGAAAACATTGAGATGGATTTTGAAGGCAGAATATTAGTCAAGAAACACAGAAAAGGAAAATAATAATAGGAAAAATAAAAACACAGGGAAAGGCCTAAAGAGAACCCCAGGAAATACTGATACATAGTGAGAAGAATTTTGAATTCATGAAAGACACTGGAAGGGAATGAGTGTAGAGGAGGAAGGAAGAGCTGCTATGGTAGTGCATGCCTGTAAGAGCTGAGACAAAGGCAGGAGAACTGTGAATTTGGGGCTTTGTGAAACTATATAATGAGATTCTATCCCAAAGCAAATAAACAATCAGTAAGTGAGGAGGGAAATGCAGAAATGGAAATCAAGGAGTGGTTTAGGGATATGGAGGAATGCAGTGCCAAAACAGGCCACACACTGGGTAAATCTTGATGCTCTGAATGGTGCAGCATGAAGTGAAGCAGGCAGATACTAGAAGGTTAACAAAGTTAAGCAAAGGAGGCAACTCAGTAAAAGAGTGCAGATGGATAGTGAAGGACAAAGGAAGATATGAAGGGAAAATAAGCACATAAAAATGTGTCTGAGTTCCATAAGCAGTAGAGCCTTGAATTCCACCCATAGCACCAAAAAGTCTGCTTGTTATGATAAGAGGTTCAAGGGTGGGCTGGCTGGCTGGTTGGCTGGCTGGCTGGTCTTCATAGATAAAAGCACTTGCTGCCAAACCTGATGATTAAAGTTTGTTCACATGGTAGAAATTTGCAGAGTGTTCCCTAACCTACACACACACACTGAGTACATATAGACCTATACACTCACATAATCATAAAACATATAGAGAGATAATGGGTTCAAGACTTCATGTGTCTGAGTTTGGATGTGTGTATGTGTTGGGCAGGCATATATATTTCTTTTTGGTGTGTGTGTGTGTGTGTGTGTGTGTGTGTGTGTGTGTGTGTGTGCGTGTGTGTGTCAGACTTTTCTTTTTGGCCACCAACCAGATACCAAATCATGATAGGGAGACTTATTAGGTATGAATACTTGGTCTTACCTTAGCTCTTATTTTAATCTATTTTTCTTTACCAATGTTTTGCCTTAGGGGTTTTAATCTTCCTTCCTTTCTTCTTTCTTTCTTTCTTTCTTTCTTTCTTTCTTTCTTTCTTTCTTCCTTTCTTCCTTTCTTCCTTCCTTCCTTCCTTCCTTCCTTCCTTCCTTCCTTCCTTCCTTTCTTTCTTTCCATCTTTCACTACTTCTTGTGTCTGTCTGGCAGCTGCCTGACTTCTGGCCCTGGGAGCGACCCTCTTTTTCTCCCTCATTCTCTTCTTCTCTCATTCTTCTTGAGCCTTTACTCTTCCTATTTATTGTCTCTGCCCACCAGCCTCACCTATCCCTCCCCTGCTTAGGTATTGGCCAATCAGCTTTTTATTAAACCAATCAGGTGCCTTAGGCAGGCAAGGTGAAACAGCAGCACATCTTTACATAATTAAACAAATGCAACACATCTTCACACAGTGAAAGTAATTTCCACAACCTGTGTGTGTCTGTGTTGGCACATTTATTTCAGAGTACAGCCACCAGTGTTTGTCTGTCTTCACTTTCTACCTTATTTGAAGTAGGATGTCTTCTTATTTACCCCCACATATGCCAGCTAGCCTGGGAGCTCTGGAGATTGTCCTGTCTTCACTTCCCATGCACTGTAAACATGTTGAGATTACAGTGGAATGTTGACACACTCAATTTTATGTGAGTTCTGAGAATCTAAGCCCTAGTCCTTATATTTGCATAGCAAATGTTTTATTCACTGAGACATCTCCCTAACCCCTTACGACTAGTTTTGAGTTTGAAAAAATTAAGCCTGATGCCAATGAAAGAATATGTATACCACAGAAATAAAATCCTTTAGAGGGATAAGGGGTCAAGAAAGGCAGATGTGGCCCAGAACACTGATGTACATTATGTTCAGAGTAGCAATTTCTTTACCAAACAGATGTTCCTGAGGGTCTGTGTTAGGCAGGGAGGACAAGGGAGAAAACTCAACCAATTTATACAACACAATAGAAACTCTCCCTCATAAAACGTTACAGTTCAATTGGAGAAGATTTTCAATTGCAGCTATGATCAGAGTCATAAAGAATGAAGTAGTATCATGGAATAGACACGTGGGAGAAGTGGCAAAAAGTAAAATCTTCTCGTGGAAATGACTTTCTCCTGAAACTAAGAAGAGGACAGGGAGCCAGGCAATCACACAAAGACTTGAGGTTTGAGTGTCAGAATTTCCCTGACAAGTGAGATAACAAGGACAAAGGGTTAAAAAGCAAATAATGGTATTGTTCCAAAAACCAGGAAAATGCCAAGACATGGCAATGACAATGTAGCAGCTTTCCTGGCTCTCCTAAACATAAAAGGGCCAGTTCGAGTCCCATCTTATTTCTGAGCCAGGAGACAGTATGTGCTAGCAGCCCCTGCTCCCATCCTTCTCTGCTTGCATGCACTGGGAAGCGGGAACTCCTCGTAAGAAAGGGACACTCCCTAGAAACAGGGAAGAATCTTTTGAGAGGCAGGCAGACCAGTGTGGGCCAGAGACAGCTGAAGAACAGATGGCTATGGGAACAGCAGCTGGGGTTCATATGGAGGCATGTATCCGGCTTGACCCTGAGCCCTAGAGAAATCTAAGGGTCATGGAACAAGAAGTTCTGTGATTACCAGTTGGTTGAATGATTTACAAATTGATTTTCTTTCTTTTTTTTTTTTGACAGCACTTAAAAGTCATCTAGAACCACCTGTAGTAAATAAGGTCAAAATGCATTCTAGTGGTACTAGTCTAATGAGACTTAAAAACTGTATGTAGCCTTTCCACTACCACACCAGTAAAGACACAGGACATTTTTAACATTCTTGCAAGTTCTCATTGTAGTAAGTAATATATTTCCTCAAAGGTAATAATTTTTTCTCTCACTATAGATTATATTTACTATTTTTATGATAATGTTTTTATTTTACATTTGAAACAAGCTTATCAATCCCAGTTCCCTCATCCTTCCCTCCTGCCCTGCCCCCCCCCCAACCCCTATCCTATCCCCTTTCTGCTCCCCAGTTAGGATGTGACTGGGATAATATATGAGGCCACTGGTAGTGGGTCCAAGATCTAATACTAATGCACAAACTGACAAGGGTGTGGGGGTGGAGAGGTGCCCTGGTCTTGCTCCAACAAGATGATAAGACAGACTTAGTAGACTTCCTATGGGAAGTCTTAGCCTCTCTGTGGAGAAGATGAAGCAGGAAAGTGGATGGAGGGAGAGGAGAGGAGGGAGGGGGAACTGGGATTGGAATGTAAAAAATAAATTAATAAAAATTTCAAATTCCATATTTTATTTGAGACTCAAGGCAATCTCTTAACAGTGAGCTCTTATAAATTAAAACAACAACTTACATAATTTAACACACAATGGCATAGAACAAACATTCCCATTCCAATATATAACAATTGGGGTATAGCAAGAAATTATCAGACCAGTGCAAAACCAAAATCCATGATGATAAACACCAAATTCTGCCACCTTCATGTGGTCAACTAGGCCTTGTGACAGAATCAAATGACACCAAAAACCTTAGGTATCCCCACTTCTCCAGATTTGCTGCCTGTAGCACATATACCATTCTCTCTTGGCCTCAGCATGGCTCTATTCCCAAGGACAAGCCATGGTCCTGGAATCCCCACAACCTAGGGTCCCCATTTAAACTAGGCTTCACTGTCATAGCTTCATGCATTGGCCTCTCAGGATCTATTTGCAAGAATTCCAGAAACACTGCCCCAACATGACCTGACCTTATCAGCTCTCTGAATACACGGAACAAGATTCCACGACCTTCTCAATCTTGCATCTTTCAAGCTTCCAATACCAGTCCCATGTAAGCCAAGTTCTGCTTCTAGGTTGAGATGTAGCTTGCCTCTCACCCACTAAACCATAGTTGTATCATCTTCTGTGTGCTGACTTTGGCATCCATTTTGAGGCACAGGGAACACCCTTTGGATCTTCACAGGATGGAGCACTGGGTCGAATTTTAACCTTGAGGCTACCATTCCTATTGTCCTAGTTCGGTGTAGTAGGCTTCTCTTCAGTAGTGCTGATCTCTTTAACAATTACAGTTGCTTTATTAGCAGCAGCTTGTATATTTTCCCATCTAGAAATTTCCTCCTTCAAAAAAAATTAAACCATTAGTTTTTAAGTTCATTTAATTTTTAGTTCTCAGGAAATTGGTAAAATGAAACCGGATTCTTGTCTGAATATCACACAAATGGCCTCAGTCCCAATTCCTAAGAGTCCTTGTTCCCCTCTAAAACCTTAGCTGGGCCTCCACTGTCTGTTTCTCAGCATTCTTGACGTCCAGGCCCCACTTGAATGGGCCGTTAAGTTTTGACTACAGTTAGTATTGAAGATCTTTTCTAGTCCAAAGGTATTCTTTCATATACCTCCTATAAACTCGTTCCAAACATATACAGATCACACGCTCAGATTTATCAGCTCTACTTTTTGATACCAAGTTTCTGCTTTGGTTACTTTTCCTATTGCTGTGATAAAACACACAACAAAAGCATCTCAAATGTGAAGGGCCTTCTTTTGGCTCACAGTTTGAGGGCAGGAGTTTGAGTCATCTGGTCACATTGCAGCCACAGTCAGTAATTAGAGAGCAATAAATGCTTGCACTCAGCTTGCCAGTTCAGGACCCTAGCCAGGGAATGCTGCCACCAACAGAGTGCATCCTCCCACCTCAATCAAACTAATAAGACAACAGCCCATGGGTATACTTGGGAGCCCAACTTCCTGGTGATTCTAGATCTCATCAAGTTGACAGTTGAGAAAAAACAATCACAATGAGCCTTTAAGTAGCTTTCAGTTTTTTCATATACATGTATGCATGTATGCACTTACACACATATATGTATATCTGCATGTGTACATATATATACATATATATATATCTGCCATAAAATTTATGTGCAAGTCATATTGTGGACATATATTTTGTCCCGAGTAAATATCTAGGAATATAATATCTGAGTTATAGGAAGAGTATATGTGTAACTTTGTCAGGAAATGCCAAGCATGGTTATAACATTTTACTCCTGAAACAGCAAAGTAAGTAAGTTCCTGTTGTTTCATAGCCTCTTCAACATTTGGTATTGTGAGTAGTTTCCAGTTTAGTCATTCTAGTGGGTATGAAGTTTTATCTCACTGTGGTTTCATTTGCATTCTTCTCTCACACAGTACATCCTAACTGCTGGGATTAAAGGTGTGTGTCACCATGCTGAGTTCCTTTTCTCTTTAGAAAACACAAAGGTAAATTTAAAAAGCAGAACTTTAAAAGAAGCATGATAAACACAATGTATAAAGACACACACAAAATACCCCCCAAAAAACATAAAAACACAAAATTAGAAAGCATTACATACAAGCAAAAGACCAGTAAGGTTAAAAACAAACAAAAAACAACAAACAAAGCAACATGAGAGGAAAAAAAATCTCCAAAAGTACCATGGAGTTAATTTTGTGTTCAAAATTTTCTTGATTCAAGTTTTTAAGAGCTGGCATTATTACAGCTATGTAGAGTTATTCCTGGCTTCCATATAGATTTTATATCAGCATATCTACAACTACAGTATGGCTATTATTTGAATGGATAGATAGATTCATTTGGGGAAACAATTATATTAACAATGTTAGGTTTTCTAATTCCTGAATAAAGACTTTATATTCATTTTGCTAGGTCTTCTCAAATTTCTCTCAATAACGTTTTTTAGTTTTTTCTGTAGAACTTTTATTCATTTTTTCATTACACTTATTCATAAGTACTTTATATTTTTGGATGCTAGTGTGACTGGCATGTTAAAAGTTCTAATTGTTTACACTACCACAATCTAAATCATATCTTTGATAATTGATTTCTAACTTCATTCAGTTATAGAGAACATGTCTGCACAGAATGAACATGGAACAACCCTGAAATTGCCATTGTTTTCCCTGCTTCTCCACGACACAATACTGAAATGTGACTCCACTGATGAATACAAGGAAAGCCACAGACTGAGCAGTAAATGTGGTATTAAGGCCAAAAGCAAAAGTAAGCATGTGTCACTTGGTTGGGGCACCGTTAACTGCAGAATTAGACTGTTACTTTTGTCACTGATATGACAAAATACATGGCAAAAATTAACTTAGGGAGAGAAAGGGTATATTTGAGCTGAAGGGAGTCAATATATCATCATGGAAAAGGATGGTGGAAGATGTACTCACATCTCTGCAAACCAGGAAGTAGAGAGAAATGAATGCTGACATTTTTTTCTATACTTATTTTATTTTGTCTGGGACCACAGCTCACACAATGATATTATCCATTTTCAGAGTGGGTCTTCATCTCTAAATTAATTCTCTCTGGACACATGCTCACAGACACAATCAAATCTGAATCTCACTAGTAAATACCTTAGAAAGTTCTTATTCCAATGAAGTTGACAATGAAGATTAACCATTAACATTAAGTTGTTACCAATCTCCCAAAACACCTATACTCACCTGAGCTGTATAGAAGCATGATTGTACATGTTAAGCAATAAAATTTCAGTTCTTCCTTGGGCAGGGGATGATGTACCCACTATTCCAAAGCTAAATGCTATGGTGTGTGTACCTGTAGCTGAGTGACTGAAAACAGAACAGCAGAAGATGCACTTATAATTCATTGCACGAGAGCCCCATGTAGAGAAAGTAAAATGTATTGTGATAAATCTCTAGGCCTTGAAGTACAGTGGTAGGTCTTTGAGACCAAGTAGCCAGTGAAGAGATATACTTAAGCCTATACCAACTGGAAAGAACTATTGAACTCAATAATATGATGCTGGTAGACTTCACAGATGTGGAAGCTGCAGTTGTAGAGAGCTGACTATAATAGCATAATCATCTGGTTTGGAATACTTTGTGATGAAACATAATCCAACCTCACTCTTATAAGGCTGAGAGGGAAAAATGACTCGTCCAAAGCCTCATAGCTGCTGAACAGCAGAGATGAGCACAAAACAAGGTCTTCTAGTTGTTTGTTTTTTTAGACAGGGTCTTGTGTAAGCCAGGATGGCTTCAAACTCACTATGTAGTTGAGAACAAACTTGAATGGATTGTCTTTCTGCCTTCACCTCCCAAAGACTGGGATTAAAGGTATATGCCTCCACTCCTGGCTCAAGATCTTATACCTTGTTTCATGAAAGATGATTTTTGTAATAGTTTAACTATACCTGAGGGAATTCTCAGAAGAGTTGAAAAAAGTATATTGTCACATAGATGATTACTTAGGAAGGTCAGTATCTATTTACAACAGACTGGGAAAATATTACCTTTGTCTAAAATTAGCTTTTCTACATTATATTCATGTTATACTCTGTAGTACATCTTTCTTGGTGGGCCTGTGAGTTTGTATTTTTAGGCACTCTGTTGCAGAATATTTGTATACCATGCAAAGATGTGTTCCTGTGATTAGTGTTATAAAAAGCTGAACAGCCAATAGCTAGGCAGGAGAGATATGTGGGCCTTCTGGAAGAGAGAGAGGAGGAGAAAAACTGAGAGGCATAGAGGAGACACCAGATAGGGTTTCTCTCTGTAGCCTTGGCTCTCCTGGAACTCACTCTGTAGACCAGGCCTCGAACTCACAAAGATCCACTTGTCTCTTCCTCTTGAGCGCTAGGATTAGTAAAGGCATGTGCCACCACCAACTGATTTCTGCTTTTTTCATTAAAAGAGAGATTTGTGACCCCAAATCAGATTCATACCAAGATCATTTTTATTTAACTAAAGCACACTAAAGAATCCCATGAAAGGCCTGGGAAAGCTGAAACAAGTAGCTTGCAGGTTCAACTGTTCAGTGCAGGAAGAATTTCATTGCATTGTGTGGAAGGACAAGCGTAGGGTTAGCACAAAGAGCAGACTGGCAATCAATTTTATTCTTGATTTTAATTCTCCAACAGGCAGTGTCTCCTTCCTCCTCTCTTACTGCCTACACCCAGGGTGAACCTCTTCTAGCACCCCTCCCTACTTGACACACAATTGCCCCGTCCTTGGGGCCTGAGAAACCATGAGGATGGAATTAGCTTCTTACTCTTGACAAAGCACAGAACAGCCACAGCTCTTCTGGAGGCAAGGCCGATCCATTTGTAGTTCCACCCACGTAGGTCCTTGGAGGCAAGTAAGCAAAGCAGAAAATGTTAGTCAGGCCTGGCTGGAGAGATGGCAGCCAGCACTGACAGAGGGAAGCCCTTTCTGGTCCTGTCTTGTAGCTCACTTTAAATACTAAGAGCATTGCTCTGTGGAGCTGCAGAAAATGCTTACCTATGGGCAGAGTGTCAGATGCTCAGTTCTTGAGTGCTTCAATTGAATGAAAACATACAAAGTAGGCCTTTCATAAATGCACCATTTCAATTGTTGCCTTTTTTTTTTGATCCAACATTGAACGACTTTTCATTCCAGTAAATATTCCACCAAGAAGTTTCTTCTAACCTTTTAAGAAAGGAACTTACTTAGGTTCTTTGTGTTTTCCTTCAAGGCTGTATTCTCCCCTGTCTTGTGTCATTTTTTGCTTCAGTCTCATACTAGAAATGGATGCTTCTAGTGGTGTATTCATATGGGCGTTATGTCTCTTAAACTCATATGCTAAAAACTTACAAATCTAGTTCCTTCAGGCCAAAAGGATGTTTAGGGAGGAGGAAACTCATTAACTTGCCAATCAGATGTGTATTTGCAAACACTTGCTTCACATCGAACAATACAGACTTGGATGGAAAACAAAGATACCATGCTCATTAAGTTATTTTTCATAAAAATAATGGCTAAGAAAAGAAATGCATTCATGTGTGTTAAAACTACTTTAAGTTTTATGATATGATTTAGTCTTTTCTTTTTTAAAGTCAATTTTCTTCAAGCTTGTAAAAATAATACATTTTTCTTTCTATGTCCAAGTTGATTCCCTAGTGTTTGATTACTGTTTCATGAAAAGGAAAATAAATACAATGTCTGCCATTAAAGTAATTCAGTGCAAATTGGGCATAACACAAAATTACATTATTAACAGCTGTTAAATGACTATAAAACGTAATTAGACACACTCAATTCAGTACTCATGAACTGGACCTGATTTCTAAAATATCAATTTAGAACTTTGATTATTCATGACAAAAAAAACCCCCATATTTAGATTCTAAGTTTAAATTCCTGGTAATGGATGGATCCCTCTAAGACCCATACTGGGATTCCAAATAGGAGAAAGACACAGTTGTTCCAGTGAAGAGGGAGGGAGGGGCTGTGACTTACCCTGTGGTTGCTGGCCGTTCCCACTGAAATTCTGCCAGCTGCAGCCAGGCTTGAGGGCCTTGGTTAAATTTTAACTCTGCTTACAAAGAAGCAACAAAGACCGGCACAACTACTATTGCTGTAGATCTGTACCCCAGTCTTTCCACACAGTATGTTGATCTCCTTAATAAAAATAATATAGTAAAACAAAACACGCAGCCCTCAATGTGGATGGCCACGTCTGTATTGTCCCAGCTCTAAGGTGAAAGGGATGTCCAGTATGTGCTCTGGGGAAACATCACTATTTCTTTTCCAAACTTCTCCCCCTGGTGAGTCTGGCTTTTGTGCTCTGGCTTTCACTCATTTGCTGCATTGACTCCCAGCTTCTCCCCTCCCTGATGGGTGATCCACTATTTACCTCAACTGGCCTTAGCTAGATTACTCTCCTTTCATAATGCACTCTTTACTTCAAGTTCCAGTTTAAACACTGTCTCCCTTCTAAGAGCTCCAACTAAATCCCCACTGAGAGGCCCCTTCTCCTCCTCAGGACCCCTGGAACTCTGGGCCTGCATTTCTTTTATGTAGTTATCCCTTGTGTTTAACAAAAGCTGCTATAGTGCAGTGATGACCAGCTTGGAGCCTAAAGGCAAATAAAAGCAGGTTTCAATCCTGATGCTTCCTAGTCCTGATAAATCATCTCTTTGAGCCACAGTGTCATCATTTTTTTAATAAAAGGGACATAATAGACCAGGTGACTGGCTCATGCCTGTAATCATAGGACTGAGGAGGCTGAGGCAGAAGGATTGCTGTGAGTTTGAGGTCCCTTTTGACCTCAAAATGAGTTTGAGGATAGCCAGGGATACAGGATAAGATTCCCATTTCAATTTCTTACTTGCAAAAGTAAAATAACATTGACACAATAATTGCAGAGTTTCCTCACTTCTAAATCTTGAGACCAAGAAAATTCTCAAATTTAGAAATGCTTGGATCTTAGAAGACTGTATAGGGCTCCTAGTAGCTGGCCAGATGGCACAGTGAGTAAGAACGTTTTCTGTGTTACAGTATCTCGTTTCTTGCTCTCCTCTATTCCTCCCCAGACTCAATCTTCCTGGTCCTTCATGCTCTCCTCTAGGGAAATGTCCAGAGACCTACAAAGATAAGCCCAGCTAACAATCTAAGCAATAGTGGAGAGACTACCTTAAATGTCCTTTCCTGATAATGAGACTCATGACTACCTTATATGCCATCCTAGAGCCTTCATCCAGTAGCTGATGGAAGCAGATGCAGACACCCACAGCTAAATGCTGAGCTGAACTCCTGGAATCCAGTTGCAGAAAGGGAGGAGTGATGAGCAAATGGGTCAAGACCATGCTGGGGAAACCCACACAGACAGCTGACCTGAACAAGGGGGAGATCATGGACCCAAGACTGATAGCTGGGAAACCATCATGGGACCAACCCAGACCCCCTGAACATGAGTCTACATTAGAAGGCCTGGCAGACTATGGGACCTCTGACGGTAGAACCAGGATGTATCCCTGGTGCAGAAAAGGACTTGGGAGCACATTCCCCATGGAGGGATACTCCCTTAACCTAGAGGCAAATGACTTGACAGATTTGATGATCCCTTCTGGAAGGCCTCACTCTCCCTGGGTAGTGGGTGGGGAATGGGACCACCTGGGGTGGAGGTGGGGGTGGGAGGTGGATGGGGGGGCATGGGAGGATGGGAGGGAGAGGGAACTGGGATCAATATGTAAAAATTTTTAAGAAAAAAATTAAAAAGAATGTTTTCTGTGTAAACTTGACCCACGTTCAATTCTGGATCCCACAATGGAAGGAGATAACTGATTTCTGAAAATGGTCCTCTAACCTCCACACTCAGCCCATGACACATGTGCACTCACACAGACAAATGATGATGATAAATTAAAAAAAGAAAGTAAAATATATATTTTGAATGCTACAAACACCTCCCAGAGAGTTCAAGATACTATCCTTGAGAGGGACACCTTAGTACATGTATAGTGAAAAAAAAATGAATAATTATACAAAGTAAAATAAAATGACAAGTAGTCTCATATCGATTCAGATCAGTTTTGTTGCCAAAATTATTCTGGAAAAATCATACTGGATTTTTAAAATTTGTCATTTTAGAATTCTAGATAAAGGCTGTGAGCCCATAAGGTTAGTTAGGAAGCAGGTAGAGGTATCATATTTCATCTAGGTGAGGAGCTCACGGTAATGTCTCAGTTTTTGATGGATTATAATAAAGCATGCTGGGAAATAGCAGCTTTGAGAACTAACACCTTAAATTGAAGAATAGAAACCTACTGTCATTCACTAGGCTCCCGTCTTGCCTCACTTGTACTATTTTCAGGTTTAAATGGGGAACAGATGGAGACATCCATGCTTATTTCCTACAGATCAACATTAGGTCTTTCAATAAAAGAAATATATATTGGAAATGAAAAAAAGAAGCAGATAAAACTCTAAATTGGCACATAATAAATGTTGAATGAAAGGAACCTATTATCATGATATGTTTTTTACTTAGCTTTGACTCCTTTTTTGGCAATGAGCTCTGGGTAAGGAAGATGTTGTATCTTAAATAACCAGACCCGCAGATTTTTCTGTAATTTGTATGTACACAATAAATATCTTTAATTGAAAGACATTACCACAGGGTTTAAATCCATTTCTAGTCATAGAACTGTAATCAAAGGTTAGACATGAATTTCTCCAAATGAACCACCAAGAGGCAAAAATACATCAAAATAACATCATGTGGCTTTTCGACAAGGGAAGTAGAATTATTTCTTCTTTTTGGCCTTTAGAGGCAAGGTCTCACCATACAGTCCAGGCTGGCTTTCAACTCAGAACAGTCTTCATGCCTCTGCCTACCAGTTTTTTTTGTTTTGTTTTGTTTTTAGAGGTATAAGCTGTCAGGCTGATCTATAGTCTCACTTACAGTAAGAGCAGCTTTTTGACAGGGTAGGCAAAGGATTCAATGGGGCTAAAGCATACACCTGGAAGGAGTCAAAACAAGCAGGGGAGGGAGGAGGAAGGGGGAAGTGTAGAGATGGGGGAGAGGAGAGGGGGAGAGGGAGGGAGAGAGACAAGGGGAAGGAGGGAGGAAGGAAAAGAGAGAGAGAGACAGAGAGAGACAGAGAGAGGGAGACAGAGAGAGACAGAGAGAGACAGAGAGAGAGAGACAGAGAGAGACAGAGAAAGAGAGAGAGAGAGAGAGAGAGAGAGAGAGAGAGAGAGTGCTGACCCATAGGTCATCTAAAGCCAGAGTGAGACAGGAGGGACAGGAGATGACTCCTGGGTGGGATAAGCCCTTTGGTGGCACAAGTTGGTGGTCTGAGGACAGTCAACTTCCCAATGAATCCAGTATAATCAAGACTAATTGGTCTTTGTTGTGGCCTCAATGCAATTTTGGATGTGAATAGATCTCCTTCTCTCTGCCTAATACCCCTCAGAGGCAGCAACACTTTTGAGTAATTTAACCAAGCCCAACACAGAGTAATAAACCCTTTGGAGCTCTTCTAAGACTTTTCTACAGGGAAGGAAGATCCTTTAGGCAGGTTAGAAGAGCTGTTTTCCTTAGCAGGGGTAAAGGCCTCAATGCAACTTACCTGAGATATTCAATTGGACAGCTCTCCAAGGAGAAAAATGAGCTGCTTTCTACATGAGCCGAAATACTGCTTACTGAATGGCAGGTCACTTCGCTTGGATGATCAACCGTTTATCACATATGACTGGAGGACTTTGGGAATCAGAGACTAGGAATGTGAATGGAACCCATGGGAGTTCTGGCCCAGGAAAATGTTTTCTGGCATAAATTCATTCATTGCCTCCTCAAAGGTCTACTTTTAGCTTTTAACCTCAACGACATTCCTGAGCTCAAGATGGTTCCAATGTGGGGACTACTACTGCATCTTTTATTTTATTGTATTTAAAGTTATTTTTGAGACAAGGTCTCATATAGCTTAGGCTTGTCTGACACTCATTATGTTGCTGACTATTACCCTGAATTTTTGATCCTCTTGCCTTTACCTCCCCAAGAGCTAGAATTACAGGTGTGCAAAATCATCACCAGTTTGTTGCTGGGGATTAAATCCCAAATCTGGTAGGTGCTAAGCAAGAGCCCTAACAACTCAAGCCTGCTTTTTTGGTTTTTGTTCGTTTGTTGTTGTTTGTTGGGGGGGGTTGTTTTGTTATGTTTTGTTTTAGACAGGGTCTCATGTAATCCAGGTTGTTCTCAAACCTGCTGAGTAGCCACGATTGGTATTGGACTTCTGTCTCTCAGAACTATGTTAAATGTTCTGTTGTATATCAGTCACTCAGTCCTAAAGTTGCTTAAGCTAAGACCCAACTGACATCTCTTCCTGGAAGATTATAAGTTGCTCCTGTGAGACATTCACAGATTATGGCCCAGGTCAAGAATCCTGTATGCTAGATGGCTCAGTGGGTAAAGGTGATGTACATCAAGCTTTCTGACCTGAGTTTCATGCCAGGAGCACACATGGTGGAAGTAGAAAACCTATTCCTTCATGTTGTCTTCTGATCCCCACACACATGCTATGGTACATGCATCCCCATATATGCATATATTTAAATCCTGATTTGCTTTCTCTGTGGCACTTGCTAGCTACCCATGTTCAATCACTATTCTTACTGCCTGAATGACTTAGGAAGCCTAAAGTACCATTTGATCAATGGTACAAAAGACAGTGGTGGCAAGAAACCATAATATTGTCTTTATGGAGAATTAGGTTGCAATTCCTTGTGATTATAATCATGGATAATGAAATCAGACAGAACTGAGTTCCAACTGACTTGATTCTACTATGAGTTGGTTATGTAGGACAGGATGCTTACTTAAGCTCTATAGTGTCAATAATCTCATATTCAGTGGGATAATAACTCTGTTAGCAGAGTTAATGCATGCTCAACACTCAATATGACCCTGCCATATAGTCAACACTGCTACAATTCTAGCCAATACCATAACAAAAGTTGTCATAGACACAGTGCTTAGGAGCCAGTCAGCTAGGCTGCAGTTATGTCTTTGCTTCATATTCATTATGTGACCTTGAGCAAATCATTTAGACTTACTTGATCCTCTATTTCCTCATTTGTAAAAAAGAAAGATAATAATGCAAGGGGATGAGAGATGGGTGGGATCAAGATGCATGGTGTGAAAGACACAAAGAATAAACAAAAAAGTAAAAAAAAATATAATAAAAATGCTCCCTCAAAGTGATATCTAAAGATTAAATAAGAATGTCATGTAGAATTTAATAGGTGTGGCAGAGTTAAGGGAAACCAAAGGAAACAGATACTGGGGGAGATGCTCAGTTGGTAGAGTGCTTGCTGCACAAGTGTGAGGACCTGAGTTCAGATCCCCAGTACCCATGGAAAAAGCAGGATACATCAGTATACTCCGGACATCCTGGAGTTGGGAAGATGGAGACTAGAGGATATCTGAGGCTTGCTGGCCAGCTAGTGCAGCCAGTAAAGTGAGTTCTAGGGTCAGACAGACACTCTCAAAAACTGGGGTGGAAAATGGTTGAGCAAGATACCCAACACTGACCTCTGGCACATGTGGACACATGCACACACACAAAGAAACATAAAAAGAGCAACTTGCACAGATCATGGAACATGGAAAATAAGTTTGGAATTGATTGTATACTCTGTACTTTTCCCTCTCTCACCTTTCTCCTTTTATCTGTCCCCTCCTTCTCCTTATTCTCCCCTCTTTCCCACACTCCTTCTCCTCTCCCTCCCTCCCTCCTTCTTCTTTCCCTCCCTCCCTCCATCCCTCCCTCCATCCCTCCCTCTCTCTCTGTCTGTCTTATTGCCCTCTGTGCTTACCCCCATTCCCTTCTATGTGCTGACCTCCTCTCTTTTTTTCTTAAAACCAAAGGCAATGGAGCCAGGCTATCTTCTACTAAGACCAGTGAGCTAAAATAAATACTTCTTCCTTTAATTTACTTGTCTCAAGTATTTTGTCAGAGCAAAGGAAAGCTAACTAACACAGTGTTTGGGCATATTCATCCCTTCACTTTGTACCACACATACACAAAGTTTGCATAGTCACCTCACAACCTCACTTTTCCAGCAGGAAGGGCAGTACATACAGCAAACTGAGTCTTGATCCACAAGGAAAACTGTGGCCTGGAGGTAGACGTTATGGCTTTGATGCTGGCAAAGTTTTAACTGAACCCACAAACAGATTTTCCCAGTGGTGCTGTTAGATTTCAAAGATGGTTCAAAAGATCATATATATGTTTTTAGACCAAAAATCAGGTCCAGAGAAATGGTCTTTTCAAGACTCATTCAAAGACAGAGCTGCACTGTCCTCGAACTCCTGTATTCCCACCAGAAAGCCATGTGTTCACCTGAGATGACCTGTGCCCTAGAAACTTCAGGAACCACATATATCAATAGGTCATTAAAAATGAAAGCAAAGTGAAGGTTGGAGATGTGACTCAGTGTTTTAGAGTGTATACTACTCTTGCTGAAGATCTGAGCTTGGTCATTCACAAACAGCTATAACTCCTGTTATGAGCAGGTTTTTCCCCACCACCGGTCTGGTCCCGCTACCCCGCTGCCACACCAGCCCCCAATAACATTCACAGACTCTGTATTTGATACAATGCTGTTGGCCAGTTACCATTATTGTTTACGGGTTAGCTCTGTCTTAATTATTAACCCATTTCTACTTATCTAAGTATTTCCACGTGGTCATCTTATCCAAGCATGGCAGGCTGGCATCTTGCTTTCTCCATGCTCTACATGCTGACTCCTCCTAACTACTTCCTCTTTCCTCCTTCTCTCCTAGTCCCGCCTATCTTGCTTTCTCATGGGCCACAGTGCTTTATTCGTTAACCAGTATGAGAAACATATTTAAAGAATAACATCTCCCATCAAACTCCAGCTCCAGTGGATCTGACACCTTCTTGTACACTTAGCTGGCACCTGTGCTAACAAGTGCACATAGTCACCCACCACTCAAACATGCATACACATTTAAAACATGGATCATTTAGAAGATGTTTTAATACTAGAATGGTATATGTTCTGATTTTTGCCTTTCCTTTGTTTTTTAAGATTTTAATTTATTTTTTTACTTGTGTATATGTTTTTCGTGCATATTACCTATCCTTTTCATTTTCTTTTTCCCTAAGACTACAGTTTGAAGAAAAATAATGGCTTTGTGTTGTTGTATGGTACATTTCTGTCTTAGTTGTAGTCCCACAGAACTACTTCCTTGTTATTTGTGGAGATCCTAACTTTGTCTAATGTGGTACTTCTGAAACTCAAGCATGCATTCAGAATCCCCAGAAAAGCCTGGCATGTGGGAAAAGAACACGTATTTGCTGCTAGTAGGAGTATAAACTAGTGAAGCCACTACTATGGAAAGTACTATGGAGGTTTCTAAAAAAACAAATAAACAAAGACACCAATAAAAAATAGAACTATTATATGACCCAACTATACTACTTACTACTCCTGGGTACATACTCAAAGGACATTCACTATTATAGAGCTACTTGCACAACCATGTTTATTGCTACTATATTCACTACAGTAAGGAAATGGAATCAGCTTATTTGTCTATCAACAAATGGCTGGACAATGAAATATGATATATATCAGAATTTTATTCAGCCAAAAATTGTAATTATGAAATATGCAAAAAAAAATGGATGGATGTAAAGGTCAATAAATTAATTAAGCTAATTCAGACTCAGAAAGACAAATACTTTGTGTTCCTTCTAATATGCAGGTTCTTTTAACTTTATATTTATTTGGCCAGGTATGGTGATGCATGTCTTTTCAACCCCAGCACTTAAGAAGCAGAGGTAGATGGATTTCTGTGAGTTCCAGACGAGCCTGGTACACATGGCAAATTCCAAGTCAGTTGTAACTACTTAGTAAGACCCTTAAAAACACCTATAAATGTGGATATACATTGAAAACATCAGTTAAGGAGCAAGAAATTGAGTTTTCCTTTTAGCTCTGCCACTGATTAGCTTTGGCTACTCTCTTCTCTTCTCTGGACTTAAAATTGTGTGTTTTGTTTTATTGAGACAGGGTCTTAGTATGTAGCCCTGGTTGTTCTGGAACTCACTATGTAGACCAGGTTGGCCTCGAATTCACAGAGATCTCTACCTCTCCCTCTGCTGGGATTAAAAGGATATGCCACCATGCCGGCTTGAGTTTACAATTGTAAACAAACTTACTGAAAGCATATATTCTATGCAGATTTTAAGGAATATGGCCAGTTTGGGAGGAAAAAGTAGTTCATTGAGGTCAGGAATTGTATTACACCTGTAATCCCAGCATTGAGGAGGAGAGACAAGAGGATCTTGATTTTCTGGTCAACCCTATCTAAAAACAAAACAAAACAAAACAAAAGGAATGAAAACTTAATAAATGGTAAAAATATGTCCCTCTTGGGTTATCACTATATACCATGGTATGGTTCACTCCATGATGGGAGATGTCATTCTGAAAATATGTTTCTCTTATTGGTTAATGAATAAAGCAATGTTGGCCAATAGGAAAGCAAGATAGGTGATGCCGGAAGTAGTAGGGGGGAGATTCAAGATGGAAGACGGAGAGAGAAGAATGCCAGCCCCTCTCTCCGGTAAGATAAGATCACGTGGAAGTACTTAAGATTAATAGAAATGGGTTAATATTTAAAACAGAGCTAGCCGATAAGAAACAAGTAACTGGCCAACAGCTTTATATCTAATACAGTGTCTCTGTGTGTTATTTGGGGCTGGTGTGGTGGTGGGACCAGACTGGCTACAGGGAAAAACCTACTCATAACAACTTCAAGTTCAAAAAAACCTCAAAGCCCAGTAAATAACTGATGATGTAAATTTCAATCCAAAACTGAAGGGGTAGCTGGGTGTGGTGGCATATATCTATAGTACCTGGAAATCAGAGGGTGCAGGCAGGTGGAGCAGGAAGGTCAACCTGGGCTACATAAGACCCTGCCTTAAAAACAACAAAAATACCATAGAGATAACAGTGATATATATATATATATATATATATATATATATATATATATATATATATGAATGCAGGCATAATCCAATGAATAATATTTTGTTGTCATACTTTTAGCAGTATTGCAAATCCTGATAATATTTTATAAATTTGATGGCTTGATTGAGTGTAAAATTCTGATTTGTTTCTCTTTTTTTTTTTTTTTTTTTTTTACATTTTTTGGTGTGTCTGTGTGTATATGTACATATGTGTGCCAGAGAGCACCCATGGATGTCATAGGACAGCTTGCAAATGTCAGTTTTCTCCTATCACCCTGTAGGACCTGGGGGTCAAAATCTGGTCATCAGGTTTTCTGAGGCTGTCTTTATGGGCTGAGCTCTCTTGTTGGTTCCATTGCTTTTCTGCAGCCATTCTTCCCATTAAATCCTAATATGCTTTCAGGTTCTCTCCAGCCTTGCTATTTCTTAGAAACCATTCATGTTTCTGTTTCCCTAAGCACTCAGGAACTACTTTGGGTCTCTGTCTGTATTGTGTTTCTTCTCTCTCAGATGTTGCCTCTCCTTAGTTCTACTGCATTTGTTTCAGAGAGTAGGCATATGGCTTTTCAGAGCCTCAAGCACTTTCCACTTGAATTTTCAGTGATCTCTCAATGAGAAACACTTAAAAGGCATGCGGCTCTGAGGAAAAAGCAGCAACCCACCTTGTTTTTATTTTGTATAGACACAGGCACACACTTGATTTTGCAACACTGAGGGCCTTCCACATATGAGGAGGCAAGAGTTCTCCTACTGCACTAGCTCCTCGTCCTGAGCTACTCAACTTGTAACCTCAAATCCTGAAGACACTTGACAGGGATGAACATGACTCATAACCAAATGCCTCAACTATAAAATTTTGCTGCTGAAAGCTTATAATAATTTGATTTATATCTGTTTCAAGAAGATTTAGAGCACATTGATCTTTGACTGTGTGCCCTTGCAATTAAATGAGAAGTATGCATCTCAGAAGACTGCTACTTTGACATTGTTTATACATCAAGCGTGAGTCCTCTCGGAAAACACAGGAGTAAACTAGGCTCTTAGACACTGTTCCAAATTCGCTCATCTGCTCAATAGAAAATCTAACGCAGCCTGCTTATTCTATAAATGTTTAGTAAAATGTTCATAATTAAATTTCTCCTTAATGTGATAGAAAAATAGGCTGCATGTGTATGTATGTGTGTTTATGTGCATGTATAATCCTGTGTCTCTTGGCAGGAGTAGCACTTATAGATTGTGTCATTCCTGTAGGAAATACGAGTTGGATCTTTGTAGGGTCCAGGAGGCCCTCTCAGAAGAGAGGTGCAATAGGAATGTTGAAAAGAGAGTCCTCAGAGCCGTCTGGGTGCCTTTGGATAAACAGAGCCTTTAAGAAGCTCTTCTTGGACAAAACAGCAGGCGACTCAGCCACACCAGCTTTGGAGGCATTTGCAAGGGAAATTGATGCCAACAGGTGGCCTGGGAATTAAACAGAAGGCAAAAAGCAAGGACCAATTTGACCAGTCCCCTTCTAAGATATCAGAAGAACTTAATATTCTTTTTACCATTAACAAGCCCCATTTCATGAATCACATTTTGGAGCCTTAATGATTTGGGAAAACAGAATATGAAATATCTTTGATGGTGCTCAGGAATCAAATGATTTTGTGATTATTTTAATAGTCAGAATTTACCTATTAGGGAAATTTCTTAGCAGCAAATAATGAAATATATAAACACATTTGCATGACTTTACAGTAATTTTTTTATAACCACCTAAAGTTTTTAAATGTCTCCTTAATATTTTCTAGGCATCTTCCAGAAAGTTGCTACTCATTTTCTTGGACTAACAAATTTTCTTTAGGTACAGTGCCACTTGTCAAGATTCAGAGACTTCTGCTTTAAGTAGAAAATTGGTCTGGTGAGGCAACACTATGCTAACTCGGAAAGCAAAACAAAAACAAAAACTTCTATATCCCCAAAATGGGCAAAAAAGGAAAAGAAAAATATCTCACCACAAACTTTACTTGTTTCTTTTATTTTATTGTATGTTTGTATGATTGAGACCAGTCTCAGGACTGTTGGGATTCCAAGTATAAGCCATCACACCAAACTAATGGTTTTTAGTGACCTACCAAAGCTGTTTTGAAAATGCTGTTTTAGTATGTCAATTGTCTTGATTTGTTTGGGCTAATATTAATGGCAAAAAAAATAAACTAGTCAGCTGATCAACAATAAAACATTACTACTCCCAGTTCTGAAATCTGGAAAGCCCCCAGTAGAGGCCACCTGTATATTCACTGTTAAGAGCTGCTTTCTACATCACAGAAGACAGGCTGTCACTGTATGCCTACAAGATTGAAGTGACAAACAAGCTCTTTTCTAGCAGTGCTAGAAAGGCTCCACCCTTATGACCTGATCACCTCTACATGTCACACCTCTTAACTACTATGTTGAGGATTAGGTTCTCACCATGTACAATTTGGGAGGGACACTGACACTTGACTATAAATAGGTATTTCTTGCTTCTTTTATAGTAAACAAAATTCACAAACCCCATTCCTGTACATTCTTCTACTCATCTGACAAGCCTTATATTTCACTTCTTCATGTCTACTTCCTCCTCACAGGAGCTCCTCCACATCCATGGCTACATACTATATCTAAGCATATGACTCCCACCCTATAATTTAAACCTTGGTCTGCCCTGATCTTCAGACCAAAGTTTGGTTGACTTAGTTGTTCCCAAACTGTATTTTTAATAGCCACCACTCCAACCTGATTTTCTGCTGTTATTCAGTTTTCAGTAATAAAATCATATCATTTTATTCTGCTTGATCTCTGATTTATTTTAATCTGGAGCTCAAGACTTAGGGTGTGCAGGCAGTCACCACTAAAGCAAAATTTTGCAGTCATTTGCATGCAAACTGAAATTAAAATAAAGTATGCAATTATTTAAAAAACATTATCTGGGCCAACAAAGTGCATCAGTGCATAAAGGTACTTGTTGACAAGTCTGGTAACCTGAGGTCTACCTCTCAAACCAGCATATAGAAAGGAGAGAACTAAATCCAAGTAGCTGCCTTCTGACCACCAGATACACACTAATGTGGGAATGCACGTCCTCCACATATGCATGCAATAAATAAAATAAAACGAAATTACATACACACACACACACACACACACACACACACACACATATATTATATTCTCTAGAATTGAATCATTTCTTATTTTATGTTTTTGAAGCAGGAATATTCAAAGGCAGTACTTCTGGGAAAATACTAATAGGTTGAAAAGACCCAACACTTTATCTAGGAAAACATTTGAAAAATATTTGTCCTAACAATATCATTAGAAAAAGCAACGCTCTAGACAGAGAGCATCTTGGACAAGAACATCTCAGGGCAATAGCCATGTATTTCTGCACAAGTATGCAGAACAACCACAATTCTAAGGTCAGGGCACAGATGTACCTGCTGCTCTGGTGGGTCTAGGTGTTCACGGTAGGCACTCATAGAGTGAGTTCTAGGTACTTGTGTACAGATAAGCCTGAACAGATAGTGGCTTCAGTGTTTGAAGTGGGGATACCAAGTATCTGTGATTCCCAAGTAATGGGACAGGTGTCAGGTAGGGTGAAGTAGGAACTCTAGTCTTACGCAGTCAATAGTCTCTATTGGGGCTGAGAGCAATAGTATCTCAAAAACTACACATACTCAGGGAGCTGGATCAGTGAGTAGGGAGCTGGATCAGTGAGGAAATGCTTTCTGTGTAAATCTGAGGAGTTAAATTCAGATCTGCAGCATCCATATGAAAAACTGAGTGTGGTATTACATGTTTGTAATTGGGGTGTAAAGGCAAGATGATTGGAGGGTTGTGATGGGAGATGCCATTCTGTAAATATGTTTCTCTTATTGGTTAACAAATAAAGCACTGTTGGCCAATAGGAGAGCAAGACAGGTTGGACTAGGAGACTAGGAGGAGAGAGGAAGAAGAGAGGGAGTAGTTTCAAGATGGTGGGCAGGCAGGAAGCTCTCTGGTGCAGTGCTTGCTGTGGGATGTCTTTCTGCACACTGTGAATATGTGTTGCTCTCATTGATTGATAAATAAAGCTACTTTGGTCTTTGGCAAGATAGGATAGAGTGAAATCCAAGCAGAGATAGAGGACAAGAAGGGCAGAGTCTGGGAGACACCAGCCAGTCACTGAGGAAGTCAGACATGTAGAAGATGAGGTAACAAGCATGAACCACATGGCAAAACAAAGATAAGAAATATGCATTAATTTAAATGTAAAAGCTAGTTAGTAATAAGCCTGAGCCATCAACCAAGCATTTGTAATTAATATAACCCTCTGACTGATTATTTGGGCAGGACAAAGAAAAGCCTGTTTACAGTGCTAGTTTAGGACAAAGAAAAGCCTGTTTACAGTGCTAGTTTAGGATGTATGAGGGTCTGTGTTTGATCCTCAAAACTGCATTAACACTGGACATTGTGCATACCTGGTAACCTTAGCACTCAAGAGGTAGAGGCAGGAAGGCCAGAAAGAAGTTGCATCTTTGGTTATGCTGTAGTGAAGTTGAGTACAAGTTGAACTATATCAGACCCTCCCTTAAAACAAAGAACAATAACAAAAACCACAAAACAGCAACAAGAAACCATAAAGAAAAGAATGTAAGAAAAAAATGCTGTGCCTTTGACATAATCAAAGGCAAATTTTAACTGGAGTAAAGTGAAACTACAAGGACTAAGAGGTCAAATCAAGAAGGTGGCTCAGTGGATAAAAGCACTCAAACTCTGCCAGACAACCTAAATTTGATCAAAAAGCCAGATACAGGAGTGTGCATCTGTAATCCCAGAACTCCCATGGTGAGATAGACTGCTTGGTGGCAGGTGAGAACCAATTCCTCAAAATTGTTTTCTCACCTCCACATGCATGATGCATACACGTCTGCAATACACTACCACAGAAAGGATGGAAGAAAGTTAAAAAGAAGCCAAATCAATCACTATCTAATAGTTCAAGGTAAAGATGTTCACACTTAGCAGTATGAGCTAGTATAATGTAAATTGCCTTGTGGGTAACTATTGCCTTGTGGATAACTATTGTCTAAGTGCCTAAGGAACTAAGTTCTATCACTGTCCCTAAAGCATTGATGAGGACCCTGGATTTCAGATAATAATGTAATTGCCAATGGTTGTTGTGTTCCTATGAAATTTCAACTTAAAGTTGAGTTGAGAATAAAATGGAGAGGATCTGGAAGAATTAGGGTGAGGAGAAGAATATGATCAGAATATAGTTAAATTTAAGATAATTAAATAAAAATAATAAAAATTACAATTTCAAAAAAAATAAAATTGTGGCATAATTCACATACCATAAAATTCACCCCTTAAAAACTGCAATTTAGCTGGCTAATTCTGGCACACACCTTTAATCCCAGCACTTGGGAGATGGTTGGAGGCAGGCAGATGTCTGTGAGTTCAAGGACATCCTGGCCTACAGAGTTAGTTCCAGGACAGACAGGGATATTATACAGAGAAACCCTGTCTTGGGGGAAAATATCAAAACAAAACAAAACTATACAATTTAATGGTTTTAGTGTATTCACAGAACAATGCATATCACCACAGCTTAATTGCAAGACATTTTCATCACCCTAATAATTCGACAACTATTAATGTTACTTCCCAGCAAATTTCCTTTTCAACCTTTGGTTGGTCACCTTTCTGTCTCTGTAAATAACTATTCTTGGGACTAAGGAAAATAGCTCAGCTGTAAAGAGTTTGCCTAGCAAGCTCAAGCAGTGGTTTCTACACCCAGCACAAGGATAACAAAAATATTTTCACCTGTTCTGGCCATTTCACATATATGAAAATCACACACTATCTGACTTTGTAGTAACTATCTTCTTTTACTAGCACAATGTATTCAGAGTTTATTCACATTATGGTATATCTCTGGACCTCATACTTTTTAGTTCTGAATAGTGTTCTATTGTGTGGATAGGCAACATTTGTTTATCCAGTCATTAGAGAAGAATTTTGAGGCCAACTCTGAGAGCAGCAAGGGAGAATTGTGGCCATGGATGTCTGCCAGGGTGCTAGGGAGAGACTCAAGATGCAGTTCTTCCCATGGGCTACACATTTTCAATACTGCTAATTGGGTAAAGGGTCATTCACAAATACTGATCAATGAGACTCCTGACATCAGATGTGTAGATAAAATTACACACTCAATGAAAATTAGCACCCAATTCCTGGAGTGTTTTCAAAGAGTAATTTGGAACTTCGAATGATTCTAAATCAGAGCTAGAGGAATAGGGAAAGCACAGTTGATCTCCCTCTTTGCTTTTTTACAAGAAGACAGTGTAAGCCACCCGTAGATTTTCTAAAGTTACATTTTTTTTTTTCTTTTTCACATTTTCATTAGACCAATCGGAGATGTTGAGGATGCAGAGGTGAGAAAGCAGAGGAAAAGACAGAATGATGCCTTCCTTTTCAGTGGCTCCTCACTTCCTGCCCTTGAGTTTAGCGAGACTCCTCCAATCTTTATACTGCTAGTTCAAGTGGGCTTCTATTCTTTGCAGCAACATTCCGGAAACTCATGGGAAAGTTTCTCAAGCTCCAATTTGCTCGGGTTCAGGGAAAGCCTCCCTTCTTAGATTCAAGCATGTGTTTATCCAAATGCCCCCCGGGGGCAGGGATTCAGATGCATATTCAGAGATGCCTGTTTATCAGTGGTATGTAGGGAATGTTGTTCCCCACTTACTGAGACCCAGAAATCCTGCTGAACATCCCTGGGCCCATTACTGACCTTCTTTAACCTCCCTTGGAGGGCTTCTGATAAGTGGAAATTTTATAGTTGGATGAAGGAAAGTGAATGGAATGTAAATTTACTGCTTGCACAGCTAAACTACAAGTTAGCCTAGAAGTAAAAATGATATTGTGATTCAAATGTGTAAACAATGGGAAATATATTCAGAAATGTTATCTTTAATAACAACAACAACAACAAAAAATAGTAAAGCTTCATAAAAAGAATCACGGGTTGTGTGCCTATAATAAAAAATAAAAAAAAATCTATAAAGACAAAAGGATACTTGCAGTGATCTCTTTAAAAACCAGACTGAAATTGCTTGTAGGAAAAATAAAACCACATAAAAGAGAAATAATCTTTACTTTAGTACTCGCAAACATTTTTGTCCTCATTTGAAAATGAGGGTGGGAGAGGAGTAAAATCTGAGCAAACTTTCTCAAAAACAAAACATGCATAGACCTTCCTCCTTTTGAGAAAAGAATCAGGGCTGACTCTATACAGACACCTGCTACCTGGCACTCATCCAGCTTGCTAACCAACCCTGGGTTTCAGCCCAATTAGCTAAGCACGTGTTATCCAGAATGGGTTAATTATTCCTAGTGATTTCCCAAAGTATCTGCTGCGATTAAACAAGATGGACATAACCCTCTCAAACAAGGACCTTTCCTAAGGAAACACCATTTTTTTTTCTTCAGAAATCTTTGAAATTTCTGGGACATCCTTCTAAATGTACCATGTTAGAGCTGGCACATACCTTCAATCTAGAGTCTCATTATTGAAACCCTCATCAAAGAGGGAAACTGGGGGTCCCTGTCAAAGCTTCCAATAGACTATGAGGAGAGAAAAGATAAATATAAAAATGAAAGACAATCAGAATCGACTGCTTGGGGTACACTGTAGAAACAGAAAATAACTTTCGCAGAACTTTTGTGAATCGAGTAATAAGAATTACTTCTTATTGTGTATCCGTTGGAAACAAAAAGACTTAGAGGAGCCAGAAACTGAGTTTCAAATCTTTGCCTGCCATTACTTTCAGCAGCATTCCTCAGTCTCAGTGTCCCCACTTGTAAATGGGCTAAGCTGGAGGCCTTTTAAGTCAGGTAGAGGATCTCTTAATTGCATCTTGAAGTCTGTTTTTTCCTTGAATATGCAGTGTATTTGGTGGGGAGACTTGGCTATTCCGGATTTTGTCCTAGAGATTATGCTAAACCACATCCTAGCATTTCTACCTAACATAAAAGGGATCCGGTATTAAATACTTCTGAAAGATTGACATTTTAGTCTGCTTTCCTTCTATAAATAGCAGCTATAATTGATTGGACATCTACTAAGTGGGAAATAACAGTCTTTGGTTTGTTTCAAAAATCCTCACAACCACCCTGTGATGATTAATCTTGCCTGTCAAATTGACTGGCTTGAGGAGTGCCTAAGAGAGTAGGAAAACATACCTGAATGCGTGCTTATGAGGGTGCTCCCAGGGATGACTGGATCATGATTAGGCTTTGACATATTAAGTAGTTTGATCCACTGTGTGAATCACTTCTTAAATAGACTACTGGGGAGGGGCAGAACTGTGAAATGGGTTTGGCCCAAGGAAGTAGGACAAAGGAGAAGGGCAACATTTCAGTTTTGGCCCCTCCCATCTCCTCTGCTACTGCTTCCTGAAATAAGCAGCAGTGTTCCACCACATCTTCCTCTAGCCTGCCTTACCACCGCTTCAAAAACAACCTAGCCAAGCATGGACCTAAACCTAGGAAGCTGTGAGCCAAAATCAACCTCCTCTCCTTTAAACCATTCCCCCAGGTAAACAAAGGACACTGATGAATTATTTCTGTCTTAAACCAACTTGGTGGCACACATACTTCAGGTGTAGAGGCAGGAGGATCAGGAGTTTAAGGTCATCCTCGGACACACAGTGAGTTCAAGGCCTAGCTGGGATACATGAAACCGTGTCTCGGCCGTGGGATGGTGGCTCTGAGAAGTTGGATGTCCTGGAGCATAGCCTCCCTGTTCAGCATTGATAAGACCATGGCACAAAACGATGTTGGCTGGATTCGGCATGACCCTGTGCGCAGTTCCTACTGCTCAGAAATTGGAGCCTCAATCTCTTAGTAACGAAGCATTAATGAGAAGGGCTGTGTCTTTGGTGACAGATAGCATCTCCACCTTTCTGTCTCAAACCACGTATGCTCTGATTGAAGCAGTCACGCAGTATACAAAGGCTGTTTATCCGTTAGTGTCTCTGTGTTGACAATATACAAGTTTACTTGAGAAAATGAATTCACAGGAGGAAGATGAAATGTGGCAGGTGATTATAGGAGCCAGAGTTGAGATGAGTTCAAAGCAGCAGAAATACATGAAGCTGGAAACCACTTGGATGGCTGCCTATCAGACTGGAGCGGATCAGGTCTCTATAACTGCCAGCAATCACATCCAGTTGGTGAAGTCGCAGGTGCAGGAGGTGCTCCAGCTCTCTCAGAAAACAGAAACCAAGCTGGCTGAAACATGGACACAAGAGTTGCACCAGAAAACCCAGGAAGCAGGTGACATGAGGGCTGACCAGGAAGAGGATGCCTACCTGCATGGAAATTGAGGGCTTGAGCCCACTGTCTTGTCCACCCAATCAATGGGGAAAGTGGGTGATGGCATCCACCTAGTGTCGCCCCAACTCTGCGGAGACAGCAGGTACTGCCCTTTCCAGTCATACCAGAAGCCTTTTGTGAGCTGTATCTGTCCTCTGGTCTCAGTCTTTATGGGCCCACTTCTTAGATCCAGCGTGATTCATTCAACGCTGTCCCACTCAGCTCCTCTCTTGCCTATCATTTTACCTCACATCCAAAGCATTTCACCAACCTGGGCCAGAGGTGGAGGGGCCTTTTCTTCCACACCCTTAAGTTCAATAGCTGTTTAGCTACAGTTTTTAATATTACTCAGATTTTCAAGTATAATTTAATGTTTGCTCCAAAGAAGGGAGCCTGTCAGGTTTGTAAGATTTGTATTTATAATGTCCTTTGTCCCTGTGAGCACAGCTCAGCTGAGGAGTTTCTCAGACCAGAGCATGACAGTGTTCACCTGGTGATCCCCACAGGGTCTTCTCCAACTCATGCTTCTTGTTCCTTCCTTCAAGTTTCTCTGCTGTGTCCAAAGGAAGAGAAGTTTGGTGTTTGCATTAAAATAAAAAAATAAACCTTGTCTCAAAAATAAAAATAAACCTGGTGCTAAAAGGATGGCTCAGAGTGTAAGAGTGTTTGCTACTCTTGCAGAAGACCAACGTTTGTTGCCAAAAACTTTTTGTCAGGAGCCTTACAACCAGCTAGAGATCCAAACCCCTTTTGTGGCCTCCTAGTGTGCACACACACACACACACACACACACACACACACACACACACACACACACACACACCGAACCTTAAAAGAAATAGAAAGGAATTTTCTGAGAGTTCTATTAGCTTTTATTGTGAGTGTGCGCCTGCCACAGTGCACATGAGGCAGTCAGAGGACAACTTGGTGAGTTTGGTTTTCTCCTTTCACCATATGGGGCCTGGTTATCAAAGTCAGATCATCAGACTTGAGAGCAAGCACCTTTATCCACTAAGTCACCTCTCTAGCTCAAGATCTTCAAAATCTAATAAGTTAATAAGGACTTTAACCTAGAATATTGCTTTAGTAATACTACAAGGGTCTAGGATGTTAGTCATTCTATAGTAGATTGAAGTTCAGTGGGGTTTCACATATTGAAAGAGTTCCTTACATATTAAGCTACAGGTGTGTTCCCAATACATCATGGAATTCTTCTGTGTATTATCTCTTATAATCAGCAGCAGGGCCATGTAAGTTGTCATCATTCCAATGCTGCAAATAATGAAAGAGTATCAGAATGTTCAGACAACCTACCAGAGGACGCACAGCAAGTAAGATGCAGAGTAGTGGTTAGAACCTAGAATCTATCCAACATAGGTAGCATTGTGCTTATCATGTATACATAATATACAAATAAATACCATATCACATTCAATCTAGTGGATGCATAAAGAATGTACAATCACTGCAACACAGACAGTATTTTTAACCATTTATAATTTTCAAAGTCCCTAGGAACCTTAATGAAGCTAGTTCAATTACCCACATTTTATGAATGAAGAAACGGCACATACAGAGGTGGAGCTTGCCCAAGGTTATTCTACCATTTGAAGAGTTCACACTCTTAACTTTCCTATTGGGCATAAGTAGAAAGGAAAAGTCTTTTCATTTGCCATTCTCCTGATGGTCAAAAAGAAGTGAAGAAAGAAAGGCCAGTTTGAAAAAAATGGTGCCATTCTGCTCTTAATTGAAGGGAGTATGAAAACACAGGTATAGACAAGGAATGCTGTGCCTAGAAGGTAATCGAATCCAGCCCATGGTCTATTCAAAGCACCTCAGAAGTAGATTAGAGGCTCTGGAATCCTCCCCTGATGGTAGTCATGTTTAACAGAATCCTGTTTTCACTTCTAAGTTACTGCAAAGCAAATTTAGAGATCAGAGATTATAGTTCTTTAAATCAATATGGATTATTACATCAAGAGGCACAAAGGAAATCTTTCCCAATGGAGCAGGATGCTGGCAATTGAAAAACCCCATCCCCTTGCAGGTCTTCCCTCTACAGTCCTATTGTTTTAAACAGCAATTACATTTTTGTTGTTTCTGATTTCTTTGAACAATTAGTAAGTATGAAAGCAAGCTTTAGGTAAGCCTCCAGTTGTACTTGAGGTCATTGCCTCAGATCAGCCCAGCTAGTGAAGTGGGACTTTGTTAAAGATCTTGGAGGCAGGAGTGAACATTATCAAATTGATGACAGTGCTAGATTTAATTATACAAATATAATAATTTACTGGTCTTTCATGGTACTTTCCCCAGGGACTGTTGGGTGAGAAAGCCAATTCATTTTTTTTTTTTGCTTGATTGCTTTAGGATTATAAACTATTCCCTTGAGAAGAGCAGGAAATCAGTCATGATCATTTGTCTCTCATCCAAGGTACAGGAAAGTCATTGCTTCTGTGATTAAGCCACAGATTTTCCCCTGATTTCATTCTCAATTTCCCAATTAGAGGACTGTCACCATGCAAACTGTTGAGGCATAACAGATGGAAGCTGCCCTTAGAAGAGGCCAAGGGACCACAGAGGCTAATAAATGATGGCACCATTCTCCTAACATCTGGATGGGCAGTTATCTCCTAATTCTTATCATGGTCCATGCTTCCTTTAGTTCTCTGCTAAGGAACCAGTGCAAGAGTGAGACTTCTGTATACCAGCATTCATCAGGCTCTAATGACTCCATTCCAATGGCTGATCATGGACACTTGTTGACAGCTCTCTATTGGGTAACATATACTATGCCCCGTTAACAGTTCTACAGGTCTGTCCTGCTTATATTCACTCTCTGCATTAAGTTAAAAATACCAAAGGAACCAAGACATTTCCCCCATCCTCCTTCATCCACAAAGATGTTGAGTGGGTATGAGATGTACACAGAATTTAGATACCTAAATTCTTTACGTAGTTTAGGTTGCATAATTAGGAAAGGCTTTCCCTGTTTGACATGTTTCATGTTCCTTTTGAAGAGCAAAAATCCCATTTCTTTTTAAATTTTTAACTTTTAATTAATTTTAAAATACATTTCAATGATTTTACCTAATGTGGACATAGGATGTCATTGATTACTGACATGAGAGGATCTAGACAATAAGCCTCTGAGTATACCTGCCAGCAATCATATGTATTAGGTTCATTGAGGTGGGCCAACCCACCTTAACTGTGAACAGCGCCATTCCGTGTACCAGGATCCCAGCGTGAATAAAAAGAGAAGGAGATGGGGCTGCAGAGATGCTCAGTGGTGGAGAGCAGTGGCTGCTCTTCCAGAGGACTTGGGTTTAATTCCCAGCACCCACATGGTGGCTCACAACTGTCTGTAACTCTAGTTCCACTGTATCCAACACCCTTAAACAGACATATGTGCAGGCAAAACACCAATGCACTTAAAATAAAGACAAATTTTAAAAATAGAGAGGAGAGCTGAGCACGAGCATTCATATGTTTCTGCTTCTGAATTGTGAATGCACTGTGAGCAGCTATTTCAAACCCTCCTACTGTGACTTCTCTCCATTGATGGAGTATTGTACCCTCAAGATGAAAATCAAAAAAATAAACCCTCTCCCCTTAAGGAGACAAGTCAACAAATAGAGTTCTACAATTATTGACATAATTTGATTTTTGAATTGAATTTATCTATCCCCAAACATTTTTGTGCTCATTTTATGTCCTTCTCCATCCCCACTACAAAGCAATCACTAATCAATCTCCTTTGGCATTTTTGGGTTTTATTTTGGATAAGCCTCATAATTTTTAAATTTATAATTTTGTGTTGGGCCACATTCATAACTATTTTGGGGCTCATGCACATGCTAGGCAATTCCTAATCAAACTTTGAATACCTTTTAAAAGGCAACCCCCTCCAGGAGGAGTATAGTACTGTGGTAGTGTGCTTGCTTTCCACGTACTAGGTCCTGGCATTGATTCCCAGCACCATATTGCGCCAGAAAAGTCTTCCTGACCTTTAAGAGTGCGTCTGATTTTTAGCAGCATCAGAAGCCTTTTGCATTCAGACTGAATATAACAATTATTCAATTGATTTTTAATTGCCAGTCTGTTCTAGCCTCCTCTACCCCTACCTCATCTTCCCAGAATTCTAAGCTCCACAATGAAGCCTCAGAGTTCTAAGTGATATACTCTGTGTATTTTGGTTATCAGGAGCCCAGGCCCAGGCCCCAGGACACAAAGCTATAACTGGCATGTTGTCCACCTGTTTTTGGCATTGCAGGTACCATGCTCAATTCTCTCAGTTCAGTGTGTGTATGTGTGTGTTTGGGTTGGAGGCAGGGGTGGGTGACACTGGACATTATATGTTAAAGAGTTTCCTAACTGTGCCCATCCACAAAGATATGTTCTTTTCAACTGACAGCATTAAATTGTTGAAGATCAATGCAACCTGACAGTTAGAAGGTAGTAACTACAAAGTGTCCATGAGGCCAGCTATACCTCTCATGAGGTAGAGAAGGTGTGGAATGGGGAGAATGTGGCTATGTGATGAGAACTCCAGTGCACTTCTCAGCTTTTCAAGTAGCTCCCGGGGAAGGCCCGGGGGCAACCTTGTTCACTGAGATGCTCACTAACACTTTCATGTAATGCCAATGCAACGTGCTGAGTGGCACTTTTGACTGGCTGTTTAACTCTGCTTTCAGCACCTCTCTTGAAAATATGACATATGTCAGAACGAATCCAAGTAGCCTTTGAGGCAGCTTTTATGGCCACACAAAGCTCTCCACCCATTGGCCACACTGAACAACACTTGATGGTGTTTGAGAACAAACCTCTTAATCTGCTGATAACCTTTTCTGTCTGGCCGTGAGACCTAAGAAAACATCTCTGTTCATTGGCGTATGTTCAATAAAAACAAGTTCCTAACCATCAACTTAAAATTCGATCTCTTTTTACTTATCCATCTTTACTTTTGAGCCCTGGCAGGAGATTCTTACAAAGCAAATGGACTAAATCAATGAATGCCAATCACAACAACAGCGGTGTTGAGTAATAATTTAATTTAGCAAGCAGTTATTGAGTGCTTATGATGTGTGGGGCCCTGTGCACAGTCCATGGGGGACAGAGTTGAATAAACCATAGTTTCAGCCCTCCAGGAGCTTATGATCTGGATGAAAAGACAGACGTGCACATAAATAACACTAATAAGGATGACACTAGGAAATACTAGAAGGGAAGCTCAAGCAAAGGGCTATGGGAGTATGGGGAGGAGGAAATTCATCATAAATGAGAACACTGGGAGAGCTTTCTTGGCAAAAGGACAGATATATATGACACAGTTTCATTAGAACAACTTGCAATAGGAAAACAACTATCTTGGCTCTAACTAGGTGGGGCTGCTGGACTGTCTTAGCTCAAATTCCATTGTCAAGTTATTAACTGGCTTTATTTGAAGGTCAGAAGGAAACTGCCTGAGTCCAACCAACTCCAGAGTGAACAGTTCTGCTTTCCCATTGGGATGTAGATTCTGCTGTCAACTCTTTCATGTTTATCACCAGCCAAACTGGAATAGAAGCTTTAAGTGGCACTGAGTCCCTGCTGCTAAACTGAAGACACTTCTTCCTTCTATACTGTCTTTGATCCATCTAGAGGACCACTATGTCCAAATGAAGTAACCTGTTCTTTTGGTGAGAGCCAGGCTACTTCCTGGTGAAAATAAGACTTCATCCCTGTCCACACCTGACCTTGGGAAATGTCAGCCTCACAGGTTCTAGGACTGCTGAGACCTGACCCCGTGCTACCCCTCCCAGGGCCATTTGCATCTTAACAGGGATCCAAATCTTTACCACTGAGAGAATGATGGGCCAGATGATGTCTCTGTTTGGGCTTTGCCTAAATCTGAGATGACTGCTAACAGTTGGCAGCTTGGTGGGAAGTGGCAGTTGCTCCATTTAGCGAAAAATCTTTAAAGGTTTTAGGATGAAAGTACTGGGCAGGCTGGGACCCGTATCTAATTAGCATTTCAAAGAGGTGAGTTACAGGTAGTAAACACTGAGTCCTCTAGCCTGGGATGTGGCTTCTGATTAATACCCTCAACTCCAGCATCATTCTCTTTCTCTTTTCTACCTCGCCGGGCATGCAGGTGCAGCAAGCTCTTGGTTTGGACTCGGGGGTGGGGAGTGGTATGGGTTGCATCCAAGATTCACCTTCCTTGTCTGCAAACTGTATCTAATGATGGCTACTTCATAGAACAGTGTGTGGATTAATAGATGCAGGAGGGCTAGCACAGTAGTTCAGCTTTTCAAAGCCTTTCTTCTGCTCCAAGTATGAGGAAGTATTTCCCATTCTCTCCTTCAATTGCTCCCTTCTACAGTAAGCCAGTGCATCAGGGTGAAACACAGCTTCTACTACTTTCTGTAGTTAACGCCTAGAATTCCCCCAATTTTAAAGGGTGATGAGTGGAAAGAACTTTTTCTCAGAAGTTCCTATAAAGTTTCTCGTTTAGAGGTCATGTATTAACAATGACAACAAGAAAAGTCCTCTCTTCCAGTTTAAATGAATGGTCAAAGACTTTTTAGCAGCTAAGGGAGTTTTGTGGGTTAGTGGCAATCTCTTGCTCTCTCTTATTTTCTCTCAGAAATTCATGCCTGGAAATGGCAACTTGTTTTGCCTCATGTTCAATACTTGCTCTCCATGCCTACCACACCCTGCTTTGTTTTTTTGTCATACAAAGGGCAAAGGAATACAGATATTCTACTGTTTGGGTGAGCAGTTGTTAAGCAGAACACATTGAAAAGGTATATGAAATATGTCCAAATTCTAAATTATCTCTGTGGTTCGAGAATAGTGGAGGTGATGGGAAGCAAAGCCTAGTGATCAGATCTGTCAACCTATTTCTCCAGTTCCTTACTTTATATACTGTATATGGGCCAAGAACTCCTACACTTATATCTTCTGCTAAATTGATGCTTCTAAATTCTGTACTCATGTTTACAGCTTCAATATAATATCTCCATTTGAATAACTAAGATAATCTTATACTCAGTACATTATAAATTTATTTTAGCTCTTTAATATCCCTACTACCAAAACATGCTCTGTCTTTGTTTCAATGTTAATAGAATTATCATTCATCTAGTTCCTCAGGCCAAACATTTTAGAGTTACTCTTAATTTTTCACTTTTTAGCAACTTACATCTACCCCATCAGAACTTGTACTGACTCTGACTTTGTTATAGATTCAGAATCTACCTTAGCCATAAGCTTTACATTGATAATTTAGTGTAAGCCACCAGTATATCTTACCTATGTCACTGGTGCAATCTTCGATATGCCCCTCTATGCTCACATCCTTGTGCCCATACTGTCTATCCAATATGGTATCCAGAGAGGTCTTGATAATGTGTAAGTCAAATCATTCCATTCCAATGCTCAACCTCCCAATGGCCGATGATTCATGTGAGAATGAATTCAAAGTCTGTCACAGCTATGAAGGTTCACTTGGTCACTCTGCCCTCTCAGAGTACTCATGCTTCTACTCTTCCAAGAACTCTGATATAGATACATTTTCTCTGCTTTGCTGTTCCTTACAGATGCCACAGCAGAGCCTTAGTATTTTCTGAAACTCTATGTCCATAATGGTCTTTACCAGGGCACCTGTAAGGCTTTTCCTCTACATTCAGTTCTCTTTCCAATACTCCTCAACAGGGACCGTACTTGTCTAGGTGTTTTGTGCTAGGCCACTTGCAGTTGTGACATTTCAGTGATCTGGAGGTTTCTCCTGGTCTTAGGTTAACCCGACTGAATCCCCAAGAGTACTACAATTGCCCTGCATTAGATTTGCAGGTTGATTTTGCATGCCATTTAACCAATCTACAGAAATAGAATTCTAGGTAGTGGGACATATTTCTAGGCATATCACAATTGATATTCTCATAGTAGAAGTATATATTGTCAGGGCTTTCAAAATCATGTTTAGAGTGTGGGAAATTATATATAAATTACATACAGGTCTCATAGAACAACGCTCTGAGTGTGAAAAATACCTAGATATTACTAATTTTAGCACATACTAATTGAACATTAAATACTGTATTAGCTATAAGCAAAACAGAAGTTCTTAGCTAAATACAGTGGCAGATACCTGTGATTCAAATACTTCAGCAAATCCTGACACTTGTATATAAGGTTAATGGACTCTTCTGGTGGTGTGCCTTAGGAGTCTCCAGCTTTGTCCTGGTGAATTGTTTGTATAGATATATAGGGGTGTTGTACCTATGTGTATGTACACAGGTCACTGTGTGTGGGGGGGAGGGGGTTAAAGAATAACCTTGGTTGTCAGCCTTCATCACCCACCTTATTTGATATAGGGCTTCTCTGTTGCTTTTCTGTTGGGTATACTAGACTAGCTTGCATGATGAGATCAAGGGATATTCCTGTGTCTACTTTCCATCTCCCAGGAGTTCCATTGAGATTACAGATGTACACACTACAGGCCTGGAGAAGTCAGGGAGACCACAAAGGATGTTCAGAGTTACTGAGGAGATTAGATGCAAGGACCTTCAAGCTGTGACATTCCAACAATCTAAATTTAGGTTCTGAAACACTCCAATTTTCTTTCTCTTTTCCTCTTTTGACTCCTTTATCTTCACTTTCTACTACTAGCATTTCCCATTTCCTCTTTCTTCTACAGCAGTGGTTCTCAACCCTCCTAATGCTGGTAGCCTGTAATAAGGTTCCTCATGTTGTAGTGACCCCCCCCCCCGTTTTCATTGTTACTTCCTAACTATACTTTTGCTACTGCTATGAATTGTAATGTAAATATTTGTGTTTTCCAGTGGTTTTGGCAATTCCTGTGAAAGTCATTTGACCCTCAAAGTGGTCGTGACCCACAGGTTGAAACTGTTGCTCTTAGACCTTTATCTCTTTTTATTCTTGAGATAGGGTCTTAATCTGTAGCCTAGAGTAGTCTTGAACTTGCTCCATAGCACAGACTATACTAAAACTTATGATTACCCTTCTGCTTCAGCCTCAGAAACAAGAATTACAAATGAGAGCTACTAGGTCCAGCTAGTAATTCTCTCTTGATACGAATTCTGGTCAAAGTAAATGGTTGTTTGCTCAAGCTGATTTTAATAGTCAAGATACTAAATAAAAATGTCTGAAAGCTGGGCAGTAGTGGTGCATGCCTTTAATCCCAGCACTTGAGAGGCAGAGGCAGCAGATCTCTTTAAGTTCGAGGCCAGCCTGGTCTACAGATGAGTTCTAGGACAGCCAGGGTTACAAAAACAAAAACAAACAAATGTGTATAAAAGCACCTACTGGTTATAGCTCTATGAAAGGAGTTTCTGAACAAGATTCCATTTGGCAATGAATTAAGGGAAACAACTGACAATGGAACTTCAAAAAACTAAAAAGTTTCTGCACATAGCTCCATATATGTGCACATACCATGTAGGTACTTGGAACTGAACCAGGTCCTTTGCAAGACTAATAAGCATTCTTAATCACTGAGCCATTTCTCTAGCTTCTGAAAAGGCATTATTATACACTGAACTCCAACAACTCATTTACAACAAGCTGGAAGTTATCTGTTGATATTGTAAATGCATATATCATTTGACCCAACAATTATATTTCTAGGAATTCATCCTATAAAAGTAACAATATGAGTGTGTGTAAAATATTATCAGAATCACTGAATCATTCACTGTAGTCAAGAGAAAATTGACAATAAATTATTAGTAGTAAAGAACTGGCAAAATAAAGTACATAATATAGAGCATTAATAATGCTGTTAAAAAGAAAGTAGAGACTAGAGAGAGAGCTAAGGGCATGTACTGCTCTTCCAAGGACATGACTTTGATTCTTAGCATCCACAGCAGGCTCTTGCAAATATCCACACACATACATAATTAAAACTAATAAAAATTAAGTTTAAAAGGAAAGAACTTCTATATTACTAAGTAAAGTATTTGTGTCATATGTTGGTATATCTTTACATGAATAAGCAGTTTAATAGTGGACATTACACAATCCCATCTCTGCTTCAGATTGTATACACACACACACACACACACACACACACACACACACACACACACAATACATACATACATACATACATACATATGTACATTTAGATGCCTATATGTTTGCATAAAAAGACTAGATGGATATGTCTAATTGTTAATACTGATTACTCCTAAAAAGGGAGAATACAGAGAATGAATAAGAAATAAGCTTTTTGCACAGACATACATGCAGGCAGAGCATTCACACATAAAAATAAAATACAACAAAACCTTTTTCTAAAACTGTGTGTGTGCATGCATGAGTGTTCATGTCATAGTAAACATGTGGAGGTCAGAGGACAACTTTGTGGAGTTGATTCTCTCACCTTTATGTGAGTTCCAGGAATTGAACTGAAGTTGGTAAGAATATTCTAGTCACTGCATATACCCACTGAGCCATCTGCCCCACCTTAATCTTTTGTTTTTTAAAAAAATACACATGGCAATAATGACTGTAACAGCTAACATTTATTGATTACTTAGTATATAATATAATTCATAATTTTAATTAGTATCAGTTCATTAAACCTCTATAAGAATCCTATCATTCTTTAATGTCCATTTCATGATGAGTATATATGGAACAAACAAAACTTAGGATGGATCAACTAGGGATTTTCTGACTTCACAATGATGTGAACATGGCATGCATTCAGAACTAGCCATAGTAGCACATGCCTATAATACCAGCACTTGGGGGTCTGAGGCAGGAAAATTGCTCTGAGTTTCAGATCAGTGTAGGCTGCAGAGTTAGACCTTCTCTCAAAAAGAAAGGCAAAGAAAAAAGAGAAAAAGGGTAACGTTTATTCAAAAGAGACTGACTGTACTTCTGCTTTGAAGTTTGATCTTTTCCTGAGCTAAAAATTTGGAGTAGGATATTCTCAGTGCTCTCAGTAGCAAGAAACACAGTGCCCAGTCAATTATATAATCAAAATACTCTACCCTGGACTAGTTGCCAAACCAGGATTTTTGGTAGGCACAGTGTATTAACTGAATTTTATGATATATAAAATATGATATTTTAAACAAATGTCAAGATCTAACTCCATTGTAAGTAGAAGAACATCTGTAGTATGTGCATTAAGAACATTGCTTTATTACTTCACAGAAACCTTAATCTAGATGTTTGGTTTGAATTTCATCTCCAGCATTATAATTGGCTGCTTCTTTGCTGTACTTCCATTTTGTGCTGGCCAATCCCACCCACCTTTTTGTTATCTGTTTTTGTGAATTGTTACATGAGTCTGTCATTGTGACATAAGGAGATGACACAAGTATATGCTTTGCTGTCTGTGCATGACCTGAATAAAATGAACAGTGGCCAGTCACCAACAGATGAAATGACATTGAAAGAAGTGATGTGATTGGTCAGTGATTATGTTGTCATTTATGGAGTGAAAGGAGCAATCAGCAAAAGTGTACGTGATGTAATTAGTTAAGGTTTGATGGGAATGAGATGCAAAGCGTGTTGCTGAAGCCAGTATGAATTAAGTTGTGATGACTGAATTCATGGGCATCAGAAACCATGTATGCTACTTGTTTTTTAGTCAGTTCTGAGCACAGCAGTATAGTAATCTTTGTAACACAGAATCAGGTCTGGCACCCCACTGCTGGAAACACATCAATACTGCTTATTTCCTTCCAAGTAGAAACTGGAGTTTATTCTCCTCCAACTCTACCTTACTCTCATCTCTCCAACCAGCCTGGCCTCCTCAATGTTCTTTGGACACACTGTCTCAGGATCTTCGTACTGACTATCCCCTGTACATACCACCTGGATAATTTCTTCCCTTTCTTTTAGTCTTTCTTGAGAACGCTCTTTCCTATACAGGCTTACTTTATGTACTGTGTAATACTGCAACTTGTTTACTGGCACACTTGAGCATACTTCATCCACTTTGAGAGCTTTGTTAATTTTCTTTCCAACAATCCTCATTAACTTTCTAACACTCTATTTAAATATTTTACCTTTAAAATATCCATTACAAAGGTCAATAGATGATAGATGAATGAACGTATAAAGAAAATGTGGTGTGTAATAGAATCAGGCGCGTGCACACGCGTGCACACAAGCACACACACACACACACACACACACACACACACACACACACACACACACGGGAACATTATCCAGCTTTTTTTTTTTAAAGTGAAGTCCTGTCATTTGTGCCAAATTGATGGAACTGAAGGATATCACTGAGTGAAAAAGTCAGAGAAAATTAATGTGTATCTTGTTTTCTCTTACAAGTGAAACTAAAAAAGTCATCATGATTACAGAAGGAAAGTCTGGGGAGAAAAACAAAAGGATGTTAAATAGAGGTACTGTCCTGGCTAGTTTTATGTCAACTTGACACAAGCTATAGTCATCTGAGATCAGGGAACCACAATTGAGAAAATGTCTTCTGGTAAACAAACTGCAAGCAGACAAGCCTCTAGAGCATTTTCTTAATTAGTGATTGATAGGGGAGGACACAGCCCATTGTGGGTAGGGCCTCTCTGGACTGGTGGTCCTAGGTTCTATAAGAAAGCAGTTCTACCCAGCAGTGGTGGTGCACGCCTTTAATCCTAGCACTCAGGAAATAAAGACAGGCAGATCTCTGTGAATTTGAGGCCAGCCTGGTTTACAGAGTGAGTTCCAGGACCAGCTCCAAAGCTACAGAGAAACCCTGTCTCAAAAAAGAAATGAAAAAAAAATCAAGAAGAAGAAGAAAGAGGAGAAGGAGAAGAAGGAGAAGAAGAAGGAGAAGGAGAAGGAGAAGGAGGAGAAGGAGAAGGAGAAGGAAAAGGAGAAGAAGACAAAGCAGCAGCAGCAGAAGAAGAAGAACTAAGTTCCTGCACTGCCTGAGTTCCTGTCCTGATTTCCTTCAGTGATGGACTACAAAGTGGAAGGGTAGCCAAATAAACCCTTTCCTGTTCATCTTGCTTTTTTGTCATGGTGTTTTCATCACAGTAATAGTAACACTAACTAAGCCAGAAACCAAAACACAAATAAGCAGAAAAAAAGAGACAGAGATAGAACTTGGTCAGTATATTCTTTGTGTTAAAATAGCATACTATACCTCCATAAGTGCACATAATTATTTCATATTAATACAAAATTAAAATTAAAAATAAATATGTTATCATCTTTCCCCTTGAAATAAATATGAATACCACAAAGACAAGGGCCTTTTGTATGTTTACTTAATACACACACACACACACACAGAGAGAAAGAGAGAGAGAGAGAGAGACAGAGAGAGAGAGAGAGAGAGAGAGAGAGAGAGAGAGAGAGAGAGAGAGAGAGAGAGAGAGAGAGAGGATATCTACTATGCAGCTCTGGCTGTCTTGGAACTTGCTATATAGACCAGGCTAATCTCAAACTCACCGAGATCTTCTTGCTTCTGCCTCCAGAATGCTAAGATTAATGGAGTATACTATCACACGTAGCTAAAGATAAAAAGTTTTGAAAATATGCTATTTATCTACCAAGATGTATATAACATTTATTTGCAAATTATACTTCAATTTTATTTTAAAGACTTTAAAATGTTTTCATTTTCATTTTGATGTGTGTGGATGTTTTGCCTGGAAGGAGGGGTCTCTTGGAAGTGGAGTTACAAACAACTGTGAGCCATCATGTGGGTGCTGAGAATTAAACCCAGGACCTCTAGAAGAGCAGTCAGTGATCTTAACTGCTGATCCATCTCTCTAACCCCGTATAACTTAATTTAAAAATGAACTAACCAGCCCATTAGATTTATGACGGTATAAAAATAAATGATTTTGCAGTTAATTTAACCAAGGAAGAATTTGTATACTAAAATCTATAAAACACTGATGAATGCTAATGTAAACTGAAAGACATTTTAGTTTGAAAGTTTGCAAGACGAAATACTGCTAGGATGGCAAAACTCACTAACTTATCTACAGATAAATACAATTTCTTTGAAAATCTCAACTATTTGCTGTTGTTACAGAAAGTAAGTTATCACTAAAATCAATATAATAAAATGAATTCAAGGCCTGTGTGTGCAAAGCAACTGCTCTACTTCTGATTCATATCCCCAGCGTCTTATTGAGGAAGGTTCATGTTAAGTTGCTCAGGATAGCTTTGAACTCACTCTGTGGCCCAGATAGTCTTTGAAATTTCCATATCCTTGCCTCCTGAGTAGCTGGTATTATAGTCCTATATGACCAGGCCCAGTTTTGAGCAAAATAGTATTGAAAAAGAAAAAAAAAGTTACTAGACTCATGTTTCTCAAACTCAGTACTACATTAACCAAAAAATTAACCAAAATAATAATCAAATAGATACATCTCAGTAATAAATAGTAATGAGTAAAAATACATGTAAAATGTTTAATATTGTTCTATCCTGATAATGAGATTGATGACTACCTTATATGCCATTCTAGAGCTTCCATCATCTAGTAGCTGATGGAAGCAGAAGCAAACACCCACAGCTAAACATTGAGCCAAAATCCTGGCTGGAATCCAGTTGCAGAGAGGGAGGAATGATGAGCAAAGGGGTCAAGACCAGGCTGGAGAAACCCACAGAAACTTCTGACCTGAACAAGTGGAAGTTCATGCACCCCAGTCTGATAGCTGGGAAACCAGCATAGGACTGACACAGCCCCCTGTGGGTGTTATTAGGAGGACTGGGCAGTCTATGGGGCCTCTGGTAGTGGATCAGTATTTATCCCTAGTGTATGAATGGACTTTGGGAACCCATTCCATATACAGGGATACTCCCTCAGCCTAGACACATGGGGGAGGGCCTGGGCCCTGCTCCAAATGATATGACAGACTTGGAAGATTCCCTATGTAAGGCCCCACCCTCCCTGGGGAGCAGAAAGGAGATGGGATGGGGGTTGATGGGGGAACAGGAGGGTGCAGGACCTGGGATTGACATGTAAAACAAGCTTGTTTCTAACTTAAATTAAAAAATTATATTAAAATGTTTAATATTTTTAGCCATTATAGAAATACAAATCAATATTACAATGAGATACCACCTCAAGGTTATTATAAAACAAATAATGTCAAGAACATAGGGAAAGAGAAATTCTTAGATCCTGCTGACAGGAATGCAGAGACTATGGTATGGACTCAGAAAACTAAGAATTGAATTACCACACGATCTACCTACACCATTCCTGGAAGTAAAATCAGCACACCATGCCCATGATATTGCTGCATTATTCACGATGTCTAAGATTTGGAATCGGCCTAGGTATCCATAAATTTATGAACAAACTGAAAAAACTCCTCTCTGTCTCTTTGACTCTCTGTCTCTGTCTCTCTCTCACACACATATATAAATTATATATGATGGAGCATTACTCTGACACAAAAATCGTACAGAAGAAAGAAGTCCTGTCATTTGTAGCAACATGAATGGAAGTGGGGATAGTATCAAGTGAAAGGAGCCAGTCAAAAAATACAAGTACAAATTCTCTTTTATATACGTGGAAGATTAAAAAAAATAGTTGACCCAAAAGTAGAATACTAATTGCTACAGACTATGAAAGGACTTTGTGTGTGTGTGGGGTGGGGTGGGGTGGGGTGGTGTAGTTGGAAAAGATACTTGGATTTGATCAGTATATACTATATGTATGTGAGGAAATATCACACTTTTGTTAGCTAGTTTTTTACTACTGTGACAAAGTATCTGACAAAACAACTTAATGAAAGAAATATTTACTTGGGTTCACAGTTTTAAAAGTTTTCATTTATAATGGGTAGGGGAGACAAGCAGTTTACCTCATGGTAGCCAGGAAACAAACAAAAAAAAATGTGTCAACCAGGCAAATTTCTGTCCACCCTCCTTTATTCTTTCTGAAGCCCAAGACTATGAGATGGTGTCACTCACATACAGGACTGAGCACTCCTCTCAGCTAATCCTCTCTGGAAATGTCCTTACAGACACATCTATAGGTGTGCTTTAGCAATCTAGACATTTCTCATTGCAACCAATCTGTTAGAGATTAATCATCACAGAGCTCTATTAACACATACAATGTAAACCTCTTCCTCCTAGATAGAAATGAGAAGAGTTTGTCAGGAACTAGGAGGAGACAGGAATGGAGAGTGTGATGGTTATTATTGATGGTCAGCTGGATTGGATACAGAATCAATTGAGAGACACATGTTTGGGGGGGTGAGGATATTTCCAGGAGTTATTGACTGAGTAGACCCTTCCCAGAGTGGACAACACTGTAGGCAGCTGTCAGAGGTAAATAGATCAGAGAGAAAAGCTGCTCACTTTCAGTAACGTCAAGGCCCAGATTCAAACCAGGTGGCCCTTCAGAATTTCTCCAGACTACCTGGACCATATCCCCTAAGCCAATGTAATAAATGCCCTTTTGTAATATTTGTCCATTCTATTTTTGTTTCTCTATAGAGAACCTTCACTAATACAGGGACTTATTTTTTAATGGTTATAGATTTTCATTCTGGACGATGGAATCTCCTAGTAATGTTTTCAGTACAATGTTAACTTACTACCACAATTAAAATAATTCAGACAACAAATTTTATATTATTTAACACAATGAGAAAAGAATAGAGTAACACATGCTACAATGTGGATTAATCTGTTCTTGTGTTCTGTATTTTTTTTTTTTTGAGAAAGCGGTCTCAATATGTAGCTTTGGCTAGTTTGGTACTGGTTATTTATCCAGGGTAGGTGCAAACTCACAGCAATCCTCCTGCTTCAGCTTCCTGACTGCTGCTCTTACAAGTACATGCCATCATGCTGGACTCAGAGCGGGTTTGTCTTGAAAACATCATAAGTGAAAATATATTACTTACAAAAGCTATATCTCATTTCATACATACCACATCCAGAACAGGCATGTCTACAGCGACAGGAAGTAGATTAGTGATTGCCCAGCGCTGAGAGAAAATGAGAGGATAGGGATTTACTGCTAATGAGTACAAGATTTCTTTGGGGGATCAGGATAATATTCATAATCAGATTATTTTTGCATTTCTACCAGCAACGAATGAGCAGTCCTCTTGCACGACTGCATTAGATGTCAGCACTTTGGATTTGAGCCATTCTAATATGTGTATTGTGATGTCTCTTTGTTGTTTTAATTTGCAATTCACTAACGTCAAATCTCATCGAGCATTTTTCATATGCTTTGCTCATTTGTCACCGGGGTTGTTTGTTGTCATGTTTTTATTTTTTTGAGTTTTAAGAGGTCTCTGTATATTTTGCATACTGTTTGTTATCAGATATGCAGTTTACAAATATTTTTCCATTAAACTTGTGGCTTGTCCTTTCCTTGTGTTGTTCCTTTTACAGAGGAAAAACTTTAATAAATGTGGTCTTGCTTATCAATTTGTCCTTTCATGAAACATGTGTACAGTGTTGTATCTAAAAAGTCATCTTCACACCAAAAGGAATTAAATATTATTTGGTTTATTTCCAATTTGAAGCAATTCTAAATAAAGCTTCTATAACCCTTATGTTCAGGTTTTTGTGTGAACATATGTTTTACTTTTCTGAAATATACAGTTATTAGGGTGTGACTATAGGCTACATCGTTTATTTTGGTAACAAAACACCATGCCTTTGTAAGGTTTCTGCTGATGTGATAAAATAGCATGATCAAAACCAACAAGGACTTATTTTAGCTTACAGTTAAGTATCACAGTCCATCACTGGAAGAAGTCAAGGCGGGAACTAAAGCAGAGGCCATAGAAAAGTGCTGCTTATAGGTTTGCTTCTCATGGCTTGCTCAACCGGCTTGTTTATAGCACTCAGGACCACCAGCCCTGGGGTGGCGCCACCTATAGTAAGCTGGGCCTTCTGGCATCAATGATCAATCAAGAAAATGGCCTACAGGTTTGCTTACAGGCCAATCTTATGGAGGCATTTTCACAATTAAGGTTCCCTCTTTCCAGATTTGTCTCCAGCTTATGTCAAGAAGACAATAAACTAGCCAGCACACTGTCAAATGGTATGAAAGAAAAGCTATAGTTTATAGGTTTTTAAAAATATGTCTCTGCTAATGATGCCTGATGCTACCACCTTCTCAGGCAAGCACACTAAGGAATTTGAAATGATTCTAAAGTTCTGGCTCTTCTTTGTCTGTATTCAAGGAATAATACTGCCTGGCTTCTAGTACACTAGGTACCTCAACCTGTCACTAAAGTAGCTTTCTGATCTTTAGGACTCTTCAACTCACTTATCCATCTTCTTGTAAAGCTAGTTATAACTATATGTAGCTTGTGTTCTGCCACCTATAAATGAAATGATTGAACATAATAGTGGCTCTTGACTTTTTCATCACCTAGGATTCTCTGTTCGGTTTTAAACTGTTTTTACTTCCATTTGTTGTGAAAGAATTAGCTTATTTTATTACAAAAAAAAACTTTCACCACTTTCACAATTTCCAATCAATCCTTCCAATCAGTGCATCTGTGTGATTAACTCTAGTCTAAAGCAAATAATATTGACATTGCAGTTGATCTGTTCAGCCTTAATATGGAGAAAAGCATGGCTCCCTGCAGGCTTTCTCAAGTCTTGACAATCCCTCTGGAGTCTCCATGTGACTGCCAGTGCTTCCTGGCCGGTGACTACTGTGTGAGTAATCTCCAAAGAATCTTCCAGTCCTGCCAATCTTTGATTCCTAAAGTACAGCACTGATCATGTAACTCCCCTGATGATTATTCTGGAAGGGTTCCCCATTGTCTCCTAAATTAACCATAAACTGCTTAGCCTGGAATTCAACGCCTGCCATGCTCCAGCCCTAACATAATGCAGAGCTTTTTCAAATTATGAACTGACAGTCCTGCTTGCATGAACAACAAACTATTAAGTCCCAGAATACATGCAGAGTTTACTGTTCTAATCACAAATAAAACTGACAACAAAGTTAATCTGACACATATTTAATGATATAGCTAATGGTTATTGTGTTGGGTGGTAATTAGTCATAAATGGTAAGCAGTTCGCATAAATGATTGTAATTAGTATTACTTTTCCACACCCAGACCAATTTTTCTAGTTTCTTTTCTTACTATTAGTTCCTCAGCATCCCTAATCAGCATCAATGCTGATAATTTTCGCTGATATCATGTACCATTTAATCATCAGCATCACATACATGCGCACACTCTTCCATACATTATTAGACAAAAGGTCCTGGCTCTTCCTCTTCAGCAGCTGAGGTTTTGCTGTTCCCCACCCCCACTGCCTCCTGCTGTCTGGGACTGAGGTCCCCTTTGATGGGTCCTATGCTTTGTCGCCTTCCTCCTGCCCAGCCCCCTCTTCTACTCATCCCTACACTTGAAGGTGCTCTGAATTGTTCATCCTTTATCCAGTACCAAAACACCCGAGACTATAGACATCTGTAACTAGAATGCTTCAGAGAAAGAACCATCTCTCATGTTCACTAAGTTGTGTTGTGGGGTCATCAGGGTGATAAGTATGTGATAGACAGTATTATGTAGGAATGTAATACATACAAGGAGGGAAGAAGTTTCAGAGAAGAAAGTGGCCACATAAATTTATAATTACAGCTAAAACTTTTAAAATAATTTTTTTAAATTTAAATTTGAAACAAGCTCGTTTTATGTGTCAATCCCAGGTCCTGCACCCTCCTGTCCTCCCTTGTTCCCCCTCCCAACTCCCATCTCATCCCCTTTCTGCTCCCCAGGAAGGGTGAGGCCTTACATAGGGAGTCTTCAAAGTCTGTCATATCATTTGGAGCAGGGTCCAGGCTCTGCCCCATGTGTCTAGGCTGAGGGAGTATCCCTCTATGTGTAATGGGCTCCCAAAGTCCATTCTTATACTAGGGATAAATACTGATCCACTACCAGAGGCCCCATAGTCTGCCCAGTCCTCCTAACTAACACCCACATTCAGGGGGTCTGTGGTGATCCTATGCTGGTTTCCCAGCTATCAGACTGGGGTGCATGAGCTCCCCCTTGTTCAGGTCAACAGTTTGTGTGGGTTTCCCCAGCTTGGAGCAGGAAGATTGAGTCAGGTAAAGAATTGAGGAGAGCAAGAAAAGAGATACCATAATAGAGGGGGGGCATTATAGGTTTTAAGAGAAATTTGGCACTAAGGAAATGTCCAGGGATCTACAAGGGTGACCACAACTTACAATCTAAGAAATAGTGGAAAGGCTACCTTTAATGCCCTTCTCTGATAATGAGATTGATGACTACCTTTTATGCCATCCTGGAGCCTTCATCCAGTAGCTGATGGAAACAGCAGACACCCACAGCTAAACACTAACCCAAACTCTTGGAATCCAGTTGCAGACAGGGAGGAGTGATGAGCAAAGGTGTCAAGTACAGCTAATACTTCTACATTTTAAACACAAATACTAAAATTGGTGTGAATAAGTGGCCAATAGGCAGTTATTTAAAAATACTTCAGTGAATTTAAGTCAGCACTCACATTTTCTGTATTGCATGAAAATTCTCCTTCATTTTCTGTATTGCATGCAAATTCTCCTTCCAAAACTAGATGTCATGAGAGTAAGAAAGTGTTCACATTTTCTTACAGGTTCATTTTGTGACAGTGGACAAGCCAGATATTTCCATTTGCCTAGCCTCAAAATGTAGCAGCAATTATCAATATGTGTGACCAAGTTCTTATCTCACAAGTCCTATACACAGTGTTTCCTAAATAACATAATAACCTGTTTTCCTGCATATCCATTTGTATCATCTTAATTCAGACCGCCATCTTCTCTCATTTAGGCTACTGTGAGAGCCATTTCCATTCATTTACTTGAGTGGCAGGTAGAAGAATCATTAATTGCTATTAAATTCACACAATATAAGATTAATTTTTTATGAATTATTTATGGGCTAGGAAGATGAATCAATGTGTATAAAGACACTTACCACAAAGCCTAACAACCTAAATTCATACAGCCCCTGGAACCTACATGATGAAAGGAGTGAACTGACTCCTGCAAGTTGTCCTATGATAGCCACATACATTCTATGATACATACACACAAACACACACACACACAGAATGTAAAAAAAATAGTTTATGATAGAAGACAACAGGTAACTTTTCTCTGGTTTCTTTCACTTACCATAATATTTTTGAGGTACATTCACATTGTAATCGATACCAGTACAGTTCCTTTTCATGTCTCACTATTCAACTATATGTTTACACTAAATTTTATTTATCTACTCATCAATCAGTAGTCAACTGAAATTGCTCTACATGTAACCTTTAGAGGAAACTAGCAAAGTGTTTCCCCAGAGGAGCTATACAATTTTATACCCCTATCATTAGGTTGGGAGTGTGTGTGTGTGTGTGTGTGTGTGTGTGTGTGTGTGTGTGTGTGTGAGTGTGTGTGTGTGTGAGTGTGTGTGTGTGAGTGTGTGTGAGTATGTGTGTGTGTGAGTGTGTGTGAGTGTGTGTGTATGTGTGTGTGAGTGTGTGTGAGAGTGTATGTGTGTGAGTGTGTGAGTATGTGTGTGAGAGTGTGTGTGTGTGAGTGTGTGTGTATGTGTGTGTGTGAATGTGTGTGCGAGTGTGTGTGTGTGTGTGTGAGTGTGTGTGTGTATTGCTGTGTGAGTGTGTGTGTGAGTGTGTGTGTGTATTGCTGTGTGAGTGTGTATGTGTATGTGTGGGGTGTTTGTGTGTGTGTGTGTGTGTGTGTGTGTGTGTGTGTGTGTTCGTGTTGCTACCCCTTGGAGTACTGTTGACTTAACTTCTTTGTCCATTCTTTGCATTGCTTGACCCTTTGTTGTTAATTTTTAGGTGTTCTTTACATGTTGTGGTTAGTAAACCCTTACTGGATATATAATTTACAAATACTTTATTTTGTAGCTTGCCTTTCTACAAACGTGATAGTGTCTGTCACAACAAAAGATAAAAATTTTCATAAATTACATGTTATCTCTTCATTATTTTACTGTTTGTGTTTTGTAAAAAAATTAAGAATAACCAAATAAAAGGTCATGAAGATTTAGTCCTAAATTTTCTTCTATGTGCTTATATTATTACACTTATGCTTTCGCCTGTTTTGTGTTGATTTTTAGGGATCTAACTTCCATCTATTGCATCTGGATTATCTTGTCATCAAGGCATCATTTATTACAAATGTGATTTTTTTCCTAATTAAATGATATTAGTGTTTGTATTGAAAACCAAATTACATATATGCATTTTATACTATGCATTCTAATTTATTGATCTATACCTCTATTTTTTTTTGCCTACTAGAGTTGTGTAGTAAGTTTTTAAATTGAGAAGTGTGAGAGTAACTCAAAGTAAAACAAAGAAATAAAGGACAACATAAAAGGTGGGTAAATAAATGAAAATGAGACAAACATTGTATTTTGTTTTATATCTCATTATCCTGTAAAATTTAAAACATAAGTTCATAAAGCACTAATTCTCAGTCTTTTCTGGTGATTTAATATGTGACAATAACAACATCAGGGACAAAAGGATCTGAAAAGGAACACAATTATTAATTGTAGTGTTGAAAGGAAGGAAAACTGGTGAACGCAAAGGGGTTAAGAGACTGCTGTGCAACAATAATTGGAAGCCTCAATATTTCAATTAACTAATGAATAGAGCATATAAACTGACAATTGACAAGGAAACAGGGCACTTGACCATCACCAGAAACTTAGACCTCACAGATACATAGAATATAGAAAGCACCACTTGATAACAGGAAAGTATACATTCTTCTCAAGTATACATGAAATACTCTTGAAGACAGACCTTGTAAGGCCATATGACAAGTTTCAAAGGCTTTAAAAAAGTGAAATTATACAGTGAATATTCTTTTACCATAGTGAAAACTAGAACTCAATAATAGAAAGTAAACATAAAAACTGAAAGCTAAAGTATAGGAATGCAGCTCACTCACTGGTAGAGAGCTTGCCTACCAGAATGTGCAAAGTATTAGGTTCCATTTCCTGCATACATACAGGTAAACAAACACACACACACACACACACACACACACACACACACACACACACACACCTTCATTTAAGGAAAGAGGGTCTTTTCTATAGATGCTAGCATGGAAAAGCAACTCCATCCTAATTCCTCTACTAGGTTTTCTTAGTTTTAAGTCATAGGAAATATCACAGTTTGTCAGTGATTCTAGACTGGGGATACTTTTTCTGTACAAAAAGCCAGATAATTAATATTTGGAGCTTTTACACTACATAATGTCATATTCAGCCCCTTTGTAATTTTAGGTTCTTCCAGACTAACTGTTGGGCCCCGGTTTTAATCACCGTGCAATAGTTCTCCTTTGTCAATATTCTTAATTTCCTTGGTCTCACACTAGAGTGTTTGTTCTGTTCTTTTCTCTCCTAAGATTGAACATCACTGATGCCCTTAGATGTTCTTGCTTCTGTTTCTTGTTTTAACTTAGCATCTTGCTAGCACTTATATAAAGGCCATGCTTGACTCAATGCTACAAGGAGTGTTAAGCAACACTAAAAGAACATGTGGTGCCAATTTATGCCACCTCCCTATTATTTCTAAATGTGCACAAGCACACACACATTTATGGAATCCTTACTATCTACCAAATATTCTGTTGCATACACACACACACACACACACACACACACACACACACACACACACACGTTCATGTAATTCTTATAGGTACTCTGTTAAGGAACAAATTGGTTTTTTTTTGTGTGTGTTTTAAGCTTTCCATTTTGTGAAAAAGTCTGAGAAAATTAACTTAAAGAGAAAAAGAAATACTTTGGCTCATGGTTTTAGAGTCGTCATTTCATGGTCATTGGGCTCTTTCGTTTTGACCCAAATGCAATGCAGAATATCATGGTGACAGGAACATGTGATGAGAGACTACCCACATCATGTAAGTCAGGAAGCTACGAGACAGATGGGAAAGGTGGGAAAAAGTGTGCATACCCCTCAAAGGCCCTCCCCCAGCGGCTGACTTCTTGGTCCCACCTCCTAAAATTTTTGTCTTGCAAGAAACAAATCAGCTGGAGAACAAGTGGTTACCCATGACCTTTAAGAAGCATTTACAGTATAAATCATGATACATAGTATTATCAACATTCTTAGTTTATCATCATCATCACCTCTGCTTTGCAGATGAGAAAATGGAGATCGGAAGTAACTTAATTCACCTGCCCAAAGTCATACAGGAAGTAGCCGAGCCCAGCTTTCCACTTAGCTTGGTTAGAAGCCAACAGTTTAGTTGCTCTGCTGCTGCTGAAGTTGCCCCAGAAATCCTGAGAATTGATTGTGCCATTTTAGATCGATGCCCCCCCATCTATGAACATTACTTACTGAAGCCCATGATCCTCAAACAAGAATTCCATACTTTTTGATCCAAGCCTCTACAATATCAGGATAGCTTCATGTAGACAGCCTGTACCATGGTTCCCCAAACCTTGTTTTTTAACAATAGGCAAGTGTTATGAACAATTTCAACCTTAGTTTATTCACTTTCAAAGAAGGAGTAATATTACATCCTAATTACATCCTACTTCACAGACTTTTATTACGAAGGGAAGAAATCATAAGCAGCAAACCTTGAGCCAGAATCTGGCAGAGAATATTTGCTCAAATAATTCTTACCTAGTATCAGTATTCTACTTCTCTCACCACCTGCAACAAAATCAGGAGGTGTGTGTACAGTAGTAGTAGCAGCTTTATATACTGATTTACTAACAGAAGAATTTTAAATTCCATCTATGACTTTTGACACCTGATAGCAATAATTGTGTGTTCAACATTAAGATTAATGGGTTTATGAGCAACAGGCCCCATTTAGTTTGATATAAGCAAAACACTGATTAGGGCTGAGGTCTTAAATTTCAATAATATTTTTTCCAACTCCTGAAAAGTTACCTCTTTGAAAAATACAGATTCTACTGGATACACGACCATGTCTTTCAACAGGCAAAAACGAGTTTCAATTTGTATAGAGAATACTTACATTGGTATGTTAAGTCTCGATTGCATGGATAATTTATCCTCTTCAAGTCAAACCATTCCCATGTTAGCTCATCTAAACGCTCTCTCCAACAGAAACTGCTATACATATCAACTGCTTGGTAAACTGTTAATCGCAGCAGAAGCAATGATACCCATCCCAGCCAAATGATCACATGGCCCATATTAGCATGATCAGTTGATGGAGGGTTGCTTAGCTAGAAAGAGACAAGTATGTTGTGGCAGATGATCTAGGTGGTAATGGTAAAAAGAAATGATGCCACTGTATAGTGTTCTCCAAAGAAGCCCTGGCAAGTGGTGTCTGACATGGTGAAGCCGAAGGGCACAAATCCAGGATGACAGTTCCTACAATGAGATAAATGAAGACACCCATGAGGTAGAGAACAACAATGGCTCCTGCCCAGGGTAGCTCTGGCCTGCCCATCAGACAGGAGGAGTGCCTGACTAATTGCATTGTGCCTGTCTCTATAAAGTACCGTTTGTTTATTGAAGGTCCTCTTCTTTGTCCTGAACAAATTGACCTATTTGCTTCACTTTGTGCATTTAATTTTCATCTCTACGTTTGCAAAATACTCCATTGGTGTTCATTATGGTAAATTAATATTAGTGTTTCTGTAAGACAACCGTCAGTCCTCATTTTCACTAACTCTTTCCCACCTCTCCCTCCATCCCTTGACTAATAGATATCATTTCAACAGTTTGACTAACTGCCGTGTTATAGAAAAGGCAGTAATTTATACTGATGTAATGGCCGTGATAAAAATCATTTGTGTGCTGATTTTATAAATTAGGGTAGAAATGTGAGTGCCTCTGAAAAATGAAGTGCTACCACATGGATTCCACTGTTGCTAATGCTTCATACCTTTCTGCTTCATTAAACCAATTTCACGGGGAGATGAGTTAGAGGAAGAAGCTGTGCTGCTTATGAGATGCAACAATGGTTTATTGAAAGAAATGGGGTTAAGATTAAATTAAGTGCTACCCAAGAAATATGGAAATACAAAAATATTCAGGCTTCTAGATGAGTAATTCAAAAGCATGATAAGTTAGCTCTTTCATACTTCTCAAACTGGCTTATCATAATCACATAGAACCAAATTCATAGTCCACTAATTAATATTGAAGAGTTTCCTGAAACTACTCTTATGAGTAGGGGAACCCAAGAATGAATTTATCTCATTTCCTATTTGAAATCCTGGAAACTCAAAAATTTTTATGAGAGCGTCTATGATAATGTTGGGTCTTCCAAATGTCTCCTTCATGGTTTGTTCATTCTTGAAAAGTAAACAGTAAGGTTAGATAAAAAGTGGAAGGAGCAAGATGGAGGCACGTGGCAGAAAGTTGCCAGTCCATTCATAGCAAATTGCCAATTACCAAATATCATGCATTGTCCCTTTCCTTTGTTTCTAGGTTTCAGGTGAGCACAGCAGCTGAATACTGATTTATACTGGTTGGCATTTTGTTGGTTGTTTGTGGTTGATGACCTAAATTGGAGGTGGGGACACTGAAAAAGAAAGGACTGATTGGCATGCCCTTGGGAGCAGGTACCAAGGAATTGGGATGGAGCCACTGCCACTGTTCATCTAAATTGCCTCCTACTTCCCCCATTCTGATGAGCTTGAAGTTTTCACTTTCTAGCAACTAAACCCTATTTGTTCCCCAAATTGTGAAGGATGTAAATACAAAGGGATCCATTCATTAAATAAGAGGCTTATGAATACTTGCTGGTTTTTTTCTTAATGCAGAATTTCAAAGTGCAGCTGAGAAGCTGCCATTTTCCTCCCACTCACAATGAGATCTCTGTGTGGAAGTGACCCAAGTCCTGGGGTTGAATCCAGCTCTCGGATTAGCACAGAAAACACGTACAGATGCAACATTCAACCCACCCCCTTCAACCAATGTTATAAAGGCGTTCCAAAAAGTGTTCCTCCAGGATAGGAGAAAGTATTTTTCAGATTACAACCCTTAGATTTATTGGCCAAAAGTCAGAGAATATAGCCCAACACTCAAATGGGAAATTCATTGGTGTGTGGTCTGTTGCTACAGTTCTGAGAGCTAGAGTTCAGCAGACTGAGTTCAGCCAGTTAACATAGCATGTTTACAGTCATGACAGGAGCTTTTCATCACATTATCATAGGGAAGCTTGTAGCAATTACCTTCTTAGCTTCCTCACTGCTATTAGCTGATAGGCGTGTCTACTGTCATGGAGGCAGGGAAAGCGTGCTACCCAAATGTCTGTCAGCCTATTGATGGCTTGAAAATCATTATCTTGGTTTGGAGCATTATAAAAAAAAATATGCTTCACTCAAAAATTAAAGAAAATTAATTTTTGGAGAAATGTTATTACTTGATTTTGACATATCTGGGATAGGGTCTAGTTAAGAACTTGCCTTCCACTCTAAATTTTATTCTACTAAGACGTTCCTATAGTCTGCATTGCCTTAGAAGACATCTACAACAAGTCAGGCGTTAATACAGAGGAGTTAGTGCCAGGGATTCATAAATAATACATGAAAGTCACATTTTGTGGTAATGTCACAAAACAAGTCCCGGTGCTTAACAGTTTTAAGGGACTACTGGGGTAGAGGGGGGGAAAGTGTACCTTAAAACAAAAAAGATCCTTCCATTCATGTCTAATTCCTTGACTGTTTCCTCTGTTAAAAAACGAAGTTTTCTTTATTTCAAATTCAAGATCTTCTGGCTCCCGCAAGACTCAGAGTTAAAGAACTCTGCTTACTAATCTAGCAGTCTGTCTCCCACTCCAGGGTGAAGTAGTGCTGAGAAGATTTGGGAGAGAAACTTCCTAGAGAAGGCTCTCGGACTAGAAGAGAGTCACATCTTTCACTATTTATAGAAATTACAAACATTTTAAGAGATTTAACAATAATTTCACTCTGAATTGAAGAACTGATAGTTGGGAAATAAAGTCTACAATTTGTTAGTTTCACTCAGGCCAAACTCTTGCACCAAAACATCAAAAGAATACAATGGCTTAGACCTACCAGTTTAAAGAAAGTGACTACTCTCAGGGACAAAGGTGATAACTGGCTGTAAATAGTCTGATGAGAGATGTCCTTCTGTGTATGTTTCTCTTACTGGTTGATGAATAAAACACTGTTGACTCAATGAGGCAGGAAGATAGGTGGGATTAGGAGAGGAAGGGAAGTATGGGAAAGGTAGGCATAGGCAGGAGAGCCCTCCAGGACAGTCGCAATGTAGCAGAAAAAAGAGTTGCAGGTCTAGCATTCTCCAGTAAGTCAAGACAATGTGGAAGTATATAGATTAGTAGTTATGGGTTAATAATTACGGCAGAGCTAACCGTAATTATTGGCCAACAGTTTTATAATTAATATAGTCAGTGTGTTCACTTGAAGCAAGACGGCTGTGGCTGTGGAAATAAACAGGAACTTCCGCAACAATAGTCATTATGTATATTCCTAAGTCAGTTTGAACTTATTTTTAATACTTCACACCAAACTTTGTATTGAGTCTCTACCTCAACTGCTCCTTTTGTCCTTTCACTCTCCATACCACTCTTTCCCACTACAAGATATTTTGTATACTTGTAAGAATGAAAGCATACTTACAAAGAGTTGTATGCATTTTATAACTGTTTTCCCACACTGCTTTCATGTAATATGACACATATAAATCAGTCCACACTGGGTACACTGATACAATTTCCATCTCCCAGAAACAGAAACTGTTAAGAAAGATTAAAGGCTATAGATATACATTCATTTAGTCAATCCTAAACCAATTATTTTAAAACTTGAAAATGCACTAGAATAACTTGGTGGGCTTGTTAGAAAGCAAAATGCTGTCTATCTCCCAGATTTCTGATGCATTAGATCTAGATTGGGGTCTGAGATTTTCCATTTCTAGAAAATTCCCAAATGAATTTACTAGTGCGGGGAATATAAGGTAAATGTGTGCTATTGCCAGAAGTCTGATCATTTGTAAGCTGAGTTTGAGCAATGACTCTTGTGATAGTTTCTTCTTATTCCTCTGTTTGCTCATATGCTTTGTGCACCTTAGACTCTTTCTTACTTGCTTTGGTCAGAAGACCTAAAATAGCCAACACGATATTGGTATTGAAAAACAAAGTTCAGAGACAGATTCCATCTACCTTCAAGAGTCATTACAAAACCACATTGATCAGTAAAATATAGCATTGTCAACTAACAGAGAAGTATAGACAACTAGAACAAAATAGCCTAGAAATAGACCCACAGCTGTAGAATCAACTGATCTTTGTTTAAGGAACAAGGGTAAAATGACAAAGAAAAGATTTAATTTCTACAAATGCTACTGAGCCAAGTAGAAATCTTCATGTAAACATTATTACTAATAAAGGCAGTGGCCTTATGCCTGTAATAGAAATTAACTCAAAATTTACCACAGAACTAAAGGCAAAGCGCAAAACTGAAAGACTAGAAGGAAATAAAAGATAAAAATCTAGATTTTCTTTGTGTATGGTGGTAATAAGAAAGTATTACAAATTGGATTCATTAATTAATTAAAAAATAAAATTCTAGTCTATAAAATGTACTATGAATAGAATGAAAAATGTAGGACACAGACTCAGAGAATGGTAAAGATATCTCCGACAAAAGGCAGTTATCCAATATTTAAAATAACTCTTAAAACAGAGTAATAATAAAACAATCTGATTTAAAAGTGGCCCCAAAACATTAACAGAGATCTCTTCAAAGAAGACACATAGATGGCAAATATGCACAAAGAGAATACTTCACATCATATGTCACTGGGAATGTAAAAAATCATAATAATAATGAAAGTCTGTAACATATTTCTTAAAATGCCAAAACTCCAAAATACTGATAACCTGAAAATTCTGATAAGAATATGAAGCAATGCACATTAATATTTACTGCTGGTACCACCCATCCCTTTATTAACACACCAGCACTTGTACTTCTTGAAATTTATCCAGAGATATCAACTTACAGACATATAAATCCCTGCATATCTTTGTTGCTATGGTTTGGGTATAATTTGATTGTCTTTCATAGGTCCATTTGTAAAGCCTCAATCCCTAAGGTGATAGTATTGAAAACCTCAGTGGACATTTAAATGGTCGGTCAGAGAAGAAGTTCCTTGGGTCATTAAGTTCATGCCCTTGGAGAGGATTGTAGGAGCCTATCTCATCTGTCCCCTCTGTCCCAGTTCAAGATATGACTATTTGCATCTATGTACACTCTTCTGTTATGGACTGCTCTACTAGATGCCAAAACCCTAAGGGTGCCTGATTTTAGATAAGAACCTTCAAAACTGTGAGAAAAGTAAGTTGTTTCTCTTTATAAAGTTACTTGCTTTGGTAGTACAATACTGACTAAACATATGTTTATAGTAACATTATTCATAACTGTCAAAAGTTGGAAGCAAAACTGCCCTAAAATAAAGTTTAGTAACACTATTAAAGTAGAAAATTATAGAACATATTAAAATATGTGGAATGCAGAACATAAAGGAAAAAATTATAACATTGTATTATAAGATCATTTTAAAAATCAATAGTATTAATCTCTTCAAGAAACAAGAACAAAAGACAGAAATAAACTCAAACTTGTGGAAGGAAGCTAACACATAACATAAACAAAACTTAAAACAGGAAAACAGTATAGAAAGTCAATGGAACAGAACATCCATTCTTTAGAGAAAATCAAGTAAGACAGATGAAGCTTTAGCAAGAATGACAAACATAAAAAGAGAGCTGGTACTAATGTGAACGCTGAGGTCTTACTATAGAACCATATCCATTACAAGAAAAATAAGAGGATCTTACAACTACCTCAGGCCTTGAAATCCAACAACTTGGGAGCACAGATGAATTCTGAAACCTTGCAATCTACCAAACACAACCAAGATGATGCAGACTTCCTGGATGGCAATGTGTTTTAGTTAGGATTTCTACTACTGTAAAGACACTCCATGACTACAACAACTCTCATAAAAGACAAAATTCAATTGGGTGGCTTCCAGTTCAGAGGTTCAGTCCACTATCATCATGGTGGGATATGGTAGTGTGCAAGTAGATATGGTGCTGGAGCTGAGAGTACTACATCATGATCAGCAGGCAACAGGAAGTAATCTGAGACACTGGGAGATATCTTGAACATACATGAAACTTCAAAGGCAGCCTCTACAGTGACATACTTCCTACAACAAGACCACACCTACTCCAACATAGCCACACCTCCTATGATTGCCATTTTCTTTCAAATCACCATACATTGTAAACATTAGAGCAACTGAATTTAAGTAAAATGCCCCTAAATATTTAGGCCCATACATTTTCAATGGAGAACAGAAATCTTATATACACTCTTGAAGAAAAACAGAAGGACTACTTCCTACCAAACTCCTCTTCTGAGAATAATTTGTATTACAAACTTTTATTAAAAATAATAAAATATTAGCTACTCAAATATAATATATTGGCAGAACCAAAGTCATGCTGCCTCTAAATGTGATACCTTGGCATATTGAATATTTTAAGCTGAAGGAATATCTGATAACTATGGGAACAGAGATTGCTTTCTGAGCTTGCTTTCATCCCTGGAAGGAGGTCATAAAACAGAGAAAGAAGGAACTCTGCAGAAGAAGGGGAGGGAGGGTTGTAGGAGTTAGAGTGGTTCCTAAATCAGGAGAGTAGGGCCAGCAAAATCAGCTAAGCAGGGCACAGAGACAATCAGGGAGCCTGTATGGTTCTGTGCTAATTCCTCTACATATATGTTATGGTTGTGTAGCTTGCTATTCTTGTGGGACTCCTTAACAGCAGGAATGGGTATGTCTCTGATTCTTTTGCTGGCTCTTAGGAGCCTATTCCTCCTACTGGGTTGTCTCATCCATCCTTGATATGAGGGGATGTACCTAGTCTTATTGTAACTTGATATGCCATGTTCAGTTGATATCCCTGAGAGGCTTGTTCTTTTCTGAATGGAAATGGAGGAGGAGCAGATCTAGGGGAGAGACTAAGGGGGTGGGAAGAGTAACTATGGTTAGGATGTACTGTATGAGAGAATAAAAAAAAAAAAACTAGAAAGAAACAGGCCATAAGACCCTTATGTGAGAGGTGTCCAATGTCCATTGTCCATTGTTGGTATACAAAATCATCCTTAATAGAAAACATGAAAACACACAAAAGAGTATAACTAGACTTAGTTCTCCCTAGTTCATTAACTGCAGATCATATCCCTTTAATCCATTCATATTTTTCATGATACTGCACTCTACAAATCAAGCATAAACATAATACATCTATTTCCATGTTTTTAAAGTCTCCAGTTTTAAAGGTTCCCATGTTACTTAAAACTCCCTAAAGTCAGTTTGTATACCCATCACTTCTAATTTGTGTTTGTCAGTTTTATTTTCAGCCAGGGTACATACTGTGGTTCAGGAAAACCTTCTTTCATGACAACAGAAAAATAGAGTTAGATATCATGAAGAAATTTGCTTAACCAAATCAGATTTATCATTCAAAAATTAATGAAAAATAAGCTAATATATTAGACTATATGTCAACTGTATGACAAAAACAAATGACATCTTCACATAAAATGGATTTAAAAATAGTTTATAAAATTAAACAACAGTCATATTAGAAACAAAACAAGAGTTCTCAGAATACTAGGAATGAAAGAGAACTGAACTCAATAGAGAATGCCAATAAAAGCAACAGGTAGTAAGATGTGTTAGGAGACAGGGAAACTTAGCACCAAGACTAACAACCTGATTTCAATCCCCAGAACCTTCATTCTGTAAAAGGAGAATATTAACTCCCACACGTTCTCCTTGGACTTCCACACAGTAAATAAATAAGCACATGCTTAAAAAAATTGAGAGTCTTTAATGGTTCAGCTCATAGAGCAGATGACTAATACCATAAATTATAATAAAAGGTTGAAGGTTTTCTCCCTTAATTTTCAGTAATGTTAGATTTCACCATGCTTAGCATGGTACTGTAAGTTCTATCCCTTCAATAAAGCAGAAAACACATATAGATTGTTGAAGAAATAAAACTATCCTAATATGTAGATGGCATAACTATACACTTAGAAAATAACACAAATCCTAGAAATTATAACTAAACTAATTAGAGTAAAAAAACAAGGGGCCAATATATAAATAGCAAATATATTCCTTATTTTAACAATAAATATACAGAGACCAAAATGAAAAACAAAGTATCATTTACAAACATACAAATTGAGAGAACACAGCTATTACTGGAATAATTAGTAGCATAATCCTCCACAAACACCCCAATCCACAGATGCTGAAGTTTGTTAGATAATATAGTATATTTGCATATATGTATGTATGCCTCTGTATTTGCTTTAAATGATTTATAGATTATCTGTAGTAACTAAGATAACATAAATGCTATCTAGATAGTTGTCATATTGTATTGCTTAGACAATAATAATAAGAAACATGTCTGTACAAGTACAATACAAATGTAATTTTTGTTGTTTGGTTATTTGAGACAGTCTCGTGTAGTTCACACTGTCCTTGAACTTGCTATGTATCTGATACTGGTCTTGAACTTCTGATACTTCTGTCTCCACCTCCCAGTTGCTGAGATTACAGGTGTGTAGCACCATATCCAGCATAGATAAAAAAAAATTTTGTGGCTAATTTTAAGTGTGCAGTTAATTAGATGTTCTGGTGTAGAAGTCATGAATAAAGAAAACCAAGTGTAGGCATAAATATAATACATGAACTGAATTTACATGCTTACATGAATAAATCCTGGGATGGTAAGATGGCTTAGCTGGTAAATAGGGTTTGCTGCCAAGTTTGATAAACTGAGTTCACTCTCTGGGATCTACATGATAGAAAGAGAAAATCAGTTTCCACATGTTGTCCACTCACCGGCACATGTGCACATAGGTCCACTCACAATATGTAGAATATTTAAAAACAGATGCACAAAATGCTGTCAAAATAATATCTAAATAAATGAAGTTATATATATATATTGTTTTCATCAATTGAGGAAAGAGATGTCGATTCTTCTCAAATTGACATATGGATTTAACCTTATTTATATGAGTAATAATTTTGGTATACATCAATTACATTATTCTAGAATTTACATAGAAATGTACAAGTTTTGGAATACTAAAAAATTCTTGAGAAACAAGTATCAAGAAATAATCTAAACTGTGTGGTGGTACACGCCTTTAATCCCAACACTCTTTGGGCAGAGAAAGGCAGATCTATGTGAGTTCAAGGCCAGCCTGGTCTACAATGTGAGTTCTGGGACAGCCAGAGTTAAACAGAGAAACCCTGACTTGGGTGTGGGTTGAAATAATCTTGAGTGGTTTACACCTTTAATTCTAGCATTCAGGGATCAGAGGCAGGTAGATCCATGTGAATTAAAGCTAGCCTGGTCTACATGGTGAATTTCATGCCAGCCAGGGTTATATAGTAAGACAGACCCCATCTTAAAAAAAATAAAAACAATCTTGAAGAGACATTCTATTTTATATAAATAATGCTTATATAGATAAGCTAACCACACAGTGTAGGAGTTGCAGAGAAAAAATAAACTTGAAGATCAATAACAGATCAATGAAACAGCATAAGCCACCCAGGAACAGAACCATGCTACTACTGTGCTCAACTGGTATTTGATGAAAGTGGGAAAGTAATTCAATGGAGGAAATATAGATTTTTCACGAAGCAATGCTTGAGTAATTGGACAAACATTGGCAAGGGAATGAATATTGACATAAATCTTACATCTTTAACAAAAACTCAAAATGGATCATGGACTTAAATACAAAATTTCAGTCTTTTGGGAAAAATTATGATAAAATCTTTAGGACTACAATGGATTTTACACTTGGCAATGGAAGCAGAAAACATAAGAGAAAAAAAGTCAGTTAAATCAGAACTCGTCAATCGTAAATATTTTGCTTGGGAAATGCTGTAAGATAGTTTAAAATGTTGTTCTTTTAAAAAGGATGTTCCCAAGATCATATGTTTTCAAGGGTGGCAAAATTCATAGTATGATTTACTTTAGATGGAATGGTTAGTCCACTGGTCAACTCTTCTTGGCGGCCTGGCTATGGATGCAGGATATGTGCTATTGTAAAGCCTGAGTCACTTCCAGGGCATGCATTTCCTGTGGCTCCAACTTTCTAAAGGGTAAATCAGCTGGAAACAACATATAATGAATGTGCATACAGAATGCTGGGCTTTGCAAAAAGAAATACATTGGGCACAAGTAAGGGAAGACGTTTACAGGAGCCTTACTTTTTGCAATTCTTACTTTGGAATTGTTTGAAATTTCAAAACCATGGGTAAGAGTGCCTCTGGATTTTAACTCTCCATTGTTACGCAGAAAAGAACTAGTGCTGATTTAAGCTTGAACTCCCAGTGCACTGAAAGAGGGGACCAACTCTCAGCAACAGAATTTGAAACCCAAGACTGGCTTCTTTATGACAGATCTGAGTTTACTGCAATGAGCTTTCTTGGCACCAGCTCAAAAACTCTGAAGTTTCTAGGTGCCGAATGGAAATTTCTCCTGGTGCTTTTGGCCCACTGAGGTGCAGGAGTGTGGAGAAGAGCTGCTGTGTGAGCTGTGGAGAGTTGAAGAAAACTGATCATTCTACTCGCCATATTAGGTTTGATAAATGTTACTCTTGACCAGTTTTCTCAACTGTCTCATGATCTCAGAAAAAGTCAACTTAAGGAAATAATTAACTCAGGGAAATTACATTTAGTGAATGTAATTGTATGTATCAGACAATCTATTATGTGCTTAGGTTCCTAGAACAATGTTTTAATGTTGATACTACCATTATTCCTATTTTACATATGGAACAAATAAGGCTCAGGAAGATAAAGGGGTGAATGGCCTCTTTTGTCACCACTATGTAGCTTAACCCATAACACTCTCTCATTCTCCTTATCTTTGTGACATACAATTATTCCACAATACAAACACAGGATGGTGCAGGAGTGCTACACACACACACACACACACACACACACACACACACACACACACACACATTCAGGAAAGGAACTGGTGGTGGTCCCAAGAAACCCAGCTGCAGACTCAGTTGAAGCTCTGAAGTAGGCATGATGTGTATAGATTGAAATAGCAGGGACTGACTAAAGCCTTACCATTTCCCCATCTTTTATTTAGGTCAGAAAAGTAATGAATTTCATTATAGCATTTTCTTATTTTTTTTTCTTGATAGGTGTCTCAGGCTGGACTCAAACTCACTATGTAGCTGGGGATGGCCATGTACTTTTGATTGTTCTGCCTCTAATTCACTCTTATTGGGGTTACAGGTATGTGTCACCATGCTCAGTTTATGTGGTACTTCTCAGGGCTTTGTGCATACAAAGCAAGAAGCAACTGAACTATGTCCCCAGACTCATTGTGGCATTTAGAAAAATATGCATTATTTCCCTCCCCACTGCCCTCCCTCATGCCCTCTTCTCCCCTCTGGCTGGTTTCTCCTTTTCTTCCAGTTAGTCCTTCTTTCTGCTTTACTATTGTAAGTGTTCCAATATCCTCTCTATTTCTGTCTTCATTTAAGATCTCTCCCTCCACTTTCCAGCTTTGTGAAACACACACACACACACACACACACACACACACACACACACACACACACACACACACACACACACACAGTAAGTGTCTATTGCTCAATATTGCTCTTGCTGGTTGTAATTTGTATTACAAATTTGCTGGTTTTAATTTGTATTATGTTTTTACCTTTCCTTTTCCTGGAATATACTTGACATTTGTTATCACTGTATATAGTTTTTGCATCAGGCTTAAAACCTTCTTTAGACTAAAAGTGGCATTTAGCCTTGCCAGTAGTGTATTTTTGTTAGTGGCCACACCCATTTAGGCATGGCTTCAGAGAGAAGGGAGAGAAGTATGAGGCAGGCACTGTTTTTCACACTCTCTCTTGGGTTGCGGATTGGATTAGCAGGGCAGAGACTGCATCCTCTGGAGCAGGAAGGCTGCAGCTGTTCTTTATTATCTTCTGTGTAAGTGTTCCCCCATAAAACACCCATTATCATTCATCTTGAATCTAGCAAACTCATTATTTCCCTGCCTACACACACACACACACACACACACACACACACGCTTACTTTTTATCTAGCTTCCACATGTGAAAGAACACATAATATTTGTCTGAGTCTGACTTATTTCACTTAATGTTATAATCTCCTGCTGTATTCTTGCAAAGTTGTGATTTCAAATGAAATTAATAAAATTCTGTTGTATGTATATACCCAAAGGATATATACATATCTTGCACCCTACTACAGATATACTTGTTCAACCATGTTCACTACTTCTCTATTCATAATAGCCAGAAACTGGAAATAACCTAGATGTCTGTCATCAGATGAATGGATAAAGAAAATATGGTACACATACATAACAATGTTTTCTTTTAGCTATTAAAAATTAAATTATGAAATTCACAGACAAATGAATGGAACAAAAAAAATTATCCCAAGTGTGGTAACCCAGACCCAGAAAGACAAATCAGATTTGCATTTGCTTATATGTAGATGCTAGCTACTAAGTCTTTGATAAGCAGGCTACCATCCATATAACCACAGTGGTTAGGTATACAGTCAGGAGACTATGAGAGGTAAACAGGATAGATAGCTATGGATGGATCAGAGGGGAAGACTGAAACAGGAGGATCAAATGGTGAAGGGCCTCAGTAGTAGTGATGCACACCTTTAATCCCAGCACTCGGGAGGCAGGGGCAGGTGGATCAATGAATTCTGAGTTTGAGGCCAGCCTGATCTACAGAGCAAGTTCTAGGATATACAGAGCTGTTACACAGAGAAACCCCATCTCAAAGAAACCAAAACCAAACAAACAAATAAACAAAATAAAACAAACAAAAAATGGTTAACTGGAGGAAAGAGGAGGTGAGGGAGTGAATAAAGGGAGGGGCAGCTAAAATTAAGGGCCATTTGAGGGGTTCTTGGAAACCTAGTACAGTAGAAATTTCCTACAAATAAATACATCTATGGGGCAATCTAAGTGAAATCACCAAATAATGGGGGAGATATAGCCCCAACTGGACTTCTCTCATCACTAAATATAGCTTCAGTACCAGGAATGGCATTTAATTGAGTTGTTGGTCAAAGGGATTCCATGAAAATCCCTGAACAACTCAGGCTGTTGCCAAGACTACAGGATGCTCTTCACAAACTGATGACGTGGTCCTATTACTGAAGATAACACCCACACAACTAACTGAACATGGAGAAGTTGAGCTGGTGCCTACATAGAGTCTTTACTCCTACATGCTAGCCTCTTTGATACAGGCAACCAAAGGAGAAACATAAACACCAACCCAGCTATGAACCCTTTGATCTACAATGGTATTCTCCCTGCAAGATATGCTAGTATAATGGTGGCACAAAACTTATGGAAGTAACCAACCAATCTGATTTGACTTAACACCCACTCCGAGAGGTGGAACCCATACCTGACATTAAGTGGGTGACCAAGAACCTGAGACTAGGTAGCACAGGGACCTAGTATAAAATTAATTCTATTTTAAAATAAATGTAGCAATAGAATGACTCCTATAAATTGTAGCAATAAAATGACTTTGCCTAGTCTTTACCAGAGAAGCTTTTTCCCTACAGATGGGAACAAATACAGAGACCCACAGCAGGACAATATGCAGAGCATGAGAGACCTCTGAACACTCAACTCTACACAGGATATACTCATCAAATCCTCAAATCCCTTCCCTTAGGGCTCAGGAAACCCTATAGAAGAGGAAGCAGAAAAAGTGTAAGAGCCCAATGGGATAGAAGGCTCCAAGCAAGCAAGGCCTTCTGAACAAAGAAGGACCAACATACATATGTACAGACTGAGGCCGCATGCACGGGGTCTGCACAGCTCGATACCAGATACTGAAAGAAGTGGGCACGTGCCCCACCCCCATCCCTAACCCAGAAGCTATCTCTAATTGATAACCCCTCACATAAGAAAATCTAGTTTCCTTTAATGGAGTCTTAACTGGGAAAACAAACTACTCTTAAGGGTAGGCTGCATGTGCAGCAGTAGATAGCCAACAGAAAATGAACTAAAAGGCATCTTTAGAAGTTCCTTGTCTCATCATGCTGTGTCAGGGCTTTACCTCTCATTCACTGTTTGTAGCCTTCCAGTTTTATGTATATATTATGACTTCTGGTTTTGTGTTTTTATGAGACTCCTTACTAAGCCAACAAGTGGGTCTCTATCTCTATCTCTTTCCTATGCCTTTTCTTGGGTTCTTCTCTCTCTGCTTGTTTTGTACCATTCCAATTTGTTTGTTTCTGATCTATCTTATTATATTTTATTATTAACCCTTAGATGCTTGCTTTTCTCACAAGAGACAGAAAGGGATAGATCTGGGTAGGACAGGAGGTGGGGAGGGACTAGAAAGATTAGAGCAAGGAGAAACTGTAATCAAATGTAGTGTATGAGAGAAACTATTTTCAAGAAAAGAAAAATTGTATTATTGTTATTATAGCATGTGAGTTATAAGATATGTATACTAGAGTGCAGTGTGTGGGTATCACAGTACATGTGTGGAAATGAATAGACAACTTTCAAGAGTTGATACTCAAAATGGGAGTGCTGGTGTATACCTTTAATGCCAACACTCAGAAGACAGAAGCAAATAGATATCTTTAAGTTGAACTCACTATATAGGCCAGGGGGATCTTTGCTCCATTTTGAGTCATTTTTTGTACAGCATGAGAGCTATGGATCCAGTCTCAAACATGCTAAAAATTCAGTTTTCCCAGCACCAGTTATTGAAGAGGTGCTCTTTTTTCCAATGTATGTCAAAATGAGGTGGTAGTTTGCTGTGTGCTTTATTTCTGGGTCTACTTTTCTACTGCATTGGTCTATAATTTTGGCACCCAGTGCTAGCAGCTTGAAACTTGCCTTCTCCTAAATGGAAGCTGCTTTTGGTGGGAGGAGGGGTGGCCCTATGTACAAAAGGTCCCCTGGTTGGTGTACTCCCAGCCCTTGACCTCGGGCCTCTAGCTTCATCCATCTCAGTGTCTGCCAAAGAGGCTGGCCTGGGGCCAGGGTGAGACTTCCAACTGAGCCCAATGAAGTGGTGGGAGAAAAATGTGGTGCCCTCTAAATTTCTGTGCCCCAGTGACCCCAGCCTAGCCAAGGCACTGAAAAGAACAGAGCAGAGTGTTAGGCTGGGAAGGGAGATGAGACAAGTCAGAGGGGCACTGACTGAAGAATGGAGAGATGTCAGGAGACCATCAGTCATATTGATGGAGTTGAACAAGTCACCAGAAATGGTAAATTTGGTAACTGGAGCATTTCAGAGTTCAAAATCAATGAAGTCGGCTATTGCAAAGTGATGGCGATGGTCACTAAAGTAAGAAGATCCAAACCAAGGGCTCAGAGGGACCAAGGAATTAGGAGGACTATTACTGAATCTACAGGATTTTGTCACTGCATGCCAGGCTCTGCACCAGGTCTCACTCTTATTCAGATGCCAGCAGGCCAGCTAAGAGACCGAAAGGCAGGTAAGTATTTTACATGAGATGGCATGAACGTGCTTAAGACATGGTTCTTGTCCTTGAAAAACAGGCAACAGATTTAGTATGCCAGTGAACTCAGTGTAAGAAAACATAGAAAAGCAATTACCCAAGTGTTGTGTGGCTTTTGGGGGAAAGATACAGAAAAAAATCCACTCCTGATAGGTTAATGGTGATAGACCAAAAGACAAACAAACAATTGAATTTATGCATTCAGATCTTCAAATCTAGCTTAGTGAGTCAGGGTGTTTATTGAAGTTGCTTACAAGAATATTGGTGAGGAGCCATTTACAGGCACATGGGTGACTTGAGGGCAGCTGCTCTGCTAAAAACGCCCACCCAAGCATGGTTTGTAAGAACACAGGAAAGCTGTTTTTCTGGAGCTCCCTACATGACTTGCAGGCAGCTTTGGATAGTAGGAGGGCCTCTTATAACCTCAGGAGGTGCCTTACAAGAATCTTGTAAGTTACAGAACCTCTTGAGACTTGGTTTACTTCCTGACCCTTGCAAGTTTCAGTTAATGCGGCCCCCTCATTTTTCTTTGCTGTTTCTTTGTGCTCTAGGGGAGGTGTTGTTCATCTCATTTAATCTTTGTAATAGCCCCATGTAGGAGCTGTTGTTATTTCCATTCCCCAATGAGAAAGAAGGTTTAGGATAGTTAAGTTGACAAAAGATTGTATCACACAGCTAAAACATGACTAATTGGAGATTTCAGCTGAAGACAATTTGTCGTGTCACCAAGACTGATTTTGAAACAAGCTCCCTTGTCAGAGACATCCCCTAAGCAGAAGAAAGTGAGCAAGGAAGCCTCTCTTTGAGGCAGCTGTACTGTTTCTTCACACAGATATTCTCTGTAAAAATCTATTTGTTTTTCCTTTTGCTTTTTGAAACAGAGTTTCTCAGTGTGGCCCTGGCTGTCTGGAATTGGCTCTGTAGATCAGACTAGCCTTGAACTCAGAGATCCACCTGTTTCTGCCTCACAAGAGCTGGAATTAAAGGTGTATGCCAGCACACCAGACTTCTTTGTAAAATGTAAAGCTGATTCCCAGTGGAGAGAGACAAAATCAACAAATGGCCTATTAGAAATAACAGCCTAACAAAGTATTCAGAAACTAAGGAAATACACCAAAAGCAAAAAGATGCTTATTTATTAATGGTATCCTGTTACAAATAGCACTCCCAACAATATCAATAAATGTGAAACCACCAAGAATAAAGCAACTTAATAAATATTATGGAAAATTAGCCAGGTATCACAGACATGCTAATCCTAGCTCTGCAGGAGGATGAAATTGAATGGTAACAAGTTCAAGGTCAGCTAAAGTAACTTAGTGAGACTTTGGTTTAAAATAAAAGTAAAAGTGAAAAAATAAAAGAGATGGTAGATTGTAGAGCTTTACATGGGACATCTATATCACATACCTTCTCCACCAAGGCTTAGGGATCATCATAGAAGGGCTGAAAGACCAGAAGAGTCAGAAGTAGTGGACATATGTATTTCCTGGAAACATGAATTCACAGAGGCTCTGACTACGTTCAAAGCATACACAAGTTTAAGTTCTAGAAAATCTCAGCATGGATGTTAGAGAGGTTTATTAAGTCTCACTTGATTAGTTAGTCAAAGCACTATTGGCAAGGATGGCTCCTGGAGAAAGGAAAGTCGGTTTTCTTTATATGCAACTCCAAATGCTACCTGTGTTGCAGTGGATGGTCCTATGCTTGTGTATATACTTGCAACACTAAGTAAACTCAGTGGATTAAGAAAAAAAGAATACATGAAGATGGGAGAAAAAGGTGCTAGGGGAATATCTGTAGAGTTGAGGGGGAAGTAATGGAGTGTGGATATTATCAAAGTACATTATATTCATATATAAAATTCTCAAATAATAAAGTTTTAAGTGAAAAAAATCTAGGGTACAGGTCAGTGCTAAAACTTTTATGTGAGGGCCTATGTCCAATTCCCACAGCAGAAAAAAATAAGGAAGGAAACAAGAGAGGGAGAAAAGGAAAGAGAGTAAGAAAGAGGGGAAAAATAAACATGTGCAATGGATCTTAGAGTGGTAGCATACACCTGTAATGACAGCACTTAGGGGATGATTCAGGAGGTTTACAAGGTCAAGGCCACCATGTGTTATATACAGATACCCAACACAAAAAGAAGAGAAGACAGAGGAACAGGAAATGGGGAAGAAGAGGAGGGCAGAACAGAGCAGTTGTGGGATAGCCTAAATGAGTAAAACAACACTGGCAAGGTATTATAGAACATTAAGAAGATAATGCAATCTGGAGCTATGAGAAGCAATCTCAAAAACTATTGGGGGTTACAGTTGTTTAGTGACCTTTAAAATCACCACAAAATACTCATCTCTCAGTGTTCATTAATATTAAATGGAATATTAAAAGTAGTAAAATTGTTGCTTATTTCATACATCATAATTTCAAAATTAAACCATTTCACTCCTTTGTAAATAAAACAAGAGAACATGTCAAATCAGCTTGAATAGTGCTGACTTTCTGCTTCTGTGGCATACATGTGAACATATTTTCTATGCCTTGACAAATTCTCATACCATTCTCAAGTTATGAATCTACTTCTCAGTTTCAGCTTTTATGTTTTCAGTGACAAGAAACATCCCCTAGAGGTCCTCCAGAACTTAGGATTTCTTTGTTTATGTTTTGTTTTGTTTTTACTTTGTTATAATAGATTCTTACACTTAGATTAATAATTTTATATACCCACACCCACTGAGGTTCCCCATTTTGTATTGTACTGGAATGTCTTGAATAGTTGTTTACTACCTTTCCCCACAATTGGCTATTTCTCCTGCTGTCTCATTTTTTTTTTCTAATTTCACTTCCATCCCTTTTTGTTTCTTTGACACACACATGCTCATCTATTTTAGTTTCAACTTCATTGCTTAGAAATCCAGACTGAAATCACACTTTTAACTATTCATTTTCATAAAGTGTCAAAGGGCGGTTATCACCGAGTGACAGATTTGTGTAGAGAATGGTCTTGAACAGACTGAATTACCTGAAGTAAAACCAGTTACTCACTGGTGCCAGGAGTCACTAGTTACGATGTATTTATGCTATTTACATGACAATTTTTGTACTGAAGTGATAGTGACAAAGTTTGTAACTTCTACAATTATAGTTAATATAATTATGATCATGACCACTAAAACTCAAGCTATATTATAGGGAAGCTTGTGTTATTTAATTAAACCATGATAAAAGAAAATTGTGAACACTGGCCCCATACAAGGAAAAGATTGTCTGTACTTAACTTAAGGGCTTTGACAAATTTAGATGAATAGAAAGATATACTGAGTACCTCCTATATACGTAATTCTGGCCTAAGGGCATCATTCTGAGAGTTCATTTACTTATCTCTATCAAACTCTATGAAGTAGTTCTTATCAATATCCCCATTTTAAAGATGAAGGAACTGAGGGACAGAAAGATTAAGTACAGCCAGGAGATGATGAAGTAAGAGGCTTTAAAAAAAAATAGACCATAATATGTAACCAAGGGTGGTCTTGAACTTCTGATCATCCTGTCTCTGCCTCCTGAGTACTGGATTACAGGTGTTTGCCACAATGTTCATGCAAAGTAAGAATTAGAACCCAAACTGTCTGTTCCCAAGCTGAGTATTTTACCAGTATTGAGTGTTGCCTCTTAGTAAATTCTGTGAGGATTTCTAACTAGAACCCATATGGTAGAAGGAGAGAAGTGACTATACATGAACATCTGGCATGTGTGCAATATCCCCCCATGCACTAAACAAAAATGTAATACAAAATAAAGTAACTAAATTTCAAAACAGTATCATGTCAAAACTAGAAAGATAAATAAATGAAATGGCATTAACAACTTAGAAAAATACTGTCATACAATTAAATGTTTCTCAGTATAAAAGTAAATCATATCCCAAATCATAGAGAAAATGCAATGTAATGTATAAATAATGTTTTGTAAATTTGAAAACAATGGTTAAATAAAGTAGGGTCGCTCTTCCTTCATATTAAAATAAATATCTTATTCACAGAGTTACTGGAAAAAAATGAAGCCACACGTAGAAATATTAATAATATAAAATAATATTTAATATATCTGAGGCTTATAGAATAAATGGGTAATGGGTGAAACAAGTAGTAAAGGCCATAACAACAGAAGGGGCTGGGAGATGGCTCAGTGGTGAAGTGCCTCCCATACCATTACAAAGCAAAAGAGCTTTGTCTTTCACATGAATGTTCTTCTTTTCTGTTTGAGATAAGGCGTATATCCCTGACTGGCTTGGAACTTGCTATATAGACCATAGCCTCAAACTCACAGAGATCTGCCTCTGCCTCCCAAGTTCTGGCATGTACCACTATGCCCAGAAATGTTTTTCTACACCTTTACCCATGGACATGGGCATACTGACCCTACACATCTCAATGAACTTAGATGTCATTCTTGTTGGCTCCACTTTTCAGCAAGGACATCGCTACTAAGTGAGACGTCATTTTTTTTTTATGACTTAAAGTCACATAATCTATCTTTTAAATCTGGTTGCTGATGTGCTAAAGATTAGCACTTTTATATAGTCTAAGAGCCCCATAGTAGCCCTTAATATCTTCAACCTTCAGCCTAGCATTCACCATGGAACTCATCAAAATCTTCCACAGCTTTGCTGATAGATACTGTTTCTTGTTATTTGCTGCTTCTCTCTCTCACCTCTCCAAAATCAATGATCTTTTCCTAGCTTGCTTTTCACTAACCATTTCTAAATAGAATAATTTTCACAGTTCCTTCCTTTGCTTTTTGCTCTCTCTCTTCTTGCAGTACACTTCAGCTTGCTATTTTCACCTCTCACAGGCCTTATATTACTCTTCTCAATCCAAGGCTTACATTTTCAAGTTGCTGCTCAATCTTTCCACTCTGATGTCTGGCATATATATGAATCTATTCCTCGGAACAGGCTCTCACCTCTGATCTTTTTCCTGACAGGTCTGTTTCTGTAAACTATATCGCTTTAGCTCCCTTCAAAATACTCACAAGGCTTCAAAACCTTGAAAAAGAGGCACGAGGAACTGGAATTTTAGGTGCCAGAGGCAAACAGAGATCAACTGTCAAATCAATCTTACAATTAAGGCTATGAATCAAATATGGATTGTACTATAATGTGTGCCATTTAGGAGCTTCCTATTTGGTTAGTAATCCTTGCTAACTAGAACCTAACCTATGAGAACCATTCCTTAAAATGATACACTACTTACTAATCACTGCCATGTGTAAACCAATGGCCTTTATATTTCATTGAAAATCCTACTTTACAGCAAATGGAATTTTTGCCTTAGTAATAGAACTTGCCTTGCAAATGAACTAGCACTTACAGTCAACAGTTTTATATATATAACAATGATAACCTCTTTTTGGATAAACACACACACACATACACACACACAAACACACACACACACACATACACACACACACAGAGAGAGAGAGAGAGAGAGAGAGAGAGAGAGAGAGAGAGAGAGCTCAAATAAACAACAAACAAACAAAACCCCCACAAGTTACAAGAAAGCATCCTACAGTTGTTTTAGTTGTATGTATTTCGGACTAGTCTTGAAATGGCTATTATTTTTGTCTTAGTTTTATCTATTTGTTTCTGTTACTGTGATCAAATGCCCTGATAAAAATTAATTAACAGGCAAAGGCAAAAGGTTTATTTGGTTTAGCATTCTAGGATATAGTTTATCATGTCAGGGAAGTCAAAACAGGAAGCTGAGACAGCTGGCCACATCACATCCATGGTCACACCCACTTTCAGACTGGGCCTTCCCACATCAAGTAAAGCAATCAAGACAATGGCACACAGATAAAACCACAAGTCAATCTAATCCAGACAATTCCTCCTTGACACACTGAGTTTAGGTTTTATCAAATTGACAGAACTAACCATGACCACCTTGAACTTTGAGGCCCCCTGGTTATCCCACTAAAGTGCTGGGATTACAGGTACACACCAAGACACTTGGTTTTAATGCTGGTGATTAAATCCAGGACCTTGCGCATGTTAGATATATGCTCTAACCAATGTACTACTTCCCAACCTTGCTAAAATCTACACAGCCATGGTGCTTTTCTTCAATGTATTTTTTTTTGTCTGTCTCCACCATTCCACTCACAATATATTCTTCTCTCCTTACTCCTCATATCCTTCCCCAGTCTATCATTCCAGCCTACAAGAACAACTCAGTATAAATTACTTCATATTTTATCTCATTTCTAAAAGACTAAGTACACACAATGTTCCAAATTTTAGAATAAAAGCAAATATACACATTGATAAAACTAAATAGAAACACTCCTAAACATTATGTACCAGTGATGAGACTACAAATGAATTTCAATTTGTTCAGCTTACACACATTAAAACATACCTTTCAGTTCTGTGGTTCAGATTGCTTGTTGTTCTTACAGTGGACCCAGGTTTAGTTACCACATGGTGGCTCACATCATCCCTATCTCTAGTTGCAGGGGATACAACACCCACTTCTGACCTTCATGGGCACTAGGCATGCACATGGTATACACACACACACTGTAAGAAACACATATAAACTAAATTTAAAAAATAAAATACATTTTATAAAAATTGTGTATTTATTTTCTACATCTTCTTTTCATAATTAACAATTCTTCATACAGATAGTTCCAAGTCATTACTAGAGTTATATTCCATTATTTTTAAAGTCTGAATAGTATTTCATTAATGTATTACCAACTTATTAAAAAATCTTTCCACTTAATAACACAGTTTTTATTTGCATGCGTACAAGTACAGGTAATGCTGTAACAATCATACTTGTACATGGCAGCTTGTGAATTACTGCTTACCTTTTCAAGGGTAGTGTTTTCAGGAACAGAATTGCAGAGGTAAGGCATAGTGTCAATATCTCTTCAAGAAGAGGCAGTAACTTTGTTAAAAAAATTATTTTGCCTGAACTGGGAGTATATATCTCATTGGTAGAGTTCTTGGCTTGGTTTCAGTCTCCAGGGCCAGCCACTAAAAAAAAAAATTTGAAGAAAATTTATGTCATTTTGTTATCACATTATTAATTTGTACCCCCCGGTCATTAGTGCATTTCAGCATATTATTTGTAAGTTTGCTTAGCATATTGGACTATTTTCCTATGGATATGTCCCTTCACATCTTTTTCCTTATTGTTTTGTTTTTGAGTCAGGGTCTCATGTGGTCCAGGCTGATTTTCAATTCTGTATAGCCAAGGTTGATCTTGAACTCCTGATCTTCCTGATCCTACCACAGAACCTGAGATTACAAGTATACACTATCATATCCAACTTTTTTATGTAGTGCTTGGCTTTGAACCCATGGTTTTGTGCATGCTAGGCAATCATTCTATCAACTGAGCTACATTCCTCAACACTTTTATATCTTTTCTTGATTGCCCTTTTAAATTGTCCCTTTCTAGCTACTTTACAAAAGCTTTTTGATATAGTATAGATGTCTTTACAAACCTTTTGAAAATCTATTGTTCACCTGTACACTTGATTTATTATTTCTCTTTATACACACACACACACACACACACACACACACAAACTCATATAATGTCCAATAATAACTCCCTAGTAGCTTTTGAATATCCAGTCATACTCACTGTCTTATGTATACTTAAGGATTTCCTGCAAGATTTTAATTTTGTTTATATGATTCTTCTTCTGAGTTTATTGTGTTTAAAAAGACAGTGTTCATGTAATTTCCATCTCATACAGATTATCATTGATTAAATCACCTACCTTTTTTCCTCAATAAATTAAAATACCAATTTGTAATGCAAGACGATCCAAACATCATAAAGCCAATATAATCTAATCGAATCAACATACTGCATGTATTGAACTAAACAACTCAGTTGAGCACAGAGCTGCATTTGGATTTATATGCTTTGCTGAAAGGCCATATCTCTTCTATCCAGGACTCACCACTTAGCCTTTCTTAAGCTCACATTCCTCACCCAAGAAATGGGTATCTTCAAAGGTACACTGTGAGAATCAGGGAAAGGAAAACACTTAGCTTAGTGCCTGGCATATAATAGCCCATAATAAAGGCAGCTACCATTACATGGGTTCTCTTGATTCCCTTCTTGCTTGCAAGTACTGGGGCCATTTTAATTCCACTGTGAGCTACTGAGGATATAATCAATGTCTCTATAACTTCAGCTCCCAGGTATTCTCAATAAAGGTCTAATCCTACTGACCTTTTTATATACTTCCAGTTTCAAATTACATAGGACCTATGCCGATTGAGCACTCCAACCTTGCATTGGGCCCTACCACTGGTTACAGAGGGCTGCTCTTGTATGTCTGACCACTGGAATAAGGTGTAGCTGTTATTCACAGTGTAGCCATCTATGGGGCACTTTCATGGGCATGCTGGACTTAGCTTTATCTCCTGATTGCCTGTCAATCCATAAAAAAAAAAGAGTGAATAACTGTGGGGACTTTTCCTTCATTTTAAATCAAATCAAATCAAATCAATCAATCAACTAGTGGGCCGGGGATGTTTCTATTTATGGGTTATGTTCAGAATTGTTTTTAAATAGTACATGTCGTGATTTATCAATAACATTTAAAAATTATTCCATGGCAAGCATAAAAATGAAGAAAGATACCTTCTCTACAAATTAGTTATAAAATATTTCTGCTAATTTTGGAAATTAAGATAATGACTAACGCTTCTATGAATGAGTTCTTTTTAGTCTTTGGCAGAAGTGGGGAAATAATAGACAACAATATTAAAACCTTCAAAGTCACACCAAAAATTCCTTTTTAAAAAGGGATTTTCCAGATGTAATATAGGACTCTCTGTTATCTTTGATTTTTCAGATGAACAATGAAAAATGTTTAAAGTATGTCCTAGAAATTATACTAAAAAGTTACTTTTATTTCTCTAAAGTCTGAATTTAAATGAGCACCTTATATTTTCCTTTGCTAAATCTGGTAACTATATGTATAAAACCCTGTTCATTGGCTACTTGGGAGATCATAACTGATTCATTGGGATGTCCCTAGCTAAAGCCCTGGAGATTTCCTATGTACACATTTGGTGTTCAATAAATGTTTGCTGAACTGATTACAAAAGAGTGACTATCAATAATTATCTTTTAGCCATTGGTTGTGTAAAGGCATGAAAATGGACTAAAGTAGGCTTAGAAAGAATTTTGAGACTAAGGCAGCCACCAAAAGTGAGTCTCTGATGAACCCTTTATGAACCAAACAAAAAAAGCAAATTTGGTCTGGCAAGCATGTCACGGTCACCTGAAACTTAACCTTATTTATAATGGACGCTTTCTAAACTATTTTGCTCAAAACTTAAATATCACCACCTCTAAGTATGTATGCATGTGGGAGGTGGGGGTGTCTGTCTGTGTGCACATAGGGAAACGGTGAGAAGCAGGGGGCAGGAGAGCCAAGGCAAGAAATGTAATGCCAATGAATAGGAAACAAAACACTTGAAAACTTTTCTTCCTGCTACATTTCATGGAGAGTTAATGGCTTTTTTTAAAGTACTTTCAAAATCCGAATTGGTCAGTTTGAGTAACAGGCACAAATATGGCCTCTAGTGTGCTGTTAATGGTGAGATCAAACGAAGAAGCTCTTCTATATGCTCCTTATGAAAGGGCAGAGGAGCCAAAGTGATGTTTAGTTTCTTGGAGGAAACTGAAAAAAAAAAAAATAATCCCATATTACCACAATACAGCATGAGTTCAATGCAAATGGAAAAGACTGGTGGCTTATTAATAGGCTCTCCCTGTAGCAAGCTGGCCTTCCCGGCTTCAGTTTGAAATTGATTATTTTAATACAGAATTCCTGAATGAAAGAGGTTCTTGGCCTTTTCCTGGGCTGTTGAATAATGTATGTGGGAGAAAGCAAATAGCAGCAGAGGGTCTCAGCTGCAGGGACAATGGCGCACACCCAGAGCTGAGGGGGCACGTTACTTTATCATCGCCTTGTCAATCCTCCTAGCCTGGGAATCGCGGGGCAGCCTGGAAAGCAGCAGCTGCCCGACGTGTGGTGAACTGACCGGGGCACTTTAAAGAGACGACTCCATTTACCCATCTGAAAACAAGATATTGATTTTCTTCCAGCGTTGGAGAGAAAAGAGCCGTCCTGAAAATATATGGAGACCACCATTTATCTAGGCTCCTCCCTCACCAATCACACCACTCCAACTGTTTTCTTGGCTTCCTCTCCACAAAGTTCCATTTTTTCCCTTCTTCACCTGGAGTGGGAAGAAAGCAGCCCCCCCTTTTCTGTCTTCTGTGAATACATCGCCCAAAGTACTTTCAGGCTGAAACTGGAAAAGCACGTAATGACTGGCATGGGGGGGGGGAGATATATTTTATGAATTAGAAATCAATTTTTTCCATCCACATGGAAATAACATATTACAGTAAACTTCAGGCTGGCACTTTATGGCTCTCTCACCTCAAGCTGTGTGCATCTTAAGTCATTAAGGCAAAGCTCCTGGCACCCTAGAACAATAGCAACCCTTCGCTTCCTCCGATGACTTTATCATAAGATTTTTTTTTTTCACACATAAAAGCCTAGAAGATCCAAGGACCCAGATCAAATGGGGGAAAATGTAGCTTGTTTTGCCATAGTAAGTATCTATAAGTACCCTTAGAACTGCAGGAGTTAAAATAAACGTGCTAAGAGCATAGGGAGAAGTGGAGTTCTGAATTGAAGCAGCCAGAAGGCCAGGCACCCAGGAGGCGACTTGAACTACTCTGCAGGCTTCAGGAGATTGCAAGTGTGCTATTCGAGGTCAATTCCCATTTCTTTAATTGCTTGTATCTTCTCTGCTCAAAACACCTCCAAAAACAGGAGACTGGCTGCTCCATGTGACCATCTTTCTCCAGAGCTAGCAAAGGCATGAGTGAATGAAAGCTGTTCAATCTCTCATAGGGATGACTCACCCCGAACAGAGACATTTAATCCTAGATCTAAGTTTTGTTTATTTGTTTTTATGAGACAGGGTTCCTAGCCTAACTGTCCTGGAACTCTCTCTGTAGACCAGGCAGGCTGGCCTCTAGCTCACAGAAATCTGCCAGCCTCTGCCTCCCCAGTGCTGGGGTCAAGGGAGTCTGCCACCACACCCAGATAATCCTAGCTCTTAAATACCACTTTTTATGATTTAATTTTTTGTCTGGAAAATTCCTTATCCCAGTCAGCACCATGGAAAGTTTCATAGGAATCTACTGAAGAAAAAGAATGGGGGAAGGGTAAAATAAAGAGGAAACTGGAAAAACAGCTCCTACAAAGTAAATAAAGCAAGTCATACTTAGCTTCTCAGCAAGCTAGGCCAGAGATAGCAAGTGCAGGCTGTCACCCCGGGTGGTTGTTTACCACACCAGGATCCAGAAATGCAAGCTGAAGCTAGTGATTGAGCAGGCCCCAGTTGTTGAGCTCTCTGTTATGCTAAACAAGCACCGGAGGTGGACTGGCCCAACCATCTGCTGGAGACATGCATAAATCCAGGGAAGGTAGAGAAGTCCAGCATGAATATAATGTGGAATACATGGGAAAAGGCGAAAGTGCCTCATTAAAGAGCAGCAGAAGCCACTGGAGAACAGAACGTGGTGGGCACAGATTAGTGCTCCAATTATTATTAGTGTTAATAGCTGCATACGGGGGAACTCCAGGTTCCCTTGTTATTCATCAGAGGCAAAGCCTCCAACAGTGCAGTAACTGGGAGGGCTACCTCATCCACTAGGATTTTGTTTGATTTTATGACATGCTCCCTACCTGGGTAAACACAGGATGCTTTAGCACTCTCCTCTCAAGTGAATACTTGAGTCCAGCATAGCATTAATATTTGTTTTGAAATCTAGGAAATGTAGAGTGGAGAGGGAAACAATGTACCCTGGCACCTACCATCCCTGTTAAAGTTTGAGTTTCTCTCGGCTTTGCTAATTTTCCTCCTACCCTTGCTGTTATTATAAATTATAACCCGTGTTTCTCAGTTGACATTTAGGTAATGTAAATTTGTTGTGTTATCTTTGAAATTTGTTCTTTTGAATAAGAGGTATATCTTTGAAAAGTTTAGGTTAGGTTAACTTTATGTTTATGACTATTTAGAGACGTGCACGCTGAAAGCAGAATGGGATGAGTAAAAAGAGAGCAATCTTGTGGGTCGATCATGGTCTCAAATCACACAGCAGATACCTGAGTGGAACCATCCTGAGCAACAGGCAGCAACATGGCAGCCCGTTCTTACTCTGAATCAAAGCACTTATCTTCAAGGTTGATTTTGAATACTTTTAAAGCACATATTCCTCACCCCATTCGCCTCAAGCCTCCTGATGCCTTACTCCCTTACACTGGGCTTCTTGCACTCCCACCGATGCATAGCTTCTAAAGGCATCTCCACTTTCAACACCTGTACTGAATTGAACATGTTCTGGAAGGTCCCACTTCCTCTGCAGAATTCACCAAGTACTGGTTCTTAACTGTGTGCCTATTTTTTCTCCCCATTGTGGAGTTTTGTCTGTTTGTCTTTTTTCCACTTTAGGATTTCTGTCCCATGGAAAATACAAATGTCACTGAGAGGTGTAGTATTTTATGCTATGGGCCACATATACTTGAGTGTAAAGGAAGAATCTGTTAACAGAGTTATACAAATTGGAGATGGATGAATGGGAGGAAAAATAGAACATAATACAACGCAGGGATTTTAATGGTAGGCTATCATTTTACAAATAAGTTCATTCATGGTAAGGGAAGGTACTAACATCAGCTTTCTCAGTATCCCCAGCACTGACAATGATGTTAGACTACCAAAGTCTATTACTTACTCCATGTGCAGTGATGTATTGTGCGCTTCACCTGTCTAATCTCATTGCATTACCATAACAGTTTTGGGAGACAGATGAGGAAATTGAGGCTCAAAGGAAAATTACTCATCTAGAGAGCACTGGGACTTGAAACTTTTCCTTCCCTACTCTAGTATCAAGTTTTAGAATAAAGTAAAGGCTCACATTTACTGAAAATTTACAGAAGGATCTGCAAATCTATTTTAGCGATAGAACAAATATTAGCATGTGTAAGATTCTTGGTTCACATCTCTGGTGTTGAAAAAAATGACTGGAGCAGTGGTGGTGCATGCCTTTAATCCCAACACTCAGGAGGCAGATGCAGGTGGATCTCTGTGAGTTTGAGGCTGGCCTGGTCTACAAAGTGAGTTGCAGGACATGCTCCAAAAGCTACACAGAGAAACCCTGTCTTCAAAATACTAAAAAGCAACCCCCCAAAAAAGAAAAAAAATGACACCAAGCCAAATGATATGTTATGTGCTTTATCATGTTAGATTCCTTTGCCATTACAAAATCCTAGACATGGAAGTGAATACTATTATCCCCATCAGACAAGTGAGAAAACTGAATGTTACAAAGAATCAAGATTAAACCTTTAATATCAGATCTGCTTAGCTTCCTAAGACTACAGCTATCTCTTGCCTCATTGCCACTGGAAGTCATGGCATGGAGTGGACAGAACACTGCTTTTGGGCCATATGACTTTACATTGAAGTTCTGGCTCTGTCAAACTTGCTTGTTAAATGTTATAATTGTGACTGGGAAGACAATGCATAGGTTCCTCCATCTCTTATTCTCGTTGACTTTTTTTTTCTTGATCTTTCAAGACAGGAGTTCTCTGATATCAAGTCTCAGCTGTCCTGGAACTCACTCTGTAGACCAGGCAAGCTTCAAACTCACTGAGATCTGCTGCCTCTGCCTCCCATGTGCTGGGATTAAATGCATGCACCACCATTGTCAAGCTGTTGAGGTCATTTTATATTTGACTAGAATTTGACCACCTTGGTGGAGAATGGTGTGGAAAATTACCCAACTCTATTCTAAAAACCCAAGTTCAAGATGCCCCAGCTTACTTATCTTGGCTTCTATTGAACTGGCTGCTTACACAAAACCTCCCCCTCCAGATAACTGTTTGTCTTACCTTGTGGTAAACGGGCTGTTTGCACAAAACCTCCCCAGACAGATGCCAAACAAAGAAAACAGGATGTGGCTTTTGCCTCTAAAAGCTCCCCTTTTTAAAATGTCCTGGGCTATGCTTGTGTCCTGAATACCTGAGAGTAGCCCTTACTGGGCTACTCTACTTTATTCTATTTAGTGTAGAATAAAGACTTGCACTTTGTTAGAAACTGTGTCTGAATGGTCTTCTTTGGTGCACCACTGGTAACAATGATAACTATATTTAAATATGATTTATTATCTTATGTATTTTATTTACATACTTATTAGTTACTTATGCTACATAGCAAATTAGCATAAATTTAGGTCTTTGAAAAAATACTGTTTCCATCTCACAGTATTTGTGCATCAGATGACTAGGTACAGCTTTCCTTGATCCTCTGCTATAGGATCACACAAGACTGATTTTGGAATTTCATTTTAAGGCTAAAAAAAGGAAAAGATTCCTTTCCAAACTTACATGGTTTGGGCAGAACTCAGTTCATGGCTACTTGTTAGACTGACAATCTCCCTTCCGGTCCCTCTGCCTCTGTCACTCAGAGATACCCTCCATTCTTTGATTCACAGGCCTCCTCTACAGGTCAAATGTTACACGGCTGCTTTGGTTCATCACAATCAGCAATCAAGAAATCTGCTAAGAAAATGAGTTTGCAATTATCACCCAAGATCTCTAGAGTACTTGAAGAGAGCAGGGAATTCACTCCCTAACAAACAACTATTTATTAGTAGAAACTACAAGAATAATGATTTAAAGTCCTTAACAACTGTTCCAAGGGCACAGAAAGGGAGAAAATGTACTAAATTACAGTAAGAACATTGACTGTGCCATTTCATCTACCTTAACTTTCTCCTAATCTTTAGTTCCATTTGGGGGAAAAACTGAACTGAACACTATTCAAGGCATGTACAGTCAGGAAGACAGGTTTTTCTCCTCTCTGCTTCAAGTCTAGGGCTGTTTTTCCCTAGAAGGTACAAGACTTAAACATGTATTATAAGCATAATTATAGGAAAGCATGACTGAGAGTCCTGGGGTTCCCTCTTCCATCCAGCCTATTCTTGACCAGAAGCTCCACCCAGGCTACAGTTGCCCAGAAGCTCTCTGTTCTAGACCCAGCAGGGTAATACCAGGCTCTGATATGCTATCATTCTAGCTCAGTGACAGTGTACAGAGTGGCAGTGTACAGATTCCATGGTAAGAGAGGCAAGTAAGAGCGCTATAGGGTTACCACCGAAGACAGTAGTTCCCCAATTAGTCTGTTAATCAAGTACTAGCTACATAGAAGAACTATCAAAGAAAGGAAAGAAAGAAAACCAGCAAAGACATGATAGAAAACCAATGATATTTAGGAGTATATATATGTCAATATTACCAATACACTAGCAAATTGATATTAGCTATATACAAAAAGAACTTTACACCATAAAAAGTAAAAATTATCTGAGGAATACAAGAATAACATGAAAATTAATCAGTAGAAAATTATCATGTAGAACAAATAAGAAAAAGCTAACATGATCATATCAATGGACATATAAAGTTTTTCCAAAATGTAATACTGTTACAGGTGCCTTGGGTGAAGAGTAAATGTGCAGACACTGTTAAGTCCATCCTGTGGGACAAAGAATTGTATTTCCTGAAAGCAGCTCCATGGAGAAGAAGGTAAGCAACAGAACACTGAAGTGACTGTTGAAGAGTGGGGAGCCACTGACATAGTGACAGTTGGCTACTTCAGACCCCCAGACACAAAAAACATGGATGGGCTACCACCAGAGTGTGAAAGTAACAGCTTCAGGTCACAAGGGCCTAAACAGACAAGCGCCAGCCAGAGAGAGAGAGAAACAGCAAAATAACAAAAATGTCAAATTTATTAGGACAAATAGCTTCCATTAAGTGGATGGGAGGGGCCCTAAAGGTGAAAGTCCATGATGGGGCTTTTAGTCAGACTTTTTAGAGGTTCCTGGAGTTCTCTCCTTCTCTAATTCGACCTGACTGGTGTGTCCTCCCTTGGGCAGTCTCCCCTGTTACCTCTTAGTCATTTTAGCAGTTTGTAATATGAGAGGGAAACAACCCCAGGAGTAACAGGCAGCCCTCTCTTAAAGGCAGTTTTCTAGTTAAGTTCCCCAACTCTCTTTTAATACCACTTCATAATAAAAGTACTCAACATTCAAGAAATAAAAGACAACTTACTCAGTCTAATAAATGGTATGTACAAAAAGTACACAGCACAATTAACCCGCACAATTTACCCTGGTAAGGTTAAGGTTCAAACACTGAATTTCAGTTAGACAGGAGGAATAATTGTAAGACATCTATTGTATAACATGGTGACTATAATAGTTTGTCATTAATTATGTATTATGTTCTTTTAAAAAGAAAAATTTCAGATGTGTTCTTATGCCACCAATGCTGGCTTGAACTCCTCCCTATGGAGCTGCAAATGACCTTGAATTCCTGATCCTTCTGCCTTTAATCACTAAGCACTGGGATTACAGATAAACACTACTACATCAGTTGGCTGTTATGATCTTAAAAGTTGTTAAGGGGGTAGATCTCATGTATTCTCATCACAAGATGTACTTGAGGTAATGTACATACTAATTGGCTTGATTTAGCCACTCCACCATGTGTACAGATTTCAAAACAATAGGTTATACAAAATAAATATGTACAATTTTGTTCAATTTAAGATAAATTGTATATTTATAAACAAACAAATATAATGACACCGGGAAAGGACGATATATTTGTAAATATTTGTAACACAAAGTGTCCTTTGAATGGACACTACATCTTATAGGTGATGTGAAGAAAGGAAAGAGAAACATGAATGAAAAAACAGACCAAACCCTTCAGGAGTACATACCCTTTGAGGAAACATCAGATACCTACGGTTTTATAATATAATTTAAACCGAACAAATATATACAATATATTTGTCTGGTAACAATATGCAAATGACAGAATAAGAAAAACATCGATGGGGTCATAAGTTGAAACAGGTTAAGTCCTGGAACAGGAACTAAGCACATAGCACTAGAAAGCCATTCTAGTTAGTCAACAGTTATTTGTTGAGCATATATCATATGCCAAATACTCTTTGTTGAAATGGGGAGTATACTTAACCTCTCTAAATTTCCATGCTCTCATCCTTAAAACTAGAGAAACATGCATTATTCCTATCACATAGAGTTGCTGTGAGGATTGACAAGAGAAATGCAGAGAAGGTGTTTTGCATTGTCTGCTGCAGAGTAGACACATAATAAATGAAATAATTAGCCTGCTGGGGGATAAGTGGGTCATCAGCTCAGCTGTGAAAAATGTATAGGGTTTTGATAGGCGAAGACAAAAGGAAGATGTTCAAGTAGCGAGAACACCATTAATTAATTAAGTCATTCATGCAAAGAAACTTTTTGATTGTCTACGACATTGGCATTCACAGGCATAGTTCACTTATATGAATTCTGGTATACACACCAGGAGAAAATTGTTTAAATAGTATGGGCAAATCCTCCCACCATTATGCTCAGTTAGTATGTACGTGATTGAGTGTGAGATGAGAGGCGTGAATTTGTTCTGTCTCCTGGTGTGAACATCTCACTTTGCTGTGCCATTCTTTTGTTTAAAGAAAAGGAGAGTGAGATGGAGGGGGGTGTTCATATAGGGTGACAAACTAAAGTGCAAGCCAATAAATAATCTGGAGCTCAAACAGAAAGAGTCTAAAAGAAGAAAATGCTAGCAATTCTAAATTTTCTGAGGAAAGGATACAATTTTCCACTATGATACCATCCTAAAGCATTACTCAAAATAAGTTTGATACATGATTTATACTTTATGTCCTGACATTAGGGCCCATCCCATGTGTAAGAAGTGCCAGGCATTGTACTAGATGTTGGAGACACAGTAATGAAAGAGAACAGTGTGTAATTACAAAACAGAGTTGATTGGCATCTAAGCCTAGACGTAGGGATGGATACTGAGCAAGTTCTTTTGTCTGGCCTGGATAGCTAGACAATGTACAGAAGATAGATCTGAAAAAGGAGGTTTGCTATCAGATGGCTGAGGGTATCAAATGTAAAGCTAAGGGTGTAGGGGTTCTTGGTGCTGCTTGAGTAGTGATTAAGGGTTAGGGATATAGTTCATTGCCATAGCATTTGCCTAACATGTACTTGGACCTAAGTTCCATCCCCACCATGGTACCAGATAGAGTAGTGAATGAATAGGAGACAAGGAGCATGACAATTCTCAAAAATTCTTTTCTTTATACACGACACACACACACAAAAAAAATTTTATTTGTCTTTATGTGTGTGAGTGGTTTGCCTACATGTTTGTTGTTTTACCACATGTATGCCTGACACCTGAGGATTCTGGATTAGAGCTCTGAACCTCCTGGGACTAGAGTGACAGCTGATTGTGAGTCACCTTGTAAATGCTGGGAACTGGACCAAGAAGAACAGTCAGTGCTCTTAACCAGTGAACTATCTTTTCAGCCACTCAGATTTAGTTTGAACAAATAATTTAATGCTTAAAGTCTGCTTCATGTCATATGCAAAACTAATTCAAAGTGGATAAGTAACCTAAATACTAATATAATAAGGGATAAATCCATAAAAATCTTTAAAGAAGACACACAGGTAAATCTTCATCACACTGGATTAGCAATGCATTTTTTAAACCACAAGACATCAAAACCATGAGCAACAAGGAAACAACTTTATCAAAGCAACAGGAAATAGGACTTACTCAAAATTACAGCATTCTTTCAGGAAGACACTATCAAGACATCACCCTACACCATACCTATATTTCCCATACCCTCCTCCATGATCTAACCCAGTGAGTCATGCCCTCCTACACACACACACACACACACACACACACACACACACACACACACACACACACTTTCCTACATCCATCATGTTGGATTAAGCCTGTATTTCCCCAGCCAGTGCTGCTTCCTAGATTGGTCAATCACACCTTACAGTAACAGACCCCTAGGCTTCTATAGCATCCCAAATCTCTTACCCTGGCCTAGTCTCATCACCTCCCCCTGTGCCATAGCCAACATCTAAGCTCTTGCCAAGACCTACCCTACATGTATCCACCCACAGACCATTTGTGTGGCCTCCACCACCATACTCCATAGCCAGAATTCTCACATCCACCTCTAGTATCTAGGCTGCTGAGTACTTCAACCACTTCATCCATACCTTTTCTACAACGTATCACATTTAACCTGTGTCCCCACAAGAAGTGAACCACCCTAGTTTAGCCTTCCTTGCCTTTGCTGCAGAGGAGCTTTAGGTTTCGGCCAGTATCCTCCCCTATCTGCCAAATCACAGGACTTCCCTCTCAGACTTATCTAACTTTATACTCCTAGCATGGAACAGGTAGCATATCCCGGATACAGGCAGGATTTATCTGCTGCCTCAAGAATTCAATAAGTTTAAAGAAAACATAGCAAAACAGCTCAATGAAATCAAGGAGAAAGAGCTTATGGAGAATAAACACCTGAGTGATGTCCAAGAAAATACAAACAGAAGGCTGATAAAAATGACGAAGACAATAAGACTTAAAAATGGAATTCAATTGGGAAATAGAAACGTTGAAGGTGTTTTAAGCTGAAATGAGGATGGAACTTAAAAATACATTAACCCAACTACAAAATTCAAAAGAAAGTCTTACAAGTAGAGTAAATCAAGTTTAGAAGATTAAAATAGAATAACTAGACCAAATAAGCAAGAACATGGAAAACTAAGAACTACGAACAGGGAAATGTGGGACAAGAAAAAAAAACCTAAACATTGGAATTATAGGCATAGATAAGGGAGAAGAATCCTAAGTCACTAACAGAGAACAGATCGTCAACAAGAACAAAGAAGAAAACTAGCCTAAACTAGAGAAAACATTATGTATACATACACAGGAAGAACAGAGAACACCAAATAGACAAGACAAAAAAGAAAATTCATCATAGTTTAAATACTAAGTATATATTACAAAGTGTATTGAAATCTGCAAGAGGAATCAATCAAATAAAAACTCACAAGTCACATATAAAGGAAAACCATTAGAATTACAGTTGATTTCTCAATGGAAACTTTCAAAGTCAGAAGTGCCTGGAACAATGCATTCCTAGTCTGAAAAGACTATGACAGCCTGCCTAACTAACATACCCAGTAAAACTATACAACATAATTAAAGAACAACAAAAATCTCACAATATAAACAGCTTAAAAAATTACACTCAACATACCAAACCTAAAGAAAATACAGGGAATATTATTTTGGGGCTGAAGAAAGGAATAATCATAGCAGAGTGACTGTGGAAAGAAATATGAAGCCATAATTTCTCAAACACAAAATACCACTGAGAACACAAATAAAACCACCAAAATATCAACAACATGATGACCACAATTAATATACACATTTCAACACTAACCTTAAATATCAAAGGCCTCCGTTCTCAAATCAGAAAATATAGGCAGATGAAATGGATTGAGAAACAAAATCCATCTATTTGTTGTTTACAAGAAATATGTATTAGCTTTTAACAAAAAAAATCCAAGTAAAAAAAAAAATAAAGAGTTCAAGGCCAAATGGATTCACAGCAGCAGAATTCTACTAGGTATTCAAAGAAGCTCTACAGCCAATTGTTGAATTGTTTTTTTTTTTTAAATAAGAAAGAAAGAAAACAGAAGGAACACATTCAAACTCCTATGAATATATCATTGTAACACCAAACCAGGTAAAGAAACCAACAACAAAAAAGAAAACAGGCCAATATCCAGATGCAGATTAGACTAAAAAATACTCAATGCAATATTTGCTAACAGAATACAAACATACATAAAAAAGATTATATACCACAACCAAGGTGGCTTCATTCCTAAAATTCAAGGACAGGTCAATATACACAAGTCAGTAAATGTGATAAGCCACATAAATGGAGTTAAGGACAGAAATCATGTCATCACTTTAATAGATATAAGAAAAGCCTGTGACAAAATCCAACATGCCTTCATAATAAAGTCCTAGAAAAATGTAGAACTAGAGGGAATTACATCTCAACATAATAAGGGCTATCTACAAGAAACCTGTAGCCAACATCATCCTAAGTGGAGAAAAGTTTGAAGCAATCCAACTTAAATCAGGAAGGAGACAGGGATGTCCACTATACCCATTAATTTTCAATATTGTGTTCAAAATACTAGAACAGTAAAGCAAGGGGAGAAAATTAAAAATGATATAAACAAATGTTTGACATGAAATTAGAAATTCTGAAAATTCTACCAGAAAACTTGTAGAAATGATAAGCAAATTCAGTGATGTGGCAGGATACAGAATCATCTAGCACAAATAATAACTTTTTAAAAATTTTTATTTTACATATCGATCCCAGTTCTCTTTCCCTCCTTCCCTTCCTGCCTCCCTCCCTCTTTCCCTCTCCCCCCTCACATGCACCCCAACAACCCTCCCCTCCCACCACCCCCCCCAACTCCACATGTAGGGTGATGCCATCCAGGAGGGGTCATCTAAATCTGTCAATTCATTTGGAGTAGGGACTAAGTCTTCTCTCCTGTCTCTAGGTCAAGGGAGTATCCCTCCATGGGGAATGTGCCCGCAAGGTCCTTTTGTGCACCAGGGATACATCCTGGTTCCACTGTCTGAGGTCCCATAGACTGCTCAGGCCTTCTAGCTGAGACCCATGTTCAGGGGGTCTGAGTCAGTCCCGTGTTACCAGTCTGGGGGGGCCATTAGCTCCTCCTTGTTGAGGTGAGCTGTCTCTATGTGTTTCTGCAATGTGGTCTTGTCCTCCATCTCTGCATCTGGATTGTAGTTCATCTCAGTGTTTAGTTGTGAGTGTTTGCTTCTGTTTCCAACAGGTACTAGATGGGGGCTCCATGATGGTAGATAAGTTAGTTGATGATCTCACTATCAGGGAAGGGCATTTATGGTAGCCTTTCCACTGTTGTTCAAATGGTCAGTTGTGGTCAGTCTTGCAGGTCTCTAGACATTTCTTTAGGCTCAGTTTTCTCTTCAAGCCAATCCTCTCTCTCTCTCTCTCTCTCTCTCTCTCTCTCTCTCTCTCTCTCTCTCTCTCTTGTCTTCTATTCCTCCCCTGACTCAATCTCCCTAGTCCCACGTGCTTTCCTGTCCTCCCCTTCTCTTTTTCCTAGTACCCTCTCCACTCACTGCCCCCACCCCATTCCTCATGTGCTCTGGAGAACTTGTTCCTTCCCCCTTCTGTGAAGGACCTTATATGAATCTCTTAGAATCCACCTTGTATCCTAGTTCCTCTGGTGGTGTGAATTATAGGGTGGTGATCCTTTGCTCTATGTCAAAAATCCATATATGAGTGAGTACATACCATGTTCCACTTTTTGTAACTGGGTTACCTCATTCAGGATGGTTTCTTCAAGTTCCATTCACTTGCCCGTGATTTCAAGAATCCATTGGTTTTTTTCTGCAGAGTAGTATTCCATTGTGTAGATGTGCCACATCTTCTTTATCCATTCTTCAGTTGAGGGGCATCTAGGTTGCTTCCAGGTTCTTATTATTACAAATAATGCTGCTATGAACATAGTTGATCACATGACTTTGTTGCATGGATGTGGATCATTTGGGTATATACCTAAGAGGGGGATTGCCAGGTCCTGTGGTAGACAGATTCCCATTTTCCTGAGAAACTGCCATACTGATCTCCAAAATAACTGTACAAGCTTATGACAACTTATGCTGGAGAGGATGTAGAGAAAGGGGAACAAACTTTTTATATGCCAACAGCAAACATACACAGGAGACCAAGGTCACACTCCTATTCACAATAGCCTCAAAGAAAATAAAATATCGAGGAATAAACCAAACCAAGGAAGTAGAGAACCTCTACTATGAAAACTTTAGACCTCTGAAGACAGAGACAGATAAAGACTGTCAATGCTCATGTTTTAACAAAATTAATATTGTGAATACACAGATTGAAATGTATTCCCAATCAAAATTCCCACCTCATGATGAGAGGTGATATTCTGTAAATATGTTTCTCATACTGATTAATGAATAAAGCACTGTTGGCCAATAGGAAAGCAAGATAGGTGGGACTAGGAGACAAGGAGTATTCGACGAAGTAGTTGAGAGGAGTCAGCATGGAGAGCAGAAAGAGAGCAGCATGCTGGCCCACCGCTCTCCGATAAGATGACCACATGGAAATACTCAGATTAAGTAGAAATAGGTTAATAATTAAGACAGAGCTAGCTAATAAGGAATTAGTAACTGGCCAACTTAATTGTATCAAATACAGAGTCCCTGTGTGTTATTGGGGACTGGCGTGGCGGCTGGACTAGACCAACCGGCAGGGAAAAACCTACTTGTAACAACCTCATTCTTCATAGGAAGAAAAATAAACTATCATAAACTTCATATGGAACCATAAAAACTTCATTTAGCTGAAACCATCCTCAGCCAAAGTAACAATATGATGATAATAATAATGCTAGAGGGATTACCATTCCAGATCTTAAAGATATATTACAGAGCCATAGTAATGAAAACAATATGATATTTGCAAAAAGCACATTCATAGACTAATGGAACGAAAGTGAAGACACAAACATGAGTACATGCCACTCCAGTCACATCATATTTGACAAAGATGTGAAAAGCATATACTGGAAAAAAAAGAATGACTCTTCAACAAATGGTACTGGGTAAACTGGATGTCCACATGTTGAAGGATTAAGTTATAATTTTTACCTAACACTTTGCACAAAAACTAAATCCAAATTGATCACAGACCTAAACATGAAATTGGAAATTGTTAAAACAAACATAGGCAGTACCCTCCATGATATGGGTACAGGAAAGGACTTCCTGAATAGGGAGGTAAGTACAGGAGAAGGTTGGAGGGAGGTAAAACAGCAATATGGATGGAAAAATAATAACCTATAATATACCTAATTCTCTCTCCCCCTCTCAACTACAAGTTGCTTTGGGTCCTGTTAAATCACAATAACAAAAAATTAATAGGGAAGTTGCTTCCAGACTGTAGGCTTGCTGGCCCTGAAGGACCTTATCATGGTGGTTTGTGGAGGGGTACAGAATAATTTGGAACTTTGGTCAAGAAAAATGATAAATGCTGTAAGCTGAGCTTTATGAGCCATTCTAGTAGGAGATTGGTAGACAATAGTGCTGAGATCAATAATGTTTCAGAGAGGGACAATATTCGCAACTTTGACAAATAATCTTCATGCTACTACCTGTGTTCTAAGACCTTTCCTAAGACAAAATTAAAAAGTAATAGATTAATTTCTCTGGTGCAGCAAATTTCAAGATAGCTTAATGTTTAGTCTGTGGTATGTTATTATTGATATTTCCTATGTAGGCCTACAAATGAAAAAGAACAAATGTAACAAGAAATAGAAAATATACAGCCTGGAGAGAGGGGGGGAACACCAGGAAGCTTAATATTTCAGCAAGGCTTGTACTAGAATAAAGGCTATAATTACTAAAGAGATAAGCATCATTAAATAGGGGCTTCTTGCTCTGCAATGCAACATTGGGAAGACCCCACCCAGCTAAGCTTCCTATTTTGTAAAATGAAAAAAGCCTAAGGAGTTTTCTGTTCCTAGAAAAGAGGAGCATGCAACAGCTTTTACAAATGTGATTCAAGGGAACAAGGATTCATCCCAAACTGGCAATCAAACTTGGCAGTACCAGCCATGTGGTAATGGCTTTGGAGGTATGAATGATGCAAGCGGATTATGAGGGAATCGTGGATTCTTCCTCTATGGTTTTAGAGAGCCACTCAGAGTAAGCAATGTGTGGCAGTAGTCAAGTCACTTTAAGAAGTATGCCTGACATAAAAATGTGGACCAATGGAATTGAATTGAAGACCCCGATATCAACCCACACACCTATGAACACCTAATTTTTGACAAAGAAGCTAAAAATATATTCAACAAATGGTGCTGGCATAACTGGCTGTCAACATACAGAAGAATGGAAATAGATCCGTATCTATCACCATGCACAAAACTCAAGTTCACACCTCATAGAAGAGAAAGTGAGAAATATATTTGAATGCATAGGCATTGGAGATCAATTCCTAAATAGAACACCTGTAGCACAAACTCTGAGAGCAATAGTTAATAAATGGGACCTCCTGAAACTGAGAAGCTTCTGTAAAACAAAGAACACAGTCAACAAGACAAAATTGCTTCCTACAGAATGGGAAAAGATCTTCACTAACCCCACATCTGACAGAGGGCTGATCTCCAAAATATACAAAGAACTCAAGAAACTAGACATCAAATACCACATAATCCAATTGGAAAAATGGAGTAGATATCTAAACAGAATTCTCAACAGAACAATCTCAATTGGCAGAAAGACAATTAAGGAAATGTTCAACATCCTTAACCATCAGGGAAATGTAAATCAAAGCCACTCTGACATTCCATCTTACACCGATAAGAATGGCTAGAATAAAAAACACTGATGACAGCTTATGCTGGAGAGGATGTGGAGAAAGAGGAACACTCTTCCACTGCTGGTGGAAGTGCAAACTTGTACAGCCACTATGTACATCAGTATGGCAATTTCTCAGAAAGTTAGGAATCAACCTACCTTAAGACCCTGTAATACCACTGTTGGGCATATACCCAAAGGAGGTACATTCATACCACAAGGACATTTATTCAACTATGTTCATAGCAACATTGTACTAGCCAGATCTTGGAAACAGCCTAAATGTCCCTCAAATGAAGAATGGTAAAGAAAATGTGGTATATTTACACAATGGAGTATTACTCAGTGGTAAGAAGCAATGCCATCCTAAAATTCACAGGCAAATGAACAGAACTAGAAAAAACCCATCCTAATTGAGGTAATCCAAAACCACAAAGAAAAATATAATATGTACTCACTCATAAGTGGATACCATACATAAAGCAAAAGATACCCAGCATACAATCCATAACCCCGGAAAATCTTGAACCCTCTTCCAGAAACAGATGGAAGCAAATGCAGAAATCCACAACTAACCAATAGGCCATGCTCCTGGAGTACAATTGAAGTGAGGGAGGAGTGATAATATGGAAAAAGGAGTCAAGACTATGATAGGGAAACCCACAGCATCAGCTGACCCGAGCTGGTAAGAGATTACTGACTCAGGTCTGACAAATGGGGAACCTCCATAAGACTGAACTAGTCTCCTTTAATATAGGTGACAATGCTGCAACTGGGACAATATATGAGGCCACTGGCAGTGGGCCCAAGACCTAACACTAATGTACAAAGTGACTCAGTGAAGCTCATTCTATATGGAGAGATAACTTGCTCAGTCTAGACACAGGGGTGTGGGGAGGTGGCTTGGTCCTGCCTCAACTAGATGATGGGACAGACTTAGTAGACTTCCTAGGGGAAGCCTTACCCTCTCCATGGAAAAGATGGGAGGATGAGGGAGTGGAGGGTTTGGGAGGAAAAGAAGGAAGAGAAACTGGGATTAAAATGTAAAAAATTAATAAAAATTAAATTTAAAAAAGAAGTATGCCAGAGAGACCTGCAAGGCTACTGCATTAAGCTGTGAAATTGAAACCTGGATTGTATGGAGACCCTAAGATATTGGAGATGGCAAGGAGAGCTGCATAAAGAGTGCAACCAGCCTAAGAAGTAGAGGTTTACTGCAAGTAGAAAAACTGGGGGCAGAGCCATCTAAGCCCTTTAAGTCCTAGACACTGGACATAATAGCTACATAATTTGTGTTTGTTTTGCTGAGTTTCAGTCTTGCTTTAGTCCATTATTCCCAGATTCCTCCCTTGTGTAATGAGAATATATATTTCTTATCATTACATTAGAAGTATAAAATATATTTTATTTTACAGGGATGTGGAGGGCAAAGTTAAGGACTACTTGAGTCTTTAAAGAGACTTTGGACTTTTAACAGTATGAAAACTGTTAAAGACTATGGGGACTTTTGATTTTTTGGACTATCCATGCACTTTATTGTATGAAATGGCTATAAATAGGGGCCAGAGCCTAGCATGTGGTGGTTTGAATATGATATCCACCATAGTATTAGTTATTTTTGGTCCTTGGCTGGTGACACTGTTGGGGAGATGTTATTGGGGCTTTAGGAAGTAGAGCCTTGCTGGAAAGAAAACACATTACTGAGGACAGGTTCTAAACGTTTATAATCTCATTCCACTTTTAGTTCACTCTCTCTGCTTGGTGTTTTCAGTTAAAAATATGATCTCTCAGCTTCCTTCTCTTACCAGCATTTCCACAGCCATTATAAACTCTCCTGCTGGACATGTAAGCTAAAAGAAACTCTTCCTTTTGTAAGTGACTTTTGTTGATGGAGTTTTATAATAATAGAAAAGTAACTGACAAATGTTATTAACATACATTCTCAGACCACAAAGCAATTCAAAGTTTTAGATTAAATTGAAACACAAAGTAATAGATTATCATAACACTTAAATTTTTGAATAGTATAAATACCAAAATTAGTTTAAATTCTGAAATTTTTACATAGAAAGGTCAAGGATGGCATGGATTTACTGAGGAATAATAATGAATACTTAATGGAAAAATAATACCAACCTTTAACAAACAAAATTACAAATCACCTTAGAGACAAATTAGACTTAAGGATACAGAGAGATATGACATGTTCATAGATTAAAAATCTCAACATTGTTAGAATTTAATTCTTCCTATATTTATTCATAAATTAAACACTATTACATACTGGGCAGTGGTGGTGCACACCTTTAATCCCAGCACTTAGGAGGCAGAGGCAGGTGGATCTCTGTGATTTTGAGACCAGCCTGGTCTGCAAGAATTAATTCCAGGACAGGCTCCAATACTACACAGAGAAACCTTTTCTCAAAAACCAAAACCAAACCAAACCATACCAAAACAACAACAAAAAAAACACCAACCAACCAACAACAAAAACAAGCAAACAAAAAAACCACTATTACAATTAAAGTAGGCTTGAACAATAATAGAATTGATTTTAAATTTTGAAGGGATGTATAAAGGGCCTAAAAAGTTATAAAGTTCTTGCAAAGGTAAAGTTGGATGACACACACTACTTGATTTTATGTCCTATAATAATAAGACAGTGGGATATTGATATAAAGGTAGACAAACAGATTTAAAAACAGGGCCATACAGATGACTCAGTGGTTAAGAACACATACTGCTCTTGCAGGGGACCTGCTTTTAGTTCCAAGCACCCTAACCAGACAGCTAACAACTATCTGTAACTCTAGATCCAGAGGGATCCAGTATCTTTGGGCTGTTGAGGTACCTGTATTCATGTGCACATACTCCCCAATCCACTCACATAATTAAAAATAAATCTTCAAAAAGTAAAATTGAATACCTAACAAGAGTGAATTTGACATTGAAATTTCAATTTCACATAATGTTTAACTCATAAAATATTGTCCTAGAATTTTTTATCATGTAAAAATGCAATACACAACAAAACAGACTTTCTTAATTTATGACTCATAGTTAAATAAGCATAAAATGGAAATCTGCTTGCAGAGAAATGATGGTTTCACATTTTCTATGAATTATTCATGATTAGGCATGAGATTTGTAAAGTCACATTATTTTAAGAGAGTTTTTGGTACATATAAAAGAGCAAATCAGAGTAATCTACTGGTCTAGAAAAAAGCAGTATCAATAAAATGACTCCTAATTATATCTTGTAATATTCATATTTCAGCACCTTATTCAGTCATCATCAGAGAAGCTTCCTCTGGCAATTGATATAGAGACCTACAGCCAGGTAATACATACAGAGAAAGTCTAAATGGGAGGTCTCTATCAAATTTCTACCCCTCAGAGTTCAGGAAACCTTATGGTAGAGGATGCAGGAAGAATGTAAGAGCCATAAGTGATAGAAAACCCAAGAGAACAAAGTCCTTTAAACCAAATAATCAAGGCTCATATCAACTCACAGAGCCTAAAGCACCAAGCACAGGGCCTACATGGGTCTGCCCTAGGTCCTAGGCAAGTTTGTCTCTGATTCTTGTGCCTGCTCTTGGGACTCCTTTCCATCATTTGAGTTGCCTTCTCCAACTTTGATATCAAGTGTTTTGCTTTATCTCATATTTTTTTTCATGTTTGGTTGTTATTTCTTAGAAGCCTGTTCTTTTCTAATGAAACAGAAAAGAATAGGTGGAGAAGAACTGAGAAAAATAGAGGGAGAGGAAACTATAATTCAGATATATTGTATGAGAAAAAGGGAAAAAATAAATTTCTCTTCCCAGGAAGGAAAAAAAAAAAGATGAGGACTGAACCAATGAGGTGGTGGATGCGGGGGAGCTGTGATGCTATCTTGAATGAATCACTTTCTCGCTACCATCTGACCATAGAGAATTAACCACTGGGAAATGAAGGAGAAGCTAATCACTTTGTAATGGATGTACAGAGAGTTTTGAGGAAACAACCATTTTGTTCACCCTTGCCCCCACAGCACTCTCCCCCTCAACCTCTGCAGAGATGTCAGGAATAAAGGAGCTTTGTGATGTATAAACTATTCTAGTGCTGTCATTGGCTGCAGGTGGTGCTGGGGTGGGAGGTGGGCTTCTGGTCAACCACAGAAGTTGAATGGTGGTGCCATACACTAATCATGGGGGGCAATTTGCAGAGGACAGGTGACTGGAGCAGACCCCTGGCAGGGCTAAGACTGTGGAAAGAAGCCTGCACACCAGAGAACACCAACAACCAACAGCCAGTCGAAACAACTGAACAGCCCGGTCCAAGTACCATCACAGAGCCAGAAGCGCAGAACTCCAGTCACCTAAAGACCAGAAAGAATAACAAGGTGAGTTGTCCCTACCCATGAGTCCTATACCTATTTAGAAGTTCCCCTTTTCTCTTTCCCAAACTAGTACCCTTCTTACTCACCCTGTTGCTCTTATCTTATAGGAAAATCTTGTGAAAATTAAAAAACACCTTAAGAAGAAAAGAAAATCTCCTCAATTGCCCCCCGCTTGTTCAAGAAACTATAAGAGAGCAATAAGACCAACAATATTTGTATGTTACCACAAGACAAATAACGCAAAGAATAAAACCCACCATATCCAGACCAGAAGCCATTGGAATATCAGCCCATTCAGCCTGACATCTTGTGAATCCAGAAAATGTAAAGCCTGGGTTAGAAACTTAGAACAAGCTACAGTGGTTTCAGATGTAAATGTGGAAGAAAGAGAAGACACTTAGGGTCAAATCTAAGACAATCAGGAACTGTGCCAGTTGGCAATTGCAATAAAACTTTCAAGACGCAAAAGTGAGATATGAGTCTGTGTGTGTGTTTCTATGGTGGAAGGAGCGCGGGGGGGGGACATTATGTAAAGGGAGGAAGGTGGGTCCTTTAATCGGGGAGCAGATCAACAGGGCTAGAGTTTGTCATTGGGGGATAAGATCTGGGGAAGGATGGAGAAATGAAGATGAATGTCCTCAATACTTTGTCCTAGTATAAGAAAAGGGGCTTTGGTATTTCTATTAAGGTGCAGATGGAATTAGGTTCTGATAAAATGTATGATGATACTCTAGCAACATGCCCTCTCCCACATCTAACAAAAATGACTTCATTTGCTTATGTCATAGTAGTGTTCTATTACTCTCTACTTTATGATGAAAGCAACCACAGGCTACCATGACGATCAAAGCATCCTCCCATCAAGAGCCACTACCTTTGGCTGGAGAGATGGCTCAGTAGTTAAGAGCACTGGCTGTTCTTCCAGAGGACCCAAGTTCAATTCCCAGTAACCATGTGGCAGCTCATAACCACCTGTTAACTCTAGTTACAGGTTATCTGATACCCTCTTTATGGCCTCTTAAGGCCCATGACACACATATGATATAGAGTCACACAAATATATAAAACACCGATACACATAATGATTAAAAGAATTTACAAAGAATCAATAACATAACCCCCAAGGACCACAATAAAGAAGTTTGGAGGCTATAAACCAACACTAATTCAGTTGGAGAAATAGCCTACAAGAATGGAACAGCTGGATGTGGTCCACCTGCCCAACAGCAGCAATATTGTCTGCAGAGATTTCTTTTTTAATAGTATATATTAATTATATAAAATATAATGTATTTCATTATATTTTATAGATCTAATATACTTTGATCATGCTCAATTCCCTGTTACACTTCCATTTATTCCTTTTTCCTTCCCAAATGTTACCTGTTTTATGTATATTTCTGTATCTAGTTTCTGCATGTAAGAGAAAAATGAAGTACTTAACATGATCTTCAGGGTTATTAATTTTCCTATAAATGGCATGATTTTGATGCACTATGGTCCTTCCCACTGTGAGTGTCACCATCCTTAGGCACACTCATCTGAGCTGTTATAAGAAAACTAGCTGAGCAAGCCAGGAAGTAGCATACCTCCAGGTTCTTCCTTTGCTTTGAAACTAATTTAATTTCATCTTGCCTCTGTTCATATTGACAGCCTGTTCAATTAAGTAGCAGTTAAACAACGCCAAAAGAACTTTTAGCTCAGTTATTTAAATCTAGTAAGGACTGGATTGAATTCAGTTCCTTGAAGACATTGAGTCCCTAATCTTCCTTTATAAAAGATGGCAAACATGCCCAACTTGAGCCACGTGTTCATAAAACCCAGGCCATTTCTACAAGGAACTCATACTCTATTTACAACACAGTATCTACCATATACTACATCAATGCAGAGGGAAAAGAATACACATGCCATGGAATCAGGTGAAGATCATATCTGAGTGCAGGTGACATGGAAAGCTTCCTGAAGGAGGCAAAGCAGGTCAGTATAAACAAGGGCTGAGAGGTTGTAACGGGGTCATAGCAAAGGTGAGTTTCAAACAATTTGATGTTTCAAGAGTGACAACTAAAAGCAGGAACTGGCAAATAATATATACAAATATTTGTAAATACGTTTTGTGTAAACTACATCTAGAATTATTTGTAAATATGTTTACACAAATTTTTGTGCAAACACATTTTCTTGCTTTAATCAGCTGAGAGGACTTAGACAAAATGACACCCTAGTAGCAAAGAAAGCTTTCATGCAGACCTTAGATTTTACAACCATTTCCCCCAAACAAGCCAATGTTCCTTAAAGAAATACTTAATTCTATGACTGAGGACAGAAATATTCAGTGTAGAACATTTTATAGTGCCCCAAAGTAAGGACAAAATTAGGAAAGAAGGGAGGGAGGGGTAAAGGTTAAGAAAGAGAAAAAAGAGTGTGGCAGAAGGAAGAAGGAAGAAGCAGTAAGAAGGGAAAAGGGGAAAAGGGAAAGAGGGGAAGGTTAGGAAAGGGAGAAATAGTGAAGGGGGTAGAAGGGAGGAGGGAAAGTTAGAGAGGGAACTAGAGGTAAGAAGAGGTAGGGGGAGAGAGAATAAGGACAGAGGAGAAAGGAGATGAGTGGAGAAGAAATTGGAAAGAAAAGGAGTGAGGAAGAGAGGGGAAAGTAAGTAAGTAAGTAAGTAAGTAAGGATGGATGGATGGATGGATGGATGGATGGATGGAAGGAAGGAAGAGGTGGGGATTATGGGGTGGGGAGTAGAGAGTGCTTTGGAAGGAGGAGAGAGAGAAGGAGGGGAAGGTAGGAGATAAGGACGGGTATAATGTAGGAAGGAAGAAGGGGGAGAAAGAAGGTGGAAAGGAGAGAAGGGGAAGGAAAAAGAAAAGATTCACAGTGATGTAGCACAATGACCAGAATGTGTTAAGTTATCTAGGAGGCAGCTGAGAGAACTTGCTACAGTTCTAGCTGGAATGCTTTAAATAGCTGATGTTGTCTTACCAAATACTGCAGTCTAATAAAAAAAATCAGGTAGTTCAGAAACTGAGGGAAAGGACTAGACAATGTTCCTCAAACACACCAAGGCCAATAAAAACAATGTATGAAATTCTATCAAGAAGAACCTAAGGAGAAACAGTATCTAAATATAATATGAAAGCTGTGATTTTTAGATGAGAATATAGAGAGAAATCTGAATTACATGGGCATCAATGAATAATGATGAATAATAATGTTGTGGGTCATTAATTATAATTATAATTGTATTAATCTAAGCTATTATTAAGGGAAACTGGTTGTTCATTATATTGAAACTAAGTAATATTTTCTCAATTTACTGTACAACTGAAACACAAACATTTGATTTTATTAGTATTTTTGTTACCATCAATATTTCATTATCATCTGAAAATTAGTTTGTCTGTGCCTATGCCTGTGTGGGTCCTCTACTCTTCTACATTGATTTTTAAGTTTATTCCTGTAAAAATCAGTCTTGACTACTGTACCTAAATAATAAGTCTTAAAATGAGAAAAATCAAACAAAAATGCCTAAAACTATGGTGGCATGTTTCTTTAGAAGTTGATCAATAAAGATTTTAAAAATAAAGAAAAGACAAAAAAGATCTACTAATCAGAAAATTTGAAAATATTTAAATACAAGAAGCAGAATTAAAATAAAAGTGAGATATTTTTAAAAGCAAACAAATAAGAGAAAATCCCATACAAAACATGTTTTAAAACCAGAGGGGAACAAAACCAAGACAAACAATAAAACAAAGAAAAAAGATTGCCTACTAGTGAAAAAAATAGACAAAATTGCCATAAAGGGAAATAAAAATTAAAACTTCTGACTCCATTTAGTGTGTATGATTTAAGGACTGAACACTTGGAATTGGGTAACCACTTAGAGGGCTCATCCCTGGGAAGGCCTAATTCTCAGTTGGGTCACTCTTTTAAGAGCTACTACTTGTCATTAGTTACAGGTACTGGCCTTCTCTAGGATGGTAGATAACCAAAATTTTGTGTTTCCAGACTAAATTTTCCCATTAGAGTAATGTTTTCATGCAGTTGGTTCTGGTCCACCTTCTAGAGTAGTAAAATCCATTACTTATGGAGTTTATGTTGTCTTCTCTAAAACATAGCAGATGTTTTATCAGTTACACAGTAACTGAAAATGCAGGCTAGTTTGCTAATGTTATGTTCTGACATGTAGACATGCTGAACCTGTTCATTAGTGCTACAAACCTTGTCAAACAGGTATCTAAGAGATTAATCTACATTGTAGAAAGTGTGAGTCTTGCTACCTAGGGCTTCCTGAAGACCAAGTATGGATAGGGAGAGAAGCAGTACCACCAAACAGAAATCATGGGCCAAAGACATGCTGTTGCTTCACACTGTCTAGTAGTCATTGTGTCCTCCATATCTGACTGCCATGTGAAGATGAAATTCTAAACTCAACCTCTGTTGATACAGGAAGTTATAAAGCATTCTTAGTACTTCTGTGTAGGAATAGGAATTCAGACTTTTGATGAAATTAGCATTTGATCTTTTTTGGCTGGGAGTGGCATGGATGCCTCTTTATTGCTACCCTGTATGCTTCCAAGCACACTGGGAGGGTGGATACACATTAGTACTGCATGGTGCATTTGCTTTAACTATCCAATAGGCCTGCTCTGACACTACTCAGCAGAGAAAGGAAGAAGACTTAATTACCATTAGGTGAGCATGAAAGTCCCGATTCCCTATATGGTCCCTATTAATACAGTGAAGATATGGGTGACAGATACCTACTAGAGGGAATGACCATCTTCTCTGATGCCACTTGAGTAGAGGTTGGGTCTTTAGACACACTGTTACAGTGATGATGACTAGCCTCACTCAGCCTTGGCTGGCTTGAGTGGGTAGAGGCTATAGCATTTTCTTCCCCCCTTTTTTATTTAAATTAGAAATAATCTTATTTTATATATCAGTCCCAGTTCCCTCTCCCCCCATCCTCCCATGCTCCCTACTAACCTCCATCCCATCCCTCTTCTGTTCTGTAGAAAAGGTAAGGCCTTCCATGGGGGATCAGTAAAGTCTGTCACATCATTTGGGGCAGGGCCTAGGTCCTCCCCCATGTGTCTAGGCTGAGTGTCCTATGTGGAATGAGTTCCCAAAGTCCACTCATACACTAGGGATAAAAGTTGTTCCACTACTAGAGGCCCTATAGACAGCGGCAGCATTTTCTATGGTGGCTAGATATTGTATAGTTATAGTCTTAGGGTTTTCTGTCTTGCTTAGTAGCTGCTTCCCAGGTTCTTTTTACTTTGGGCATGTTAGTTTCTGCAACTTCAAATCTGGTATATTCATATCAAAAAGAAAATCCCAAGATCTCATGTCCATGTAGATCCCAAAACACTAGCCAGTTTGCCCACAGCTCTCTACTTTTTGCTTTCTTCTGTTTTGTATTAACTCCCTAGGGTTGCAGTTGGTTTTTTTTTTTTTTTTTTTTTTTTTTTTACTTTTACTCTAGCCCCACATTGGTCACCAAAATATAGGTGTTGGTTTTTTACTCTTTTCTTTTTTTTTTTTTTTTTTGGTCCTTGATGGATAGATGGGCTCAGTGTGCTCAGAGCAGACCCAAGAAGTCCCACGGAGTTGGAGGGGTTGTTGGACCCCCACTCTGGCCCAGTGCTCACCTGGAGCAGCAGGTCCCGTAGGCCAAAGGGTGGGGGAACCATTTTAATTTCTATAATGAGTCATAGGTCTCAGAGGTAGCAAGAACAAATAGACAAGTTTGTTGGGAACTTTTGCAGATTCAGATAAAAATCCTGTCTATAACACATAGTACGAAAATGTAATCTTTGTGCAAGTAATACGAAACACATGATTTGTTCCACAGAAAGAAACCATATGTCTAGAAGCATGGTATTGCATCAAGAACAAAAGCTCTAGATTTTTAAAGCATACAAACTGGCTAGGATCAATGTGGAGTGCCTAGCACATAGTAGGCCATTTATAAACTAAATCTAGCAATGCTTGATAATTCTCAGATCTAAGTGAATAAAATGAAGGAACCTGAGCAGGCAGGGGCAGGGAGAGTCAGGAAGGTCAGGGTGCTAAGGAATGCTCAAAGGCTGCTGATTTCCAATTCCAGTTCCTACCACTTAAAGATTTTGAAAAGATTTCCTAACATCCCTAAGCCTCAATTGGATCATCTGCAAAATGGGCAGAACCACACATGATAACTACCTAACAAGGGTTTTGGTGAAGATGAAATTAGGGAATATATGCAAATTGCCTGCTACTTACTGGGTACCTAATAAAAAAATAATTACCCTTTCAAGGTGAAACAACATCCAGCCAAGGCATTAATACCAGTGGTTCCTTATATTTGATGAACCAACCTTCAGTATAAGTAGTATCTCTTGAGGTAGAATTGTAATGTGTCCTTCAAGTCCGCTGGAGAAAGACTTGGCTCAAATTGTATGCTGGGGAAATTAATTGCTTCTGAAAATCATTTGCATAAATATTTCTGCTATCACAATGGCATCAAAATATGCCTCCTGATCCCACACTATACCATGATACAAAAATGGAGCTACAGAGACCAGACAGACTCCTGCCTCGAAATTAGCTGCTCCTAGACCACCACCCCCAGAAGCTCTCTACTGGTCTGATTCTGCTGAGACAAGCTATAAAGTTTCTGGCATCAAAGTGACTCTGGAGGAAGTAGAATACTTAAGGAGGCTTCAAGCTCCTGAATGGCAAGAGCTAAAAATTCCAAGCTTTGCAATACACCTTGCTTACCACATGACTCCAGACTGTCTTCCTAGGCTTAATGGCCAGGCCCCTCAGGACCTCCAACTGCTAGGTTCCACTCAGAACACTCTAACTGCCCTAACTGCTGGTCCTAGCCCCTACCCTAGAGAGTAAAATGCCCAAGTTCTGGACTAGATATCCTCCAATCCCCACCTTGGATATCTCCATGAGTCCCCCATACACACCCTGAAATCATATATAAGTCCTGTCTTCTGCTCAGTTCTCTGCTGTTTCTCACTCAAGCAGAGGCAGTCAGTCACCCTCCTGAGTTCTTCCCTCCAAATAAATCTCTTGAGTGAGGTTTGTCATGTGATGTGTCTGTGGAATTCTTTGGGTGTTGACTGCCAGGATACATTTCTCCTCAGAGCTTACACTAGGAACCATGATTTCCTGAGGCTGTGGACAGACTCCTCAGGAAAGGCTTGGCCTTACTCTGAGGCTTCCCAACAAACCAACTCGTTACATCCAGTTGGCTGGATGCTAATATAAGACTACAGATGAGTACTCCCAGTTTTACTCACCACTGTTTCTCTGAATGGGAAAGGTGCCCCTCTGAAAAAGTTAGGTGTAGCCTAAAATTCCAGTGGCCCAGGCATATATAAGCTAGTCGAAGTTCTATGCTACCATTTCCTGATTGTGGCATTTGGGAAGTTTCTCAACCTCACCATATTCAAATTTCTCCATTTGTAAAATGCAAGACCACTATCTCTTCACAGGTATTAGGTTTAAAGAAGACAATGCTTAACAAGTGCTGCAGAAACTCTCAGTAAGTGCTAGTTATCATGCTGTTTAATAACCAAGCTGTTTTGAAGATCAGATAGATCAGTGGGTCTCAACCTGTGAGTCATGACCCCAACAGGGGTTGCATACTAGATAGTCTATGTAACAGATTACAATTCACAACAGTAGTCAAATTACAGTTATGAAGGAGCAATGAAATAATTTTATGGTTGGGAGTCACCACAACATGAATAACTGTATTAAAGGGTGGTAGAATTAGGAAGGGTGAGAACCACAGAGATAGATAAAATCCTACTCAGGGCTATGATTTTGAATGTGATTTCACTCAAGTGTTTCCAGTGATCAAAGTATTTCACAATTTGGGTCAACAAATAGCTGATCATAAATGGAAGGAACAGCTATCTTAATATTTTTTTTTTCAGAAGCAAATACTGGAGAAAGCAAACTCTCATATTTTGGGTAGAAATGGGAATTGTTACAGGCTGTCTAGAGTGGAATTATCTCTTAAATTAATTATATAGCCACACTTTACCCTATCAATGCCACTCTGTGCTTCCAAACAGAGGCCTTTTATGTCATCCTTTAAAAGAAAGAAGTGGTTTCTCTTGTGTGATATTTGTGTACTGTGTGAAGATATATTGCTGTGATTGGTGTAGTAAAAAGCTGAAAGGCCAATACCTAGGCAGAAATTATAGGTGGGCTTTCTGGGGAGAAAAAGAAAGTGGAGGGGGAATCAAAGCCTTCGAGGAAATGACAATGAGACACGAGACACAGAGAGATCAGACATACAGATAGAAAGGTGAAAAACTACATGGCAAAACACAAATTAATAAAGGCAGGTTAATTTAAGTTATAAGAGCTGATGGAACAAGCATAAGCTAAGGCTGAACTTTCATAATTAATAATAAGTCTTTTTGTTGTTATTTGTGAGCTGGCGGCCCAAAGGAAAGTCTGGCTACAGGTTTCCATGGTGTATTGTTAAATAAGAGAAAGTAGGAGGTACCCTTGAACAAATTGGTATAGGAGACCGCTTCCTGAACAAAACTCCAGTAGCACAGACACTGAGATCAACAATTAATAAGTGGGACTTCCTCAAACTTAGAAGCATCTGTAAGGCAAAGGACACAGTTGACAAGACCAAATGGCAGCCCACAGACTGGGAAAATATTTTTACCAATCCTACATCCAACAAAGGGTTGATTTCCAAAATATACAAAGAACTCAAGAAACTAGTCAACAAAACACCAAATAACCCTATTTAAAAATGGGGTACAGAATTGAAGAAAGAACTCTCAATAAAAGAAATCAAAGAGGCGGAAAGACACTTAAGAAAATGTTCAACATCCTTAGTTATCAGGGAAATGCAAATCAAAACAACTTTGAGATACCATCTTACTCCTGCCAGAATGGCTAAAATTAGAAACACCAATGACAACTTATGCTGGAGAGGATGTGGAGAATGGGGAACACTCCTTCACTGCTTGTGGGAGTGTAAACTTGTACAGCCATTTTGGAGATCAGTATGGCGGTTCCTCAGAAAAATGGGAATTAGCTTACCACAGGACCCAGCAATTCCACTCTTAGGTATATACCCAAATGACTCACATCCATGCAACAAAAACATGTGCTCAACTATGTTAACAGCAGCATTCTTTGTAATAGCAAGAACCTGGAAGCAACCTAGATCCTCCTCAACTGAAGAATGGATAAAGAATGTGGCACATCTACACAATGGAATACTACTCTGCAGAAAAAATAACGGAATCTTGAAATTCACAGGCAAGATTCGTGGATGGAACTTGAAGAAACCATCCTGAATGAGGTAACCCAGTCACAAAAAGAGGAACAGGGTATGTACTCGCTCATATATGGATTTTAGACATAGAGCAAAGGATCACCAGCCTGTAATACACACCACCAGACGAACAAGGTGTGTTCTAAGAGATTCATATATGGCTCCTCACAAAAGGGGGAAGGGACAAGTCCCCCAGAGCACATGGGAAATGAGGGGGCATGAATGGAGAGAGAACTAGGAGAAAGATAAGGGGAGGAGAGGAAAACACGTGTGACTAGATAGGTTGAGTCAGGGTGAGAGAGGGGGAAATAAAAGAGGGAGCCCTTATTGGTTTGAAGAGAAAACTGAACCTAAAGAAAGGTCTAGAGAACTACAAGACCGATGCCAACTAATAATTCAAGCAACCATGGAAAGGCTACCATAAATGCCCTTCCCTGATAGTGAGATCATTAACTAAATTATCCACCATCATGGAGCCCTCATCTAGTACCTTTTGGAAACAGAAGCAAACACCCATAATCCAACACTGAGTCTAACTAGAATCCAGATGCAGAGAGAGAGAGAGAGAGAGAGGGGACAAGACCAGGTAGCAGAAACTCACAAAGACAGCTGACCTGAACAGTAGGAGCCAATGGGCCCCCCAGACTGATGGCTAGGAACCCAGCAAGGGACTGACTCAGATCCCCTGAACATGGGTCTCAGCTAGAAGGACTGAGCAGTCTAAGGGTCCTCAGACAGTAGAAACAGGATCTATTTCTGGTGCACAAAAGGACCTTGCGGACACATCTCCCATGGAGGGATACTCCCTTAACCTAGAGACAGGAGAGCAGCCCTAGTCCCTACTTCAAATGACTTGACAGACTTACATGACCCAACCTGGATAGCATAGCCCTACAAGTGGAATGGGAGTGGGGGGGATGGGAGGGAAGGGTGGACAGGGTGCAGGTCACAGGGGAAAGAGGGTAAGAGGGAAGGAGGGATGGAGGGAGAGAAGGTTGGAGGGAGGAAGGGAGAGAAAACTAGGGTCCACATGTAAAAATTTTAAATTATATTATTATTAAAAAAAGAAAGAAAAAATGCTGCTGGATTAATTATATATATATATATATATTATATAAAATATGCTTTGACTTCAAAATTTAAGCCTAAGGACAAGTTACTGGGGAAAAGGATTTCTAATTTTGTTTCCACAGAAAATGAAAAGCTGTGGATCCCTTCCAGACTAATGTGGTTTGATCGAGCAAGACCCCCTGAAGCAACGTCAATGGGATAATGCAGCCTTGCAGACCACTACAGCTAGGATTTCTGCATCTTCTTAGGATTCCCCCATGACAGCGCCCCCTACCAGCAGGAAGCAGCTTGGAAAGAATGACACCCAAATTCCCAAATATTGTTTATAAATGTTTGTTTTCATTAAAAAAAGGCATGTATAATTATGTCCAGCATAAAATAAATAAATGAAAAAAATAGGAACAGTAATTCATAATTTCTTATTTTACACAAGAGGATTTTGAATTTTGTTCCATTCATCTGAGTCTTCAACTCAAAGTAATCATGATAATCTTACTTAAGCACTGTATTTCAAAATCCATAAGTTCTCTCAGAGCCAGAAATTTAACAGAAGGTGCCTCAGTAGGGGCCATCAGCCTTCTTCCAGATTTCTGTTGCATCCATTTCATCCCTACTGTAGACTCCAAGCTCATGTATCTTTTTCCCTTACATATCCCTTACATATCCTTCTGATCTGGGATTCAGCATCCTTGTGATTAGCTAAAGTCCCTGGTTCTATTTCTCTGTTACATAAAGTTTCCTCTGAGGTTAAAACCTTCTATCTCGGAGGAAAACTTCTCAAGACTTAGGAATAGGATTGTGAAAAGGGTGGTAAAAACAAGTATATTTTAAGATTCAATGTTTACAAAGAGGTTAAAAAAACCCAGGATGTTCTAAGGAGACATGAAATGCTCCATACTGCAGGAAAGCTCCTCAAGACAAAAAGTAACTCAAGAGAGCTTCAGGAAGTCCCTGATACACTAAGCCCTCCCCTCTGCAAAATATGTAAGCAAAGATTGCTGAGAGTCACTTTCAGACAAGCCAAGCTGCAAAAAGAAAACAACAACAACAAAAAACTCTCAGACAAGCCAAGTTGCTTAGGAGAGGCTCAAACCAAGCATCACAGATGGAACAAACAGCCAAACAGTCTGAAATAAGCAGTGACCAGTTGAGCTGCCTTGAAGAAACAAAATCAGCTGATCTGCCTCAAGAGGCTCAGACTAACCAAGACACAGGGAAAGCATATTCTCCAACCAGTGGAGCTACCTGCATGTTGTATAGTATGTTCCAGGTTTCCAGCCTTAATGAACTGTCACCAATGCTGGAGTGGACATATACTGATGCAGTTGTTTTTGAGTCATTTTTGCCTGTAAGTAACCCTGACAAAACCCACTGGTTCATCAAATTGGACTTCAGTGGTATCTGTACTTTGGGTTTCCATCAATTCCATATTGGGATGAGTAGACATTTGTTCAGGTCTCTCCAGAAACTGTGTCACACAACACTCTTGGCTGTGCATGTGTGTGCTGAAGAAAGTTCTCCTTGTAATGCTCAATCCTTCAACATTGTGCTCATCATGGGCCACAGGTGTGCTGTGTTGAGGGCTTGCCTCTTGCCTGTTTGAAGATTTAAGAAATCTATACTCCACTGTTTTCAGCAGAACCACAGAAAATTCCAGAAGCTGTATTAAGTTACTGTGTCATTTGTACCATCCTTAATTGTGTATTTAATAAGCATGTATCAAGTCCCAGGAATTACTGAGCCTTGGAGAAATAAGAGGAGGCAAAAATTGAGGCTCTCTATTCCCTTACACAGTATACCAGGGAAGATAGGTAGTAAATTAGTACACAAATGAATTCATAACATAACTACAAGTTGTTCATCTGATAAAAAATAAGAGTGTCAGGAACCATCAAAGCAATTCATTAAATAATATGATTTACTCATGTGTGTGCCATATTTTTAGTGTAGATACATGTTGCTCATATAAAGTATTGGTGAATTTACATTGTTTTTCATGTTTATGGTTTTCACAGTGGCTACAGTCTAATAGCACAACTGCTATTCATTTTGCAGTTGTCAGTGTGAGATAGAAAGACGTAACTCATGAACACCAAAACAAAACAAAAACCAAAAACCAAGAAATGAAACAAAACAAACAAACAAACAAAACAGTAAAAGGAGGTTTCCATTCATGTCTTTACTTAGAATCTGTGGGCTTTCTGAGTGGATATTTGATTGTTATGCCATTGTCCGCAAATGAAATTTGAAAGGGATTATTGATGTGGGTTTTCTTTTGTTTGTTTGTTGTTTTTTATGACAGTTTTTCTGTGTAGCCCTGGCTGTTCTGGAACTTGCTCTGTAGACAAGGCTTGCCTCAAACTCAGAGCTCAGAAATCTGCCTGTCTCTGACTTGTTGATATTTTTTTGGAAATTTTCTTTATTAAAAAAGAACACCTCTGAAGATTAGCTGTACATTTGCTCAGTTTAAGGAAAACATATTTTAAAAAATAACTCAATAATAGTGTAGTAACTGTGTATGCACTCAAAAGCATGGCTGTGTGAGCGAGTATGTGCATGTGTGTATGTCTGTTTTACAACACAGTTGTGGAGGACAGAGGTTAATTTTCTGGACTCTATCCATAAATTCTGGGGATTCGATTCACATCATCAGGCTTATGAGGCAAGAGTTTTACCGGCTAAAGCCACCTTGCCCATCCCAAAGCTTTTTGTTTTAAAAAGAAGTATTCATACTAGAAAAAATTTGAACTGCTTACCTAATAAAGTTCCAGAACCACAATTCATTCTTTCACTGTTCCTCTGTCTATCTCCATCAGTCTCTTGTCTCACCGCTCTCTTTCACACAGGCATGCACACACTCACAGGGCACCTGACAATTGTCAGTTGATAGTAGCATGTTATGGGAAAGGATTGCAAACTCCCTGTTTCTGCTCCCATCTCTCATTCTCCAAAGACAGACATGAGTAAGCTGAAGGAATCACTACAACTGCTGACCCCTGACCCTTGATGAATAATGGCCTAGTATCAGATCCATTTTGCTGAGAAGTCCTGTTATATGTTGCTGTCCCCACACTTTAACTTAACAAATGGTATTCTAGAGCAACAGCTATGTGCTTGGTTCACAAAGGAATGTAACACAGAGAGTTCAACACAGCTCAGAGTCAAGATAATGCTTGTAGAAAAAATTTAGAATATGTCATTTAAGTGAACTTGTAGCAGAATCAAAACTTATATCTAAATGCATTATTCAATTAACTCATATATTCTGTCAAGTGTCCAAACTCTGTTTATTAGTATTATATTTACTGATAAGCCTTCTAAATGTACTACAAATTTGTCTTATTCAACAGAACATTCTGGGCATAATTTAACCTTTTCCTGATGACTCAGGGTCATCAAAATGAATCTTCTTTATTGTACCTCATCTGCTTTTACATTATTCTGAATTCTCTTTCTTTCCACATCTGGCTGTCAGCTGTCACTGCTCACCCAGTTAATGAGCTTGCCTCTTCCAACCCTCTCAGCTAATCACTGATAATAACAGCAAAAACTGCATTGATCCCCTGCAACATGCCAGGCCCCGTGCTAAGTGATTTGCATGGATTAATTAATTAAATCCACAGAACAACTCTTAAAGCAGGTACAATTATTATCCCCAAATTACAGATGGGGTAACCAAGGCTCAGGAGGGTCAAGTAATTTGCCTGAGGTTACACAGCAACCATGGACTATAATTAGGATTTGGCCCCTGATTTGCCAATCTCAGTATTTTAAGCCCTTTTACCACTACAGCGAGGTCTTTTAAACCTTTTTGATAGTACACAGAATCAGAAATGTTTTTTGTAAAATCACAATACAGTAACACACTAAAGTTAAATATGTAACAACAAAATGTCTATTACCTGGAACAGACTCTGAGGCTCTGTTCTAGTCTGCCATATCACTGTCTCTCATTTTCCCTGTTGTGATCACGATTAAATGATTTTCCAGTCCCATCAGTACGTTACAACATGTGTTCTGGAAAATACTCTGACATTTATCTGCAATGAATGTGGGTTGCTATTATCTATGAGACTGGTATGAAGTAGAAAAATTTGTTTCTTTCTTGGAATGCTTAATTGTATCTACCAAAAAAATATGACAGGGTGCTTACTTGGTTATATAGTAATGCATGACTACCATTTGCCATAATATGGTTTAAAATAAGTAAATCTCAGTGTTAAAATTATGTACCCTGCCCAGATGCAAAATGATGTTAAGCATGTTATATGTATCTGGTCATGTTGACCATGTTGAATAGAAAACCCAGGAAATAAAATATATAAGAGGTGCTTGTCAAACAGGTAAATTACCCCAGCCTACCTGTCTGCTCAGGATTTATAACAAGTCTTTTGCCTCTTTAGAGTCTGCGTGCTTGATTCCCACACAAAATACAAGGCATGCATCTGAAATGGAATTCCAATAAATAACAAAAAACTTTAGTATAAGTATGGCCCACATGGCACTTGGCATGTAGCCACACTAAGAATTTCATTATTGATCACAATTTACTAAAAATATGTTACATGTTTATTAGTTTGATTCCCTCCTTTTATAATAGTACATTGTACTTCATAAATCTATATAGGAGTTATTTTGCAATTAACAGTAAAATTAAAGCTAAGGAGCACATATAGAAGTCTCACTATTCATTTGTGAACTCTGATTTCCAATGAAGAGCTGAAATGATCCCCTTTAGGATCTCAATCAGTGGTCCAATGACACAGGGGCTGCATGGGAATTCTGCTGCAATAGTTCTTGGACTGCTGAAAGCAGGAGCTGGTCAAGTCCAAGTGTGTAATGGGAGAAGAGGAAGAAAGGAAGTTGGTAGAGGGCATCTATTATGGGAGCTTTGAAGACTGGCATAGTCAAGGAAAGCCTCCCTGGCCAAGTTAGGGTTAGAACGACAGGGAATTTGAAGGACAAATTCAAGAGCTCTTTATTTCAAGAGACAGAGCTGAAGATGAAATGGAATAGAAATTGTGTATCGTGTTCAGGAAGAGATGCATATGATGAGAGCATTTTAAAGACAATTCTGAGATGGCTGTGAGAGGACAATTAGCCCTTTGGATAGCATTTCTATAAAATGCACACAGTGTACTCCACCATGATAGAAGAATCATGATGGTGCTGAACTCTTACTAAATGCAAAATACAATATCAACCTTTTTATGTCTGCCACCCTGCTGGAATTTTGCAACAAAGCTGCAGGACAAACACCATTACCATCCTCACTTCTAGGTGAAAAACCTGAGGCTAGTGCATAGTAGTAATATGCCCAGGGTCACATAGCTTGTAATAACAGAGTTGGGACTTGAATCCAGATCTGTCAGGCTCTCCACCAGCATATTATATGGCTAAAAGTCTCATGAAAATAAATAAAGAAATGCTAGAGAACAAACACATTTTCCAAAGTACTCAATATATGGGCAAACATCCTTAGATTAGCCACGTATCATGGTGGTAGGGAGAAGAGAGGCTTTTTTATGGGACAAGTTCTGTCATTGTCCTGGAGCTCCCCAAATAGGCTAGTCTGGCTGGTAGTAAGGCACAAGTATGGATCTGTTTCTGCCTGCCCAGTGCTGGAATTACAGTGAATGCCACTACACTTGAATTGTTTCATGTGTGTTCTGGGTTTTGAACTCAGATCCTCATGCTTGTATGGAAACACTTTACTGACTCAGCTATCTCCCAGGCTCCAGCAAAGTATCCTGTATCCTTACACACTATCATTACAACCTCATCAAAGGAAAAAGCAAGGTAGTAAAGTGTAAGCTTCCCCAAAAGTAAGAACCAGATTCCCTTGGCACCGATTCCTACTGTTTTGGAACCTTATAAGGAAAAGAAACTTAACATAAACAAACAAACAGAAACTTAACCCCTAATCCATGGTGTTGCTCCACAGATTTAAAGTCCCACAGTAAATACAACAAACATTTGGAGATCACAGGGACCATTCTTCTGGTCAGCATTCTTTCTATGACAGGGACAACAAAAGCCAAACCACAGGTTATGTTCTTTGAGACATTTCTTACTGCGAGCTTTACCACCCATTTGTAATCTGTTCAATCCTAAACTTGTTACTAGGTTAACAGATAACACGGATTTAATTTATTCACTAAAACACATGGCTTCCAAAACCACATTATTATTTATTGACACATAATTGTTAAAATACAATGTCTGTATTCAGTAACAGGAGCATTAGCCACAAATGGTTTTATGTTATCAAGATTTGAGTACTGTGATTATTTGTAGTCAGATTATTTTCTCCCACCCCTCTCCTCAGCCATAACAGACCAGATAGCTAGGCAAGATCAAGTTAGTGAGTGAGCTAAAAGGCTGTTGTCTACATAATACGCTAATATATCAATTCTCTGGGAGAGAAAGGGAGGGAAGGAAGGAGGAAGAAAAGGAGGGAGGGAAAAAGGAAGGAAGGAAGGAAGGAAGGAAGGAAGGAAGGAAGGAAAGGAAAGGAAAGGAAAGGAAAGGAAAGGAAAGGAAAGGAAAGGAAAGGAAAGGAAAGGAAAGGAAAGGAAAGGAAAGGAAAGGAAGAGCATTTGCTGATTTCCTTATTGTAAATACAGCCACTATGGCTGATCCTAAATTACTCATATGTCCTCCCTGAATGGAAGTGACATATACAGTAGCTCTCTAGAACCTATACACGCCAAGTTAACTTCAGGAACACAGTTTCCATGCAGCACATTAAATTGATAAGTGGTTAACTAAATAGCAGTTTATTCATATAATAGGGAACTAAGCATTTGCTATAAACACAGATATAGATCTATATTTACTTGTATATGCTTTAAAAATAACTAAATGCACATTCACCAATATGCAATTTACCTCAGTACACTATTATAACTTTCTTGAAGTCACCAACCACTATAAGTTTTTATTGACTTTATAAAATATAGTACCTCATGTAGCCCTGACTAGCTCTGAACTTCGTATCCTCCTGCCCCTGCCTTCCAAATGCTGGGATTACAGGGCATGAGCCACCACACCTGGTCTACAATGTGCTAGGGATGGAACTCAAGGCTTTGTGCATGCTAAGCAAGCACTTTTCCACTGCAACACCCCAATCCCATTTTCATTGTATATATTTAAAGTTGTGTGCATACATGCAGACACAGAAATAAAAGTCATGTGTAAAATGTTAGTATTTAGTAAATAGCAAAATTATATGCAAATTTTACTTTTTCCTTTCTTAATATTTCTAGATATTTCTTAATATTTCTTTATAGTTGTCAAATAGTCTATATTCATATGTATGTATTTCTATGTATATACAGTTTAGCCTTCTGTATCCACTCCAAACCAACTTCTTTATAAGCTGTGGGTAGTGGTGCATACTTTTAATCCCAACACTTGGAAGACAAAAAAATGTGGATCTCTGTGAGTTCAAGGCCAGCCTGACTTAAATAATGCATTTCAGGCAATCCAGAGATACAAAGTGAGACCCTGCACTGCCTCAAACAAAACAAAAAAATCAAAACAATAAAACATTTTAGAAAAAAAGCATTATGTACTGAACATGAAAAGATATTTTGTAATTACTGTCTAAACAGTTCAGTATGACTACTATTTGTATAGCATTTATTTTGCATCAGGTATTGTAAGTAACAGATAATTTAAAGTATACAGGAAGATTTGCATATATCTTAGCAAATACTGTACCATCTTTTTTTTTCTTTTGGTTCATCTTTGTGTGTATTTGTGTGCATGTGTACAAGATCATGTCTATGTAGGTGTGTGGCTATGTGTATATATGCATGAGTCCATGCAGATGTTATGTGGAGGTCAGAGAACAACATTATGTATTATTCCTCAAATATTGTCTACTCTTTTCCTTCTTTCTTCCTTTCTTCTTTCCTTCCTTCCCTCCCTCCTTCCCTCCTTTCTTTCTTTCTTTCTTTCTTTCTTTCTTTCTTTCTTTCTTTCTTTCTTTCTTTCTTTTTTTAATATAGTGTCTCTTCACTGGCTGACCGGCCAACAAATCCTTGGATCTACCTGTTTCTGTATCCCCAGTGCTGGGATCACAGACACACATCAGCACACCAGCATACTTAACTTTTTTCCATGGGTACTGGAGATCGAACTCAGGTCTTCATCCTTGCATTGCAAGCACATTACCAACACTCAGCCTTTCTGCATCATCTTAAATAAAAGAATGGAGCATCTAAATCTGTATGTAGTCATAAAACCAAACCCCATGGATATTGAGTGCCTTGTGTGTGAGTGCGTGCACACACATGCACATGTACACACACATACACACACACATACACACACACATACACACTCATGCCACATAGCAGTGTTTAAAACAAGGATATGATTCCTTATTACTTCATGAGTCCTCTTCCATTTCTTTAGCCTATTATACAGGTAAATGGCATGGGGCTAGTATCCAAATAAACCAGAACCTAAACCCTTTTTTCAAGGGTCTTACCTCACTTTTCTGAGTTCTACTAAAGTAGAGGAGGTCACTTTGCAATATCCTAGAGTCACAAGTGACAATGCTGTAACCAAACACTAACCATAGCTTCAAAGAGGACTTGTTTACAGCAGCTGTCAAATCATCAGCACCTCATCCAGGTCTTCTAACCTAGCCCTCCCCAAGTGAGGAATAACTGTGGCAAAGTGAATTTGAGAGATCTGCTACTAGGCAGACTTGAGTTCTTCAGTCTAAATCAGACCACCTGTATAATTCCTATCCATATCTTGTGAAAAATATGTGTTCTCAGTCCTCTATTTAGTTTCTTAGGCTAGCTGGCAGAATTACTGTCCTTCAGTTACAATATGATTTAAATGCACTTGTAAGAAAACTCATGGTATAATTAAAAGGCAACCGTGTGTGTTTGGTAGTTATCCTAAGAAACCACCCATCATGAAAAATGTCACCACTATGGAAAAACATGCTCCAAATTTCCAACCCACTTACATACTAATGTCTGCAACATGACATGATTCATTTGTAAATTGGGACTGTCAATTGGGGACCAGGTGGTCTGATCTAAATAGATCAGAGCCTTATGCTTCTCATATGGAAATGTCTTTACAGATGTGCTATTGTGATCAATGAATAATTTTAAAGCATTTGGGAAATGTTAATTATTGATCCTTGCTTGCCTGACCAAAGGGTCTACAAAAGGTCTACAAAATGCCATACAAATTCAGTTTGCTGTATGCATTACCGAATAACTGTGCTGTTGGTCTTCTGCCTCCTAACCCCCAGCTATTTTCAAGTAATTTCCTTCAAAGTTTCAGATTTACTCAAGGAGACCAAAGCTAAAATAAGGGATCAGTTGTTATCACTAAAAACATATCATTAAAGAATGCATACTTGAAAAACCAAGGCAGGATTGGTCCAGTATGAGCTATGGAGTGATACCTTGTCTCAAAGGTTTTTATTTTTAAATACATTTACCTTTAAAAATAAGTGCAATGTCCTCTTTCCAAGCAATAGAATGACTGTGGGATAGCTTCTCAGTAATGATCATCCCCCCGGAAATCCCAGTTTTGTACCTGGTTATCACTATAACACTTCCTCAGCTTTCTAGTTTCTTCCTTCAGAACACTCCAAACATTTTCTTTATGAATAAAGTAACTACCATGTGCTTTATTTTGTTAGAGGAGGACTGTTGTTCTCATATACTCTTCAAATGTGTGCTCTATGATATAAAAGTTCATTAACCCAGAAGGTTATACCACTGATTTCAGGTCCCTCAGCAGACATGTTTTTGTCTTTGGTACATGATGGTCACACTCTTACTGCAAATATACAAAAAAGGAGGCTGAGCACCCAGACTAATCCTGAAGATATTTATGAAGCTGCATAGAATTATGATACATGATGGCATACATCTGCACTTTCAACTATGGAGTTCAAGACCATCCTAGACAACAAACCAACAGTGTCTCAACACAAAGCTGTGAAGTATGAAATTAAGATGCTTAGCCTAGGAATCAGAAGGCAAAGCATCTAATTTTGCCTCTGCAACCAGTGACTCCCTTCCCTCCCTGAGCCTCTGTCAATAGCCTTGTCTACAAGATTGAGCAGGATTCCAGGTTGGATTACCTTGGAAGTACTGTAGCCAGAGATTCACCTCTCTAACTGAAATCGGCAGTCCATCTAAAAGATTATTTTCTCACCTAAGGTCAGGCCTTCAGGTTCCCTCTTGCCAGACTTGGACTTATCACCACCAGAAGTTCCCAATTCCTCTTTATCCTAGATCAGGTGATAAAAGGGACAGTTGAGAAACTACAGCCAGTTCTGTGAAGGGACGAAAGCCCAGAGGGTACTGACACTTCAAGCTCAGAGGCAAAGGAGAAAACAAAAGAATCCTGTCCCCATTTTGTAAAAGATCAAACTCATAATTTCTATCATGTTTGAGTAAGTATAAGGGTGGGAGGAAATGGATTCCAGTGTGTGTGTTTTAGGGTGAGTTGGGACATAATGGATTATTTTAAAGTTTCAGGGTTAATGACTTTGTGGTAATTTTGTTTCACCTGTTTTTTCCCTTAGACATGGGTTGGTGCTTGGGGGAAGAGACAAACAGAAATTATCTAAACAGTTTACTAATCAGATGACTGAACAATACTGTGTCAACAAAATATTTAAAAGCCAATATTAATATAAATCAGTACAAAAGCTAACAAGTTGCCTTAATTTGGTAAAGAAAAACAGTCATGAAATTGATTTGGCAAATTTCTTTCCATTTCTTGATTCTTAAACTGCAACTGCAATGCCCCTAAATTGATACTACTTGGTTAGTGAGTTCTGGAAACACAACTAATCTCTTTTCCCCAATTAAATTTTACTACAAGTGTATAATGAATTTGTGACAACATGGCCTGTATATTAAGAGGAGACATTTTTGTATGAAGTTCCTCATTCACGGAAGGATGTCAGCAGCCTGGCTAAGAACACAGGCTTCAGTTAGAGACTAGGATTTACCAGAGTCCAATAGGAAGCCAACAGCCAAGCACCGTGCTTGGCCCATATTGGACCTTCAACAAATACTGAGTGCTGCTGCTGCTCTCATTATTAATTACTCCTTTCATTGAATAATCCCACCCCCCATCCTCTTTACATTAAAAGCAGTTCAAGGAACACTATAAATGTTTCTGATCCTGGCTGAAGCTGTGGAGTACTGTGGACTAATCACCTTTACAGATCTATGGTCTTTCCTAATAGCAGCAGAAGAAATCCAAACATACGCCTGATAAGCTCTTGTGATTCTTCCTAATTGCAGCCTGGCTCTCTGTCACAGCTGGAGGACACACTGTTCCAAGATTCCTTCTGCTGCTCTCCTGTTAATCACAATATGGAATCCTCAAACTCAGATGATGTATAGCAGCATATACAGCTTTATACACAGTTCTGACATTATTTGGAAAATAGACCATCTAATAGAGATTCCACTAAAACGCAGTCCTTTCCAGTTGGTTGCTCATTATTAACAGGCTTATTTCAATTAGGCCGTGTGGTAAGAATGAATGCTATTGGAACTGATGGCTTCGTGTCATGGGGAAATGGCAGTGCTTTTTACTAGTCTTGCCAGATTTAGCAAGCAAAAGTCCAGGATGCCAGTTTAATCAGAATCACAGATGAACTACAAAGGCTTATTTTTTTTTTAAAATGTAAGTGGCTCACAAACACTGCATGGGATAAACTTGGGATAAAAAGTTACTTGTTATCTGAAATTTAAATTCAATTGTGTTCTACATGGCAACCATGTTTTTATACAACTACTATATTCATCTTCACTTATAAAATTCTAAATATATGAATTTGATGCCACACAGTATATACATTTAGCAAATAGTAATAATTTTTCTTTTCTACCAGAAATATTTTTAAATATTATGGGATTTCAGTCTTTATCTTAATAAATTTTGACTATGATTTTACAATCCCACGATAAGGATTTTCTAGTATGAGACATAAATGAATTAACAAATCACCAGAAATTACCAACAAATTATGGTTAGGTATACCCTCAGGTTAGGCCACTTTAAAATGAATCTCATGTTGCAAACTAGAGCTTCAATCCATCCCAGTGAGAAAGGCTTCTGCTAGTTCACAGAGGTCATATTTACCTGTAGTTAGTGGCATTTCCTCGTTCCTAGATAAGGTACAACAAAGGGAAGTGTTCGGTTCCAGGTGAGTGGGAAAGGGTCTAAGAAATAAGAAGATAACAGTGTTTGGTTCAGGTGGGAATGTATCAAGCAAACTGTTCACTCTGCCACACATTCAAAGGACCACTAAGTAATCATAATGCTCCCATTACCACCCATTAAAATCCTAGCCATCTTTTATTGAGATTTATGTGAAGAAAATTTTGACTGCACAAGTGCCAACACTTTCCTTGTCCAGAGAAGAGGGATGCCCTGCGGTATTTAATTAATGACTGTGAAACCAGGGAGAGTCACTGGCACATCCTTGCTGTGTCCTCAGTGGAGTATCTACTTCAGAATCTGAAAGGAAGGGATCTAAGTAAGAGGGAACCCCCTTAACATTAGTAAAAAGCAGACAAGCAACATCTTTACCACAGTATTCACAAGTCAGAGGAGAGCTTGTAACAAACAAAACAAACTTGTAAGAGAATCACTCTGCAGTCACAGGCTTGTCCCCTTTCCCACTGTCATTGTGCTCCTAGAGACACTGCCAGTTTGCTGTTAGTGGATCATTTCAAACTCACAGAATGAAGCTTATTGTTTAAAGGTTGTGCTAAGGAGCTCCTGCAACCTACAGCCTAGGTCTGTTGTTGGGTTACATCTGCATTTTCGAAAGTTTAGCATCCCAATGCATTTCCCACTTCACAGTGAAGGGGAGGACAGGAATATGCAAGGGAGGCAAATACTAATAAAAGTCTTCAAACATCACATTTTGATTGGCTCAATTTTTTTCTATATATAGTAGGTTTTCAAATTCCAAAGTGTGTGTGTGTGTGTGTGTGTGTGTGTGTGTGTGTGTGTGTGTGTGTGTGTGTGTAATTATAAAGCATCTGGACATCATCCACTGTGGCCATTCATTCCCCAAATAAAACTTATGCTGTGACACTGTGTCCCTGCTTTGCACTACTATCTTTTAAATCTTCTGCCACTCAAATCAGGAGGTCATGGTATTATTTGCCTTGGAGAGTTTCCAACAATGTAGCCCTATGGAGTAGCAGTGTTGTATGCTCAGGATATGACATGATTTGGAGCCAAAATCTTAGCTTTGGATCCTGGACTTGTGACTTACTGGCTGTGTAACCATGGCAGGTTATTATTCTACCTTAGACCAATAGCCTTATCTGCAAAATGGATTGACTGGACTTAATGTGAAAATGCATTTGGAAGTGATTTGTAAATGGAAAAGCAGTACAAAAATAGTACTGAAGGTATGGAGAGATGGCTCAATAGTTAAGAGCACAGAACACTTGCTGCTCTTCCAGAGCACCTGGGTTCAATTCCCCTGACACATGGAATCTACCAACTGTCTGTAACCCTAGTTCCAGGGGATTCAACACCCTCATACAGATATACATGCAAGCAAAACACCAATGCACATAAAGATAAATAAATCATTTAAAAAATAGTATTGTTTGCTCTTAGTATAGGTCTCAAAATGGAATTTCCACCTAGCAGGTTGGGAACAGGGCAAAGTTGGCCTTTGAAGAGCGTCCTGGTGCTTTGCAGCAGGTCGTGGTCTGGAATGTTAAGCATCATTCTGGCTTAAAGACTAAAGGACTGACCTTGCAACCCTTATTTACATGCATCCTCTCAATGACTTTTCATGAGTCTAAGTAGAAAATCAGCTCCTTTTTTTTGCACAGCTCCTTCCTGAAGAGTTGAACCTCCTCCCTCTTCTCACAAAAGATGGGTCTTTCCCAAGAGGGGACTGGTAAATATACACAAACAGTTCACTTTACATAGCCTGCATCTTAACTGCCACCAGATCCAACTCACCAAACATTTAAGTACATTAATGGCCTTTGCCAATTCCAACAACACATCATTATAAGGCATAAAAAAACATTAGCTAATGAAAAATTGCAAAAGATATACCACAAAATTTAAGCATGTACCGAGTGTAATTGAAAATGATTTGAAGGTAAAATTTTGCTATTTTTTGATATACAATTACCACTGCATAGGACTAAAGTATTATTACTCACTACATACTCCTACATGGATAAAGCAAAGAGTTGATTTCTGCTTCTGTTAGCTGGGAAACCAGCACTGTATGGACTCAGACCCCCTGAACGTGGGTCTCAGTTAGAAGGCCTGGGCAATTTAAGGGACCTCTGACAGTGGAACCAGGATGTATTCCTCGTGCACAATGGTCTTTGGGAGCACATTCCCCATGGAGGGATACTCCCTTATCCTAGAGGCAGGAGGGAGGGCCTAGTCCCTTCTCCAAATGACTTGACAGATTTTGATGATCCTTCCTGGAAGGCATCACCCTCCCTATGGAGTGGGTGGGGAATGGGATGGGAGGGGGTGTTGGGGATGGCATGGGAGGGAGAGGGAACTGGGATCAATATATAAAATAAGAATATACATATATATGAATATGAGTTGATATCTTTCTGTTTTGTTTTGGTTTACAGTGCTGGGCCTAGAAACCAGAGCTTCTCACATAGGAAATAGTACTTTGCCACTGAAACACACCCTTCGGACTCAGCTAATAACACCTGAAAAAATAAGATTTCAAAATTTATAATTATTCAGTCTTATAAGTTATATAAGTCAGTGGGTTTTGTTTTAATATTTACATGTAAGCCATATGCCATACTTTGCTTGTAATCTCCCTCCCAAGCTCTCCCTGGAAACCTTCTCTAATACTTTACCTTAGTTTCAGGCCAAAGGGGGTAGTGTTTTTGTTTTCACTTATCAGAGAAGCTATATGATGATGGTCTTTCTGGACTAGTTAATTTGCCTTATTAGAGAATAGATTTGGCTAATCTGGATAATTTGGCCAAATCTAGGTAATTTAGCCAGTTTACTCATTTTTCTAAAAATGACATGATTTCATTTCTCTTCAGCTGAGTAAAACTGTATTGTATATATGCACCACACCTTTTTTCTATTTGTCTACAAATGGACATCTACATTGATTATCTGTCTTAATTACTGTGAATAATAGTACAAACCAGAATAAAATGTGAGCTGTTGATTCTTGTATGCAGATACTTGTAGACACTGGAAATATAGGGCAAAAAAGGTTAGGTGGTCATAGGAAGTATGCAGTGAGGTGGTTTTTGTTTTTTGTTCCATTTTTGTTTTGTTTTAGATTTTATAATTCAATTGATAGTGACTGAAGACAATACATTTGAAATTATTGCCACAGTTGTATCTATACACAAATGGCAGATATTCAAGTACTATTTGATTTGCCCTCTTTTCCAAAAGAACCATAAGAAGCTTGGATCCCTGTAATTTAGCACTCTTCTGTAGTATCTTTTAGTAGTTATTTCAGTGAATGCCTTTTAGACTCTTCCTGGACCACTTCCCCTTCCCTTCCTGAGTATTGTTCCTCCTCCCTCCTAAATCTCCATGCTTATAAGAATGGTTACTTGCATCTATGTTTGTACAACATGACCCCTTCTTTGGTCACATTTGACTGATTCAAGGGTGGTCAACTGTCCATGAATTTGGAACTGAGACTAAGAAAACTTAAACTCACTCTGAGTAGCTTTGAATGTAGAGGAGTAGTCATCTGATATCATTCAGCTTGTGTGTGTGGGGTGGGGGAGGATAGAAATAGAGATAGAGGAGAGGGAGGGGAGAGAAGATAGAGAAAAAGGGGAAGGGAGGGGGAGAATGAATCAAGTTGATATTTAGATATGGCAGAAATGAAACAAGTGGGTAAGTCTCAATCATCTACTGAGTATCTGGTCCCAGAGTAGTCCTAAAATCTGGCTGCATCCTCAACTCTGGTTTACTTGAGAATCCAAGACTCTACAGAGAAAAATTTTGACTGCCTTAAGCCAACTACACTAAACCTCTGTCATTTTTAACTAAAATACTCTAAATCACTTCAGAGTCAAGTTCTAACATTTGCTTTCTAAAAGAGGCAATCATACCACAAAACAAAGTTTGTACTAAAGGGTCTTCACAGGTATAAAGGATCCTGGAATATTTGGGTATCTAACCTATATATGGAAAATGTTGAGTGACTAAACAGGGGCATGTAGTTCAAATAACATGATTTGAGTTTTGATTAAAATTCAAAGAAAACTCAGTACCTCTGAGTTTATGACTACCTATTTTCTAGATCGTGTTCACTGTTAGCACAATTCTTTTGAAATTGGTTGAAAGGCAAGATTGAATCATAGTTTAAAATTGATAATGGTGTCAAACTGATTGATTACAAGTTTTTGACCTCTCTACTGCAAAAAGCCAGATGGATGGCTTGAGTTTGTTTTGTGTAGCGATGTGTATGTATGTACACAGACAGACAGACACACAAATAAAAAAAATAAATGTTAAAAAACAATAAAATTGTCTTCATGTCTTTATGTTGTAGCAATCTATTAATTATGAAGGAAACGAGATAGGATGGGTTTGCTTCAAAATATTTGGGAAGAATTGAGGTACAGATGAAAGAGAAACAGTCATGAAAGTGAATATGAAAGTGAATTATGGGTTCCTGAGGTTTATATTATATTAATCTACATTTTAATGTGCCACAAATTCTTCAGAATAAAAAATCTGTGCCTAGAAATGTCCTCAAGTTTTAGCCTTGACTGTATAATTTCATTAAACATAGTAAAAGGTATTCTTTATATCTGTTGCTTAAGGGGATACTTAAAAATTTTGTTTGTTTGTTTCTTTGTTTTTTCCTTTTGTTAATTATGGAAAAGTTCATTTGGCTCACAATCTCAGAAAGTCCAGTCCATCATCATGTGGAAGGAATAGTAGCTAAAGGGGCTGAGTCTATGGCAGTGGGATATTGAAGCATGGCCTGTTTATATCTTGCCAAATCAATAAGCAAAGAGTTCTGCCTGGAAACAGAAACAGATAGTATCTTTAAGGTCTACCCCTAACATCCCACTTCTCATAACTAGACTATCCTCATAAAAGTTCTACAATCCTCCCCCAAAACACTACCAGTATTCAAAAACACATGAGCCAAAAAGGTATATTGTACATTCAAGCCCTAACAACTGAGTAGCAAATAGAATTGTCTCACCATTGTTTAAAATTGTGAAAAATATATATCCAAAAGTATAGCAGCCTGCCTTTTACAGTAGTGACAATGCTTACTAGAACATAGGAAGCTTGCTCTTGCAGTATATTACATTTTTCTAGTGGTGAAAAATTACCAGGAGACACCCTACTTCTTATATACCCACACAGACTACCCTGTTACTCCCATCTCCTCACCATACCATCCTAACACACACACACACACACACACACACACACACACACACACACACACACACAAGCACAAGCACAAGCAAGATATCATCATTTGGTTGTGATTAATTAGTCAAGAGTACCTGGTTCAAATCAGCTAAGCATTCAGGAAGGAAGTCAAAGCACAAATGGAATGGCTTTCTCAAGCCTCTGGCTCTCAGAAGGAATGCCTTGAAACCTTAAACTGACTTCAAAACAATCAGTAGGCCCTGTTCTGACAGTTGAGCGCAATTTAGACAGTGTGTTTAGAAACAATTAACCCAGTGTCATTGTTGTTTTGATACTAATGAATGAAACAGATAAGAAGTCCTAGGAGAAACTGCCTCTGTACTGAAGACCTTTCTGAGGCTATTTTGTTCATAACTGAATAGTAAAACTCATACTGCTCTGGGAGAGAGGTGTACCCTTTCAAAGATACACACAATGGAAACTAAATCAATAGCACTCAGAAAAGCCATCTCCCCCTTTGATTGCAGAGGGTTTTGTTGTTCATGCCTTGGAGACAAAGTGCCAGATGTATCACAACAACAACAACAGGATGTTACCAACAAGAACCTCCTATCAGCATTTAGCTTCCATTACAATACACACCGCCAGAGAAACTAGGATACAAGGAGGATTCTAAGAGATTCATATAAGGTCCCTCACAGAAAGGGAAAGGGACAAGATCTCCTGAGCATATTGGGAGGGGGGGTCAGTGAGTGGAGAGGGAACTAAGAGAAAGAGAAGGGGAGAAGATTGACTCAGGGGAGGAATAGAAGAGAGAGAGAGAGAGAGAGAGAGAGAGAGAGAGAGAGAGAGAGAGAGAGAGAGAGAGAGAGAGAGAGAGAGTAAAAAGAGTCATTATAGGTTTGAAGAGAAAACTGACTGTAGAGAAATGTCCAGAGACCTACAAGGATGACCCCAACTAACAATTTCAGCGACAGTGGAAAGGCTACCATAAATGCCCTTCCTGGATAATGAGATTGATGACTAACTTATCCACTACCATAGAGCCCTCATCTAGTAGCTGATGGAAACAGAAGCAAACACCCACAGCTAAACACTGAGCCGAACTGAAATCCAGATGCAGAGAGGGAGGACAAGACCAGGCTACAGAGACCCACAGACGCAGCTGACCTGAACAAGGAGGAGCTAATGGGCCCCCCCAGACTGATAGCTGGGAATCCAGCATGGGACTGACTCAGACCCCCTGAACATGGGTCTCAGTCAGAAGGCCTGAGCAGTCTAAGGGACCTCGGACAGTGGAACCAGGATGTATCCCTGGTGCTCAAAAGGTCTTTGGGAGCACATTCCCCATGGAGGGATACTCCCTTAACCTAGAGATAGGAGAGAAGTCCTAGTCTCTACTCCAAATGACTTGACAGATTTAGATGTCCCCTCCTGGAGGGCATCACCCTACATGTGGAGTTGGAGGGGGTTGGGAGGCGAGGGTGGTCGGGGGGGGGCATGAGAGGGTGGGAAAGAGGGAAAGAGGGAGGGAGGGAGAGGGAACTGTTATCAATATATAAAATAAAAAGAAAAAAAGAAAAAACAAAAAAATAAATTACAAAAAAAACCAACAACAAGTTTTATAGAAGATTTGTGCTATAGCACTGCTGGCAACTGCAGAATTCAGTTTATATAGTCTTAAATAATAGATGAAGAAATGGCTGCCCCTTTCTGATGGGACCATTCGGAAAACAGCAAGATACATTAAAATGAAAATAATGATAATATATACTATGGCAATGGCCTATATAAGATCATCAGTGCTGATCATCTGTTTGTAAAGTAAAATGGTGCTTGGTATGTGTGTGCTTCCCTTCTAATCCAGACTCAGGCTTTCAGCTGTGCCAGTGTTAGGGCAAGTCCACAGCTCCACAGCTCCATTCCCTCTTTTTCACACCCCTTGGGAAAAAACACCGAGAGAAAGCCAGCTGGTAAGGTTAGAAAAGCAGAAGAGGCCCAAAGAATAAGCAAAACTACCTGTTTCCCATGGGGATGTAGCTCTGACTTTGGCCTTATTAGCTCTTTGCTCCAACAGAGCTAAAGCAGCCCAGCTGGCTTTAGCAACCAGGGTAAAGACCCATGTGAGGAAAAACTGGAGAGAAAAATATCGCAGCTTTCTAGCTTTAAAATGATGAGGAGGTGTAGTTGGGAAGGTGTTCTATTGGATTCTCATAGTGAAACAAAATATGTTCTAAGTTTCATATGTATATGCCTACTAGTGTTAATATTATTATTACTTTCAGCTAAACATGATGAAATTTTTACCGATTCCAAGTAAAATCAAGCTTTAAGTTGAGGATAGAGGTCACTTGGTAGCACATTCTACTAGCATGCACAAAGCCCTGGATTCCATCCTCAATACCACATAGAGTTGGTATAGTGGAACAAGCTAGTAATCCCAGCACTTGGAAAGGTATAGGCAGGAGGTTCAGAAGTTCAATATTCTTCTCTGTTACGAGCAGCTTTCTCGCCAGCCTGGTCTCAGAGCCGCATCAGCCTCAAATAACACACAGAGACACTGTATTAGATATAAAGCTGTTGACCTGTTACTAGAGTTTCTTACTGGCTAGCACTGTCTTAAATATTAACCCATTTCTATCAATTTAAGTGTTTCCACACTTACCAGAGAGTGGGTCCAGACCTCTTCCTCTCAAAGTCCCTACATCTTGAATCTTCTACTACATCTCCCAGAATCATCCTCCTCTCCTAGTGCCGCCTATCTCACTTTCCTATTGGCCAACAGGACTTTATTCATTAACCAATAAGAGAAACATATTTACAGAATGACATCTCCCATCAGTTTTCCACTGCACAGTTTGAAGTTAGCCTGAGAAGCCTGATACTGTCTCTAAAAATGAACATAATACTAAAAATGAGTCTTGAAACTCTCTTAAGGAAGAGAATAAAAGCTAATACTATATGTATTATACAACATACTCATGGCTTTTCATTCTCACCCTAATGATAAACTCAGGTAACACTATGATTACCATCTTTTAACATAGCCTGTAGATTATAACTCATTTACTCAAGGTTTTATATCAAGGAGATAGAGGAAGGATTTACATTTAAAGATGTCTTCCCTTAAATTCTCAGCTTCTTACAGGACAACATCCCTTAATATTTAGGGAAGACTAAAGCAGTTGCAATTTAATCCTCCATATCAAATCCTCCATATCTGAGGTATCTGAAAAGGTATTCTAGAACACTTCATTTGCAACAACCCTCAAAGTTACATCCGTGATAATCCTATAGCAAAGAATTGATTAATCTGATTATATTTTCAAGGAGCAGAATTGAAAGATATTTTTGTTATTGTTGGAGGAAGCAAAACTCATTTGACATTTGTAGTTGAAGGAGTATGGTGTACTGTTCCTGTGACCCTACATGAGTACAGATCAGTAGCTGTGATGGTTAGTCTTAAATGTCAACATGCCATAAGCAAGAATCGCCTGAGATTAGTCTCAGTTGAGGAACTAGCTAAGTCACAATGACCAGTGGACTTATCTGGGGTGGAGGTGTCTTGACTGCTCATTTACGTAGGAGGGCTTGGCTCATTGTATGTAGGAAGCACCATTCATAGGCACATGGTACTGAACTATATAAGAAATTTAGTTGAATAAAAACTGGCTTGTGAACCAGTTAGAAAGCAGCATTCTCCATGAGTCCTGCTATGAAGTGAGTTCCTTGGTTAGAGGTAATGCTGTGTAAGGCAAGCAGGATTGTCTTAAAATTCCTGTCTTAAGCTCCTGCCTTGACTTCCTTCAGTGATGCATTGTCACCTATAATTGTTCCTCTCTCTAAGCTGCTTTTGGCCACACTACATTATCATAGCATAAAAAATAAAACTAGCATTAGTTCATGGCCCGGGAATGATCTGACACTGGAGTGTAGTCCACAGTCTAGTGGCTCCAAAGATGGCTTTAGCAAAAGACAAATCAACATGTGCAGCATAGAACCTTTGCAGCCATAAGAATGCAGTGCTATCATGGTGTGTATGACTATCCTTCTCCTTTATTTCTCCAGTTCCTCCCATGGATATACTCCATCTAGAGCTTCAGCATTAATAGATTGTCTCTCCTAGAAATGGCGGCATAAACAAGACACAATAATAACAATATCAATAAACATGGAAACAAGGAAAGGAGTAAATCTTATAAGGCGCCATTCATAGACAACGAATTCTAGGCAACTAGTGACTGTTCAGAGGAAGAATTAACCACTCCAGAAATGAGTCCCCTAATTGGCTGACCTATATAAAGCGGTCAGCCTTGAAACCATACATATAAGATGAAATGCTCAACATTTTCACTCTCTTTCCTGTCCTCCATTACAACCTCTCCAGACTCATCCTCCACCCTGTAGTAAGCAGATTGTTTACCAGGGCCTTTCATCCCATCCTCCTGCCCTCATTCTTGGGGGACTCCATCAAACTCTTGTATAGACTATTCTTTCCTCCTTCCTGTGGACACTCTCAACACCCTCTTCTAATACATCTCTATTACTCTATGTCATCTCCTGAAATGTAGAAATTCCTCTCACCCAGGACCCTGAGTGGCCATACCTGACAGAGACTCTGGTAGGTGATTCATACCATCCTTCTTGTGCTCTATAATGATCTATCCATTATTACCCTCAGCCCTGTAACAACCTGCTTGCAGGCGTGCTTCCTGCCACCACAACAGTATTCATTGGAGACACTTAAGTCCTGGTTCAGACCCAGAATCCATCTAGATCTTTCATCCGAGTCTCTTCAGATTATTCTTTGCCCTACTGCAGCCTACTTTCAGGGGCCCCTCCTTCTATTATACCTCCAACTCTCCAGGCACCCTGCCTTGTGTGGCAGTGCTCTGGTGGCTTGGGAGGTAAGGTCAGAAGAGTCATGAGTTACCCAGGAAGCAGACTTCAAAGACCCTCATCGGTGTACAGATCTAGTTTGATATGGAAGTCCATTGGCATATATATATGTATATATGTACATATATATATAATTAAATTATCTAAGGACACATCACATTATTATCCAATGAGTCTGACAATGAGTCTGAAAGACATGCAACCTGTGTCATGTGAGGGTATATTTTACTTTAGACAGAAAAGAGGAGATGATGGGAGATGTTATTCTGTATATATGTTTCTCATACTGGTTAATAAAGCACTGTGGCCAATAGAAAACTAGATAGGCGGGGCTAGGAGACTAGGAGAAGGAAAGAGGAAGGAAGGCGGAGTCAAGATGTAGCCCAGGGAAGACGCAGGACGCCTGCCGCGCAGCTCCCTGATAAGACGACCACGTGGAAATACTTAGATAAGTAGAAATGGGTTAATAATTAAGGCAGAGCTAGCCCATTAACAATAATGGTAACTGGCCAACAGGATTGTATCAAATACAGAGTCTCTGAGTGTTATTTGGGGCACACGTGGTTGCAGGACAATGGCGGCAGAACCAGCGGCAGCCGGCGGGGAAACCTGCTGTAACATAATGGTGTCAGAAGCGGGATTGAGAACTTTCACTTAAAACTTAACAAAAGTTTAAAAAATAGTTTTTAGAAACAAGGGAACAGAGACTAGCAAGACTTCTTAGTAGCAGCATTTTCTCTGTTGGATTTGTTTTGTTGTAGACAGAGATTTTCACGGCTCCTTTAAGGGAAGTTTCCAAAATTAGCATAAGCGGCAAAAAGCCGCCTGGCTTTTAAAGAGCTCTGCTAACAATTCATTGGTGTGTAGGAGAGCTGCAATAAAGGTTTACACTGTGTTTTTAAAAATACACTGGCTTGGGAGAGAAAAAGAAACAGGAAACAATGGTTTAAAAAAGAAAAAAGGAAGTAGAATTAATCCTAGTACTCGGCAGACAGAGGCAAGCAGATCTCTGTGATTTCAAAGTAAACCTGGTATGGAGTGAATTCCAGGACAGATAAAAGTTACACAGAGAAACCCTGTCTCAAAATATGCAAAAATAGAAGTAGAATAAATAGAGTAATAAGAAAGCCACGTAAAGATGGAAAACACAGAGAAATTTTGGATACTATACGTGCTTCTGTTGTCTTTAAATTATTTGATTGCTGAGAAAACAACTACTGATAAAAGAAATGCTGCTGGATTAATTCAATTTATATATTTTAAAAATGCTTTGACTCCAAAATTTAAGACTAAGGACAAGTTACTGGGGAAAAGGATTTCTATTTTTGTTTCCACAGAAAATGAAAAGCTATGGATTTCTTCCAGACTTATGTGGTTTGATCAAGCCAGACCCCCTGAAACAATGCCCCAGGTGATCCAACATTCAAAGCAGTTGAGACAAAGCCTTGCAGACTACAGCCAAGATTTCTGTGTCTTCTTTGAACCTCCATGACAGCGCCCTCTATCAGCAGGAAGTAGTTTGGAAAGAACGACGCCCAAATTCCCAAATATTGTTTATAAATGTTTGTTTTCATTTATATGGGCTTGGTTATAAATGGTTAATGACACAAGCAATCCTTGTAAAGGTAAAAAAGGGAATTAAGGTATAGATATGAATACTTTGCTTTGGAATGGATTTTCTTTTATTGATACAATTTAAGGTCAATTTTGTGATATGTATATTTCTCCTCTTGTTTAGGTATTGTGTTTATATAGCTCATTAGAAAATGTAATGTAATAATTTAGTACAGATTATAGAGAGTTACCTATGGGAGTTAAGTTAGTTTGGATTTCTAGATATATAGAGATGTATTTGAGATGGATAGGCATTCTTCAAACCTTTCAAAGACCTACAGAATATGGCATTTAAAATGGTTTAGGGTTTTTCTTGACAGTGAGGCACAACTGCTCCTGGTAACACCACCTACAGAAGAAAGGAAGATGGACATCGAAGAAACGTGTTATGAAGTTTGCTTCTAATATGGCAAGACTAGCCATTTGGGCAAGGTACTGCTCTTCTGAACTGTTTGACTTTATGTTGTAGAAACTGGACATGCAGGACCCACAAAGAGGTAACTGCTGATGCAAGATGGACATTGCTACAGGATTCCTGTTTCATGGAAGAGGCTGCCAGACAGCCAGATAGTCTACAGGACACAGAGAAAAGTTTCCTGCCTTATTGAGGAGTCTGGACACACACTATGGCCTATGGGCTGAAGATGGAACATTACAGAAGAACTTCGGGTGACTGACCAGGCAATGCATTGTCTCTGTCATTTCTAGAGTTTATATATTATCCTTCTGTGGTCTTTGAAAGAGTTGAAGACAGATAGTTATGATTATAGTTTTCCTTAGTTAGGATTAAAGATAAGTTACATATAGGACTTTAGACTCACAAAGATAGGATAGATGATATTTTCTTTAAGTCTTACAAAATGTTAATGGACTAAATATTGTTAACTGTGATTCTTATTTGATAACTGTTGTATGTTATATTTTGCTATGTTAAGGTTAAACCCCTTCTTTTACTTTAGACAGAAAAGAGGAGATGATGGGAGATGTTATTCTGTATATATGTTTCTCATACTGGTTAATAAAGCACTGTGGCCAATAGAAAACTAGATAGGCGGGGCTAGGAGACTAGGAGAAGGAAAGAGGAAGGAAGGCGGAGTCAAGATGTAGCCCAGGGAAGACGCAGGACGCCTGCCGCGCAGCTCCCCGATAAGATGACCACGTGGAAATACTTAGATAAGTAGAAATGGGTTAATAATTAAGGCAGAGCTAGCCCATTAACAATAATGGTAACTGGCCAACAGGATTGTATCAAATACAGAGTCTCTGAGTGTTATTTGGGGCACACGTGGTTGCAGGACAATGGCGGCAGAACCAGCGGCAGCCGGCGGGGAAACCTGCTGTAACAGGTATACATGAGGAAAAAGTAACAGAAAAATATTTTCAAAAAAGTCATAGAAGAAAATTTGCCTAACATAAAGAAGGAGGTTCCCTATCAAGGTATAAAACACATTCAGAATATAAAATAGACAAGACCAGAAAAGAAATTTCCCATGATTCATAATAATCAAAACACTAAATAATATAGAAAAGAGAAAAATATTAAAACCTTCAAGGGAAAAATATCAAGTAAAGTATTATGGAGACTCTAAAAGCCAGAAATGGCTGGCTGGATGTTCCGAAAACTGTGAGATACCACAGACGCCAACCCAGACTACTATACCCAGAAAAACTATCAATCATAATAGATGGAGAAAGAAAAACATTCCACTATAAAACCAAATTTAAGCAGTATCTATCTACCAAACCAGCAATATAGAAGGCACTGAAGGAAAACTTGAGTCTGAAGAAGTTAACTACATCCACTAAAACACAAGGAATAAATAGTCCCAGAACAGTAAATCAAAAGAGTGAGAAAAAAGCCCACACAATGACAACAAAATTACAGGACCATTAAACACTGCTCATTGGTAACTCTTACTATTAACAGTTTTTATTCACCTCCCAAAAGACAGACTAACATGTTAGATTAGAAAAATGGGATCCAATTTTCTTCAGCATCCAAGAAACATAACTTACTATCAAGAGTAGACATCACCTCAGGGTAAAAGGATGGAAAAGGGGTAGTCTAAGCAAATTGATCCAAGAAGCAAGCAAGTGTGGCCATTTTAGTATCCAACAAAACAGATTTCAAACCAAAACTAGTCAGGAGAGATAGAGAAGGACACTACATACTCAAAGGAAAAATCCATCAAGAGGACATTGGAATTCTAAACATTTATGCACCAAAAAGAAGTATATCCAAGTTCATAAAAGAAACTCTACTACAGTTTAAATCACAAACTGACTCACACACACTAACAGTGGGAAACTTTAATACCTTATTCTTGCCAATAGGTGATCCAGACAAAAACTAAACAGAGAAATATTAGATCTAACTAATGTCATAAACCAAATTGTCCTAACATATTTACAGAACATTTCATTCAAATGCAAAAGGATTTACTTTCTTTTCAGCACCTCCAAAATTGACCACATAGTTGGACATAAAGAAAGTCTCTATAGATATAAGAAAATTGAAATAACATCCTATATGCTATTAAAGCCACATATCAAGGGCAACAGAAAAGTACCCAAACTCATGGAAATTGAACAGTGTATCACTGAATTGAAAAAATGGATCAACACCAAAATTAAGAAGGGAATTAAAAACTTTTTAGAATTGAATGAAAATGAAAACACAACATACCCAAACGTATGAGACACAATGAAGGCAGTTCTGAGAGGCAAGTTCATCGTATTAAGTACCTACATAAAAATTAAGAGAGATCTCATTTTAGCAAATTAATGGCACACATGAAAGCCCTAGGACAAAATAACATTTAAAAGGAGTAGAGAGCAATGAATATTAGATTTTGAAATTTATCAGTTAATAGATGGAGCAAGAAAAATTATTTTGAAAGAGGGAACACAGACCTAGAAAGAAAACTGCCAAATATTTTCTCTTGTGTTAACTTTGAATTTCTAGGTATGTGTATTCTGTTTAGACTACCTATAGAGGCCAGGAAATTATTAAAGGGGGCATGGAAATGGACTTCAAGGGAAGAGAGATAAGAATGCATATCAAAGGTTAAAGGGAATACAGAAAAGGTTAAATGGGAAAGGAACAAAATTTCAGGGTACAGGAGGGATGAGAAGGGGAGAGATAACTAACACTAAAAATATTTTTTAAAAATCATAGGGAAATTTACTATTGTAGAAACTTCCTAACACATATATATACACACACTAACACACACACATACACACACACACACACACACACACACACACACACACACACACACACACACACTAAAATGGAGTCACCCTATAACAGGGCCAAAATTTCCTTACTATACTTCACAAGATAACAAATAAAAACTCCAGTTATAGGAATAGGGTGCCTATTTTGAAATTGTTGATAAGGAAACTCTCAGAGATCCCTAAAGATTATTCTAAGTCATAAATTAACATATAACTTTGAAGAACTTCCTGACTTATTTCAAAGTGACTGTAACATTTTATAGAATCCCATCTGTGTAAAAAGTGTTCACTTTTTCTACATCATGGCCAAAACTTCCTATTTCTTGACTTTTTTTTTTTATAGTGCTTGGTGTTGAACCTGCTGTCTTACATGTGGTAAGCAGGCACTACATCCCCAGCCAGACTTTAAAAAAAGGTTATTCTTGTAGGTGAACAGTACTCTCATTGTGACTTTGGCATGCTCTTCTTACATGACTAGTAACATCAATTTACATTTATTCTTTGGAGAAGTCATTGTTTTATTGTAATAGGGCAAAGAAGTATGGGGCACACCACCATATTGCTTAACTAATTATCTTCACCTACAGAGAAAAAGAAAACATTCTTCTAAAGGAACAAATATTCCTGTGTGGCCTTGCCTAAAATGTAACAGAAACTAGCTAACTGAAAATGTCTGCATCAAGAACAACTTACATGCTACTAAGCGTCATAATTCAAGAACATATTATTGCAATCCAAATTCTGCCAAAACATGTCAGAGCATTCAAACATCTCCTCTGCACCTCTAGCTGACAGTAAAAGTCTAACTTGGGTGTAGTCTTTATTTTTCAACTTAATCGAGTTGAGCTTCCATTTGACCCAACGGAATGTTTTTTGGGTTTTTTTTTTCTTCTATGGTTAGAAAAAAGTAACATTCTCTTCTCTGAAAATAAATTCGCATCATAAGAGTCACATGAATTTCAGTCCATCAATAGTAGATTATCACCTTGGGATGTAGCACTGGATTCATCTGGAAGAATCTGCATCACGGTTAAACTCTAGGGTTGAGATGGATAGGCTGATATATTAAGACATTTGGAAATACTTGTTCAGCAGTCTGTGACAAATAGAAAAGGCAACAGAAAACAGGGCTCCTAGAGCCATTAATCTAAATTAATTTACCCAGTGACATTGTCATAGAATTTTAGCTTCACTGCAGAATCCAAGTGAATACAATGCTTCAGGTAGGTAAGCTTTTTTGTGGGATGTTTATTTACAATGAACTGTAGAAGAGGGTTAATCTAATGGGATGCCGGACTGCATTGGATGGTGAAATTCATTGTAACCAACATCCATTTGAGGTATCAATTAACTTTTAATTCTTAGAGGGAAACAAAAGCTGCGTTACACAAAGACCAAAATGGGGGTGGTATAAGGGGCACATTGCTCATGGAACCTTAGGCTCACTACCTTTTTGTACCAGGGAAAGGCCTCCTTATCTAACACAAAGGAGCTGAAGAGTAGGGAGGGAGAAGGGTGAATTAGTGTGTGGCCTGTTAACTCAATGATGTTTCTAAAGCCTGAATGGAAGAGTCAAAGCCACCCAAGTCACAACAGCGCTAAGTCAACAGCTTGGCCGAGACAGCATGACCTGAATGGAAATGCAAATGGTTCAGTCCAATAACTGGGGTTGTCACTTGGTCTACCAGCTCTTGCCTCCCTGGAACCTTTTTAACTGCACACTCAATAGCAAATCACCTTCCTAGTGTCTGTATCCAAGCTCCAAAGTACTCCAGGTTAAATTCTGGATGCACCATCCAAAATGAAGAAAATAACGACAACAAAAAATTCATGGTATACCTGCATCAAAAAAAAATATTGTTCCAAGTTTTCCTAAAAGATTCTTTTGGGCCAGCAGCCATGTGACTTTGCAAAAACACCAGCTGTTGTCCTACAGAAGAGTCCCACGTTCATCTTTCCATGAAGTGCTGTTGTAGATATGTCTGGCTTCCAACCATCAGACAGTACAGGAGTACATAATTAATTTGTTTTCCAAAGGGGGAGCCACCTCATGCTTTTCTTCAGATTCAATCAAAACATACACGTTCTAAATAGAAACACGTTCATTTGAAGCCCCTTTGCATGAGCAGCTGTCTGGGCCTGGCCTGGACGAAGAGGCAAATTGTATTCATCTCTGCACTCCAGTCAGTAAATGCTTGGCTTTGTTCATCCCCACGAGTGGAGCCAGTTACACTATGTCAATTGGGCAAGAAGCCTTAATGATCCAAGGCAGGTGTCCTCAGAAGCTGCCCAGGTGAGAGGTCAGCCTGTGTGCAGTGAATTGTACACTTGTCCTCAGTTTCCAAAGCCTTTTCCCACCCCATCAATTGTCAATTACTGTCCTTAGTGCCTTTGCCCACACAAGTGAAAGGAGTCTGCTCAAGCCTGCTTGGGGCCTTTGCTTCTCACTATGTAAGAATTCTAACAACCAAGAGCTACTGTTCTCAAAAGAAGGGAGGCAAAGACTCTCTAGAAATTAGACAAAATAAAATTATAATAATATGAAAGAAATAAGCAGCTGCTAAGGCCTAATGAAGCTGCCAGAAACACAAAGATGGCCCCTCTCTGCAAGAGCTCATTGGAACCAAAAGATTCATATTCTTAAGTTCCCAAAAGGTAAGGAATAGGCTTTATTCTTGCTCTTAATGGGTTTAAAATGTCATTGTAGGCAAAAAAGCGAAAGGACAGAATAATAATTACCTTTTATATTTACTTATTTTTTCTTTCCCACAGCCCTAGCCTTCATATTGCCATATTTTATTGTTTCCATCTGTTGAGGTAGGCAAGGTGAGCACTGATATCTCTACATGACAGATGGCCAAAATAAGATTTTTAGAGGTTAAGGGACTTACCTAAAAGCCACACAATCAATCAATGCCAGAGTCAGAGCTAGACCCCAGATGTATATGTAAATGAAGTTGAAGACCTGGAGCATAACTTGGAGTCATGGAGTTCCAAGTCTCCCAAGTCTCAGCACAGTACCCTAGGTTAAGTGGAGCAAGGTATGCCAGGGAGGAAGTTGGCTCTTAATGGGCTAGAAAGAAGGCTGGGTTGATAAAGAGATTCCATACTAGTATTAGTAATTCCATACTAGTATTAGAGCCTGATTTGTGGTTCCCTTTGTGAAAATATACATCCATGCAAAAAAATACACATAAATGCCCATAAAAGCATAATTTTTCATGATGGCCAAAATATAGAAGCAACTTCCTTGCTCATGAATGGATGAAATATGCCAATTTGTACACAATGGATTATGATAACAAAGCAGTATGGTTACATGCAAACCATATTCATATACCTTGAAAACATTTGCTAAGAGAAATAATTTGTACATAAAGATTTCTTATCACGTTTCCCTTTATATGCAATATTCAGAACAGATAAATCTATAGAGTCAGAAGATAGATTAGTGTTTTCCCAGAGAAATGAAGTATACTATCAATGAGTACAGGACTTTCTGCTTGGATTGTTGAAAGTGGCTTTTCAGGAATTGGATATGGTAAAATATGTTCAACTTTGTTGGTCAACTAAAATCCACTAGGTTTTTACACTTCAATTATTTTTACATTTACTTAATGTGTATGTTCCTGTACACATGTGTCACAGTGCACATGTGGATACCAGAGGACAACTATTGAGGATAGATTCTTTCCTTCTTTATATGGAATCCAGACTCAGGTTGTTAGGCATAGCAGAAGCACCCTTTTCTGCTGGGCTATCTTGCTACTGATAAATCTTATATATTAAATGAGTAGGTTTTGGGTAGAAATTAGATCCCAAATATTTTTATAAGTGTGAAAATATAGCAACCTTTGTAAGAGATGGAGATATGTGGTTAAAAAATTACACAGAGACTACTCCAAGTTTTTCCATATGATAGAAATTCATATTCAGATGTGTTTGGTTTAATTTTTATATATATTTTTTTCTTATTTGACATATCGATCCCAGTTCCCTCTCCCTCCCTCCCATGCCCCCTGACCCCCCTCTGATCCTATCCCATCCCACTCCACAGGGAGGGTGAGGCCTACCAGGAGGGATGGTCAAAATCTCTCGAGTCATTTGGAGTAGGGTCTAGGCCCTCGACCATCCCTCCTGCCTCTAGGTTAAGGCATTCCCTCCATGGGGAATGTGCTTCCAAAGTCCTTTTATGCACCAGGGATACATCCTGGTTCCACTGGCAGAGGTCCCTTAGAATGCCAAAGCCTCTTAACTGAGACCCACATTCAGGGGGTCTGAATCGGTACAATGCTGGTTTCACAGCTATCAGTCTGGGGGGGGCGTCTATGAGCTCCCTCTTGTTAGAGGTCAGCTGTCTCTGTGGCTTTCTGCAGCCTGGTCTTGATCTCATTTTCTTATTACTCTTCCCTCTCAGCAACTGGATTCCAGGAGTTTGGCTCAGTGTTTAGCTGTGGGAGTCTGCTTCTGTTTCCATCAGCCACTAAATGAGGGCTCTATAATGGCAGGTAAGTTAGTCATCAATCTTATTATCAGGGAAGGGCATTTAAGGTAGCTTTTCCACTGTTGTTCAGATTGTTAGTTGTGGTCATCCTTGAAGATCTCTGGACATTTCTCTAGAGTCAGTTTTCTCTTCAAACCTATAATGGCTCTCTCTATTATGATATCTCTTTTTTCCCCGCTCTGGTCTATTTGTCTCCTGACTCAATCTTCCTAGTCCCACATGCTCTCCTCCTCTCTCCCCTTCTCTTTCTCCCAACTCCCTCTCCACTCACTGCCCCCTCCCACTCCCAATATGCTCAGGAGATCTTGTTCCTTTCCTCTTCTGTGAAGGACCTTGTATGAATCTCTTAGGTTCTTCCTTGTATCCTAGTTTCTCTTGTGGTGTGAATTATAGGGTGGTGATTCTTTGCTCTATGTTTAAAATCCATATATGAGTGAGTACATACCATGTTCCTCTTTTTATGACTGGGTTATCTCACTCAGGATGGTTTCTTCAAGTTCCATCCATTTGCCTGTGAATTTCAAGATTACATTTTTTCCCCGCTGAGTAGTATTCCATTGTGTAAATGTGCCACATCTTCTTTATCCATTCTTCAGTTGAGGGGCATCTATGTTGCTTCCAGGTTCTTGATATTACAAATAATGCTGCTATGAACATAGTTCAACAGATGTCCTTCTTGCATGGATGTGGAACATTTGGGTATATGCCTAAGAGGGGGATTGCCGGGTCCTGTGGTAGACTGATTCCCATTTTACTGAGGAACTGCCATACTGCTGTACAAGTTTGAACTCCCACCAGCAGTGAAGGAGTGTTCCCCTTTCTCCACATCCTCTCCAGCATAAGTTGTCATTAGTGTTTCTAATTTTAGCCATTCTGACTGGAGTAATATGGTATCTGAGAGTTGTTTTGATTTGCATTTCTCTGACAGCAAGACCTATTTAAATATAACCAAGACCTATCCTCTGGCTTTGAGACATTGAATTTTTTTCTTCTATAAAAACTTTTTATGTGCCCATCTTTGCTCACTGAACTTAATATCCAACTTAATTTCAAAATGTAGTAAGTACAAGTTATATTTCATGTAAAATAGTGCATTCAAATGCCTAAAATGGATCCAATAACTATTCCCTCAACAACTGAACAAGTGAATAGCTATAGCAATTCAGCACTCTAAGAGTTAAAACTGCCCATCCTAGAAGTGGGTTCTTATTCACATTTGAATTCCTCATGAAAACAACGAAATAGCATGACCATCCTCTACTATCAGCTAATGCATGTAACAGATGATGCTCACATAAAGGGCCAGCTCCTAGAAATTACACAAGTATGTCCATTGTTTTCCCCCAAACAGGCAAGGAGTTCAAGTTCTCCCAAACATGCAAGTGAATGAGAGCAACAATTGTCCTAAGAGTGACCTTGAATCAGGTATAATTTACTAAAGTGGGCAATCATGAATAAATATCAGATCCTAGGTAATAGTAACAAATTACTTACAACCCAACTCCAAACAAATGCAATGCACCAAAGTGAAACCACACTGCAGATGGGAACTATTGGTGCTACAAGGAGGCCATATTTCTGGAAAAGAACCAGAATGGCAAGCTAATCATAAACCATAAATGATCTTAGTTTAAAAATGATTTTTACTACATAGGCATAAAATCATGGTTGATCTTGATTGTCAACTTGATAGGATTTAAAATCAATGTGGAACCACATCTCTGGTATTTCTATGAGGGTGTTTCCAGGGAGGTTTAAAAGAACAGGAAGCTGAGCATGGTGAGCCTTTGATCTAAGAACTCTCAAGGAGGTAGAGGCAGAGGCAGGTGGATCTCTCTGAGCTCAAGGCCACTCTAGTCAATATACTGAGTTCTAGACAGCTAGAACTATATAGTGAGACCCTGTATGTAAAATAAAATAGGTAACACCCATCCTGAATGTGGGTAGCACCGCACCATGGGCTGGGGGGGGGGCTCAGACTGAATAAAAAAGAAAAAAATCAAGCTAAACATCAGCATTCATATCTCTGTTTCCCAAATATGGATGCTATATGGCTAGCTTCTTCATATTCTTGCCACCTTGATGAACTATACCCTCAAACTGTGTGCCAAAACAAATCCTTTCTAAAGAATGCTTTTGTCACAACAATGAGAAAAGAAACCAATATGGTGTAAGATAAAGGTTTAGCAGATCACATGAAAAACAACCCAACAAAATTGTATTTCATTTAAAAAATATAACATAGCCCTTTCTCATTCAGCTTTGTAATTTCTCTTCACATTTCTTGTCATAAATCTAGGGGGAATGGAACACTACTGAAATATAGACTTCCAAGTAGTAATTCATCTAGGAATCTTTGAGAAGATCTTGTGGAAAAATGGTTGGTAATATTTTCAAAGTTTTACCCAAGTAAAATGTTGTGCTGCCTTTCCCCGCTTAACCATCACAAAACTTCCTGAAATAAGCATTAACAAAATGTGCTATGATTTTTGTTGCTGCCTTCAAAAAATGTTTCTGTCTCTTTCTAATCAGCATTAGCAGCTTTGCTCTGTGCAAAAGTGTTGCAAACAAGCCCCTACCTTCAAATGGATGAGTCAAATCTTGTTTGTACAAAATGTGTCATCCTGTGATTCCTCGTGACTTGTTTCCCAGGGCTGAAAGCTTGGTCAAGGTGAAAGGCACACCAGCCTGAGATTCCTCAGATCTACAATTTGAAGACTTCTGTGCTGGCCTTGTAAGAGATTGTAGTCATCATTAGAGCTCTATTGTCTTTTCTTTATTGTTAGTTAAAAACTGAATATAAATTGATGATGAACCAATAGGACTAATCTTTGCCTTTAGAAATATAGTGAAACTTACTCCCCCAATGTCTAACCTCATCAGACTTCACAGCCAATAATAGCCTTTCCAGCCTCATTTCTAGTAATCAGTCTTGAACCATGATCACATAGAAAGGACTAATGTTCATTATTAATCCACATATCCTACTTACAGAATATAAAATAGCATTTTTTGTATATCTTGTATGCTTTTTTTATTATCTAGAAGTTTAACACATAAATCCCTAAGTGCTTGAATATGCACACGTGGCAGTACTACTCCATCTCATGACTCTATCCCCTTTTTAGCTTACTGGACTTGGTAATGAGCTGCTCAAACACATGTACATAATGCTCTCTCAAAAGACAGGAGAGAGATTGCCCTTACATTTTCCTGCTTAGGCTCTATTGTCTGTTTCAAAGACTTTTGACATTATTTTCTTTTAATTATGCCCGCTTATAAGACATAGCATCTCTGTGACTCTAGATATAAGTTCTTAATGTTAGCTTCCTCAGCTGACTTTTTTAAAACAGGTGTTTGTCAAAATGTACTGATACCTTTGCATTTTTATCAGACTGATGCTATTACTACCTTATCTAAAAGTATTAACTGTGTCAAAGATGCCCCCCACTTTCCTTCAAGTAATGGGGAAAAATGGGTAACAGGGTGTTATGTTTGCTTAAAAAATAAGAAAATATATCATACAAGATGACATACATCAATGCAGTTTGAATTTCTTTCTCTCTGTCTTTTGAGACAGGGTTCCTCTGTGTAGTGATAGAACTCACTCTGTAGACTATGCAAGTAGGACATTGTTTCTTCATAGCTTTCTGATTTCTTTTTGAAAATCTCAGAGTCAGGTCATATAAAAGGGTATTTGACTGAGGTAGGCAAGTCAAAAATAGTCAACAAGAGAGTGTGAGTATGGAGTAACATAAGTGTTTCCATGAATAAACATCCCAAAGACAATGACAGCCACCTCTGGAAGGCACATCTTTGCTTCCAGGATGACTGCCCTGAAGTACAAAAGCTCTTGACTATGTAAATTCCAATGTGTATATTTCAAAAATTAAAGTCTCAGTACTATGAAAGAACAAACAACAAGACCAGTTTTTATTTGTTTCCTCTGCCTTTCAGCAACTGAACAGACAAAGTCCTTGGAGTCTCTGAACATCAGTTTTTCTTGTGTATTAAACAGGTAACAAACCACAACATAAAAAACTACATTTAGACAAAGAGGAAACAAAATGAATAAAGTAACCAGTAACATGCCTAAACCTAAATGTGTATTTCTAAAAGGGAAACTATTCTTACACTGAATAATTGAATAATTAACTACTTGTTCTTTGCAGATTTGCTGTTTGAGATGAATGTTATTTCAATATATAACATGGTATGAGTAACTGGAACGAGGGTGTTTTAAAAACAAAATGAGCTCTTCTCAAAAAACATTTCTTGAAAACCCAACCTACCACTACAGTCATTCAGGCTGATTAGTAAATGCTCTTCTCTTCTCAGAAAGCATGGTTTAGCCCCGGGGGGGAGGGTAGGGGGGAGAGGATCTGACTATAATAATTGCATGTCTTTCACAGCTATTGTCTTAAACAAAACTAGCAAGTATCTGTGTTGGTGAGAAAGCAGGTGAGGTGGTAAAGAGATGTAAAGCTTTGTGCTTTCAGCTTGTTTTCCATGATAGGGGAAGTCTCCTTTTGAAAGCAAGCAAAGTGTTAGTTTATTACTGGGAGGGGTAAAAATAATAGTTTTTTGGGCTCCTGCTAAGTGTTTTGGGGCTCAGCAATTACCCCAAACTCAGATTATAGATTTAAACCTCCTTCCCACTTACCCAACCCCCAACTCCAAAAAAAAAAAAAAAAAAAAAAACCAGGAAATCTTACTGTGTCTGCATGACGCCTTCCTCTCTGCAATCTTGCTGCGAGTTGGTCCGAATATTATGTGGAACAGCTCACAAAAGAGAAAAGCTGAAGGCAGGTGCAGGAACAAGACTCTGCACTCCTTAGAGAGGGCCTTAGGTAAGTAGCTATAAGAGTTGTACATGCCAATCAAAGACGGGCAAGGGTCAAGCTCCCTTTTGTGCACAAACAAAGACTAATTGCATGTTCATAGCTGTAGAGTCTGTGGGCACTAATTCGAAAGAAGAACTAAAAAACCCTAAGACTCCTGCTTCCCAACAGCAGCCAGGGCAAAGAGGAGGGCGCAAGGAGCCCAGGGCTATCAACCAGCTGGGCCTCTCCCTGTCTTTTCTACAGCAAGCAGGGGTTCCCACGTGGCTGCCATTTCAAAAATGAAAATAAGCCATTTTGTTAAAAGTGAAAAGATAGCTCTGTGTACATAACGCCAAGCCAATGAGCAGCAATGTAAAAAGGCTCTGAGCCACTTAGCTTCCTTTGATACACAATGCCCGATATTGTTGGCTTTGCTTTTTCAATGAATCGACCAAATTAGCTGCCTCTTTTGATATCTTGTAGACATGACTAGTCACTGAAAGTTGTCCTTTTCTTACATTCAAAAACAAAGGTCTATCAAGGTGGTTTGGTCCTTTCTATAAGGAACCAGTTTGAATCAAGTTACTATTAAAGAGAAGCTACTGGAGTAGCCAGCTTTTGAATTTATTATTATTCATAGCTTACGTTTATAGAATACTTTCTCATGTCCAAAACACTTCCATTTATTCATCCCCTAAGCAATGAATGGTGCTCTGCTGCAGGCAAGGCACTGTGCTTGGCTTGGAGAGAACAAATATGTTATCTAAATAGGAACCTTGTCCATTAGGCAGCACAGGCCTAATTATGTCCATTTCATGACTGAAGAAAGGCAGAACCAAGGCAATGAAGTGACTTGTCTCGATCATTCAGCTTGTTAGTGACAAAGGCAGGAAAGATTCCAGGCCTCTTGCTCAGTATTAAATCCACTGGGCAAAACAGCCTTTCCAAGGTCTGTACAAAGAGTCCTCAAACCTATTAAAACCAAGCTTGTGGCTGAGGAATACAGTTCAGTTAAGTTTCAGTTTATTATGTCAGAGGATCTGGGTTCAATTCCTAGAACTTTGTAAACCTAGGTGGTAACACACAGAACTAGAATCTCAGAGGTAGAAGCAAGAGGATCAAGAGTTCAATGTAATCCTTGGCCCAACCCAGTTCCTTGCCCACTTGGGCCAAATGAGTCCTTGTCTTAAAACAAGAACATCATGTCCAATCATACAAATACCTGTTAAATGGGCACATTAAGGCAACCTGGATGAAAACGACAGACCAGTAGCTCCTGATACAGAAGAAACCCACTGTTCCCACAAACATGAAATCAGTGGGTGGATTTGGTATGACACTCACTCCTTCTGCTTGGCAGATCAGCACTAGAGAAAAAATCCATTTATTTCTATAGTGAGAAGTAATCCTGAGAAAGGGTCTAACATTCCAGATGAAACTATTTTGAGGCCCTAGAAACAAGGAACAATCACAAATCAGAGATCCTGGGGGGGGGTACCTGATAAAATGACTGGGTGGGGGCCAGCCACAACAGACACAAAGAGGAGGAGGAGGAGGTTGGAACGAACACACTGAGAAGTTTGGGCAAAAGAGAGAATAAGTAGTGATGGGTACAATGATCAGGAGCCATGACACAATGATGAGGAGTGGAAGCAATCATACGTGCACTTTATCACCAGGCAGGGTCTGAGAGCACCAAGACCAAGGCTAATAATATGCTAGGTTCCCATACCCTATTTTCTTCCCTTGTTCTCTGAGACTCATTCGAGGGTACATGTAGCTTGGGCTTTTGCTCTTTGGTACAGAGAAAGAGAGAGAGAGAGAGAGAGAGAGAGAGAGAGAGAGAGAGGGAGGGAGGGAGGGAGGGAGGGAGGGAGGGAGGGAGGGAGGGAGGGAGGGAGGGAGGGAGGGAGGGAGGGAGGGAGAGCCTATGCAGTAAAGGCACACCTGCCAAGCCCACATGCCCTTGAATATCCTGTGCCTAATTGCAGTTTCAAATCAGATGTACACTTACTTTCACAGTGTGAAGCCATAGGAATAAGTGTGCCTTGGACACTACCCTTAACAGACCTGGGGGGAAACAGGGTTTAGTCTTCCTACAAGTCTGTTTGACGGGAGCTGATAAGAATTACAACAAGCCTCACCTGCAACTTTCTACTGCCCCATATGTGATAGATTCCAATAAAAGAAGCCAGAAAGAAGTTTCTCTGACCCAAATAAATTGCCTAGGGTGACATATTTTTTTCTAATTCTATTTAATTATTTTTAATTCTTGAAACATTTTTATCTCTTTTGTTATTAATGTTTTCCCTTTTTTGTTGCCTTCCATATTTATTACTAATAATTTCCCTTTTACTCATGTGGTTTTTTTTTTTTTAGTTTATTCCACATTGTATTAGCCCCTTTCTTTTCTGTTATTGCTGGTGTTCTAGTTATTTTCAATTGAATGATGCTGTATTTCTTTTTCTTGTTTCTTTCTGTGGTCACAGTGTTACTATGGTTTGCTTTCCTCACCAGGAGGTATTTTGAACCATGTAGGGTGAGAGAAATTGCACCTTACTTTAGATGTGACCTACTTTCACTCAAGTGTGGCAGATAATTCAACTTAAATAGAGGGAACAACACATCACCCCCCCAAAAAAAAAACATGATGACCAACATGGGTAGTGCAAGCCTAAAGTTCACTCTTAGATACTCCATTATCAACAACAGATAGAAGTAATATTACTACTAGCAGGCACAGCCCCTACCAGCAATTTCTAGGTTAGGTTGCTCCTACACCCTTTCAGCATACACAATGCTCATGTCCTAGTTAGGTTTCTATTGCTTCACTAGACTATAACCAAAAGTAACTTGGGGAGTAAAGGGTATATCTGGCTAACATTATAATTCATCATCAGGGGATGCAGGAACTCAGCAGAAACCTGGAGGCAGGAGCTGAAGCAAGGTCCACTAAGAACAGTGCTTACTAGCTTGTTCTCCATGGCTTTCTTATCTTGCTTTTTATACAACTCAGTAACACCTGTCCAGGGGGTGACACTGTCCTCAGTCATATGAACAATTCCACATCAATCATCAAGAAAGTACCCCCACAGACTTGCCTATAGGCAATCAGATGAAGGCATTTTCTTGAGGTTCCCTCTTTGCAGATAACACAGATTGTGTCAAGTTGACAAAAACAATCCAACTTATCAACCAAAGAAACACAAAAACAAAACTAATGAGCAAAGCTAACAAGATCCTAAACTTAGGATGTTCACTGCTGATAAGACTAGTAGACTAATCACAGAGTGCACCCCACATAGTCTACTCTTTACAATGTACCTATCTGGGTCACTACACATACTACTATTGTAAGAACTACAAAGAAAGTGGGCCCCTCAAAATCCAGCATATCACATGTTATGTCAGAATCACTGATGCCAGTGCCTCCTAAGCCAAAGCCACTATGAAGCCCATTTCAAGGCAAATTCAACACTATAAGAAACCAATCTCCATACCGGACAGATAGAAAAAAATAATCCTGAGTGAGGTAACACAGACTCCAAAAGACAAATATTGTATATTTTCTCCTATATGTGGATATCAGCTTTTGAGCTTTACACATTCATTTTATTCAGAATATGCACAAAGGATAGGTAGTGAGAAAGGCACCAGGGGTGGGGGGCTGTCTGTGGAAAGAGAAATAGAATATAGTGTTACAATGGAATAAAGGAGAAATTGGAATAGGAAGATTGAATGGGAAAGGGGATGAAAGAGCAGGGCAGAAGAAGGGATGAATGCCTACTGGAAGGGATAACTAACACTAAATGTCCTTTGAAAAGCTATATGGAAGCCTACTACTATAGAAGTTCCCTAAAATATATACATATATAAATAGTATTTAAATATAGTTACCATGTAATGGGGCAAACAGTGTCCAGTACCAGGAATGGGTTACATCTTTTTGAGTCATTGGCCAAGGAGATTACAGACACATAAACCCCCACCCTCAAAAAACATTACAGGCTATTCATAATGGTATTGATTACCCACCATAATCTGTGTTAAAATCTTATTGTTGAAGACACCACATACTTATATAATTGAACATGGAGAAATTAAGCTGGTGTTCAATTAGAAGTTTTATTCATACTGACTAGTATTCATAGTGCTGAAAGTACTATACATGCTATCAGAGGAGAAAAGTAATCATCAACCTCACTCAGCTATAAACTTTGTGAGCTACAACAGTGACCTGTAAGCATGAGTTTTCTGGCCCAGAAGGTCCTGCAGCCCTTGAGCCCCAAATGAACACATGGATGCTATATTAATTATGAAACTGTTGGCCAATTGGCTTGGGCTTCTTATTGGCTAGCTCTGTCTTAATTATTAACTCATAACTGCTATTGTTAGTATTTCCATGAGGTCTTGTCTTACTGGACAAGGTCTTGCCTTACTGGAAAGGTCCAGGGGTCTCTTACGTCTCTGGCATCCGACATCTCAACTGTTCAGTGTCTCCACAGAGAAGAGAGAGATTTCCTGTTTGTCCCTGCTTATATACTGATTCTGCCCAGCTACATCACTTCCTGCCTGTCTGTACAGATCTCCAGACCTCTATGGTTAGCTAGTGGCAAGCTCCATTCTCTGACCCCCCAGACAGGCTTTATTTGTGCTAGAAAGATATCACCATATATCCCCTTTTTTGTCTGAAAAATAACAGTTATAACCAAAATAAGAAAAACTATGTACAGTAAGAACAATAACATATATATATGTAATATATATATATATATGGCAATAAGTACAATGTCTAGTTCATAAACATATGACAAATTCTGAGAAAATACTCCATCATCTATTCTTTCTTGATTAGTTCAAAGTCTTGTACCTAATTTACTCTCTATTCTAATTTGCCTATCAAATTATCTTTAATGTCTCTTAAACTTATTTTCTTAATACATCTATAGTGATTCTGGTAAACTATAACTATACTATTTAGTCTTCAACTCCCTCAGAGACCCAAGAAGGGAATAATATTAACTGAGTAAACAGGAAGTGTGAGAAAGTGACTTCCAAAAAATGGGAAAAATTACAGAAATAGCTGGCTGTTTGGACAGTCACCTAAGATTGTTCTGCAATGTTGGGACATCCATCTTCAGCCAATAGGTCTAGCACATCTGACAGACATTTCTGTAAATCAGGATAAACTGAAGGACTGGTCCATCTTTCCTTGGCAAGGTTTGCAGTCATTCTTTTTGGTGTCCTGTTTATACAATTTGGACAGCACACTGTCAGCAGTTGAGGCAAGGGCACTTTCTAACCCAGTGGCTTACCTTTGCCACAAAGAACTCAAACTCCATGTGGAGTATTTTCTTCCATGCCCATCATCTTTTCTGATGTAGATTGGTGCTGCCAGGTGCAGACATGTCTCATTGTCATAACAAAAGAACCCATGTTATTAAAACATGTTAAATGCCATATTCTATAGTTCTCTGAAGTGTTTGAAGATGACCTGTCTTTTAATATATCAGTTTGACATTGAAAATATACCTAAAGATATTACCACAGTGTAATAGTGACACAAATGTTATGGAAGTAACCAACTGATTTTTTATCAGATTTAAGGCCTACTCCATGAGACTGCACTTGACTCTATAAAGGAACTAAGCCAAGAACCTGAGACTGCATAGGTTATGGACCCTAAGAGACAATCCTAAGAGACAACCTACTACAATTATTCTGTTAAATGGATATAGAAATTGAATAACCCCTGGTGACATATTGATATACCCACAGATCATTGCATCACTGAATTCTTATCAGAGAAACTTCTTGTGATAGATGGTAATTACACTGAGCCCCACAACTGCACAACATACACAGAATGAGAGACTTTGGAGAATTTAGTAATAAATGGGATTGTTTAATCACATCCCTTCCCTCAAGGCACAGAGATCTGTGTGGTAGAAGAGGTAGAAAGACTGTAAGGATCAGAAGTGGTGGATGAATTCAAGGACACAGCATTTTCCAGACACATTCAGACTGATGCACAGATAAACTCACAACCTGTGACAACAGGCACAATATCTGCACAGATTATAACCAGACAACATTCTAGTACAGAGAAGGGGAAGTATGCACAAAGTCCCACCCCTAACCAAGTACCTTTCTGAAATTAATAGCTTCTGGAAGGTGAAACATCAGTTTTCTTCAGTGTTGTATCACTGGGTATAGCAACCACACCCCAAGGCAGGTTACATGACCAGGAATATTTGCCCAACACAAAATGGACTCCATGTTTGTTTGGTTTTTTTTCCTTTTTTCAGTGTGTGTGTGTGTGTGTGTGTGTGTGTGTGTGTGTGTGTGTGTGTCCATAAAGTCAGACAGAAAAGGGTCCTGGGTCCACTGGAGCTCTGATTCCTGTATGGAAATCAACAAAAGGGAATGATTTAGAATGTTTGTGGAATGTAATAATTAATAAACAAATAGTATCTCCTTCAGGCTCCTTTTTATTTAAATTCTTATTGTTGTTGTTTTGCTTTGGATTTAAAGTAATCTGGTCTACAAAATGAGTTTAAGATCAAGCCTGGACTACATAATGAGTTTGAGATCAGTATGGGTTTACAAATGTGAGACATTTACAAAAAGACCAAACCAAATAACAATGTAAAAAATTTAACCACACATGATTCCAGAAATATAGATGTGAAAAGTACAGTCACTGTCCTTAAGAATCTTTCAATCTGAGCCGGGCATTGATGGCACACACCTTTAATCCCAGCACTTGGGAGGCAGAGGCAGGTGGATCTCTGTGAGTTTGAGGCCAGCCTGGTCTACAGAGCTAGTTCCAAAGCAATACAGACAACCCCTGTTTCAAAAAAACAAAACAAACAAACAAAGAATCTTACAATCTGGCACATACCTGTAATCCCATCAGTCAGAAGGCTATGGTAGGAGGTAGGGTTCAAGATCCTGGTCTGACATGGTGAGTTTAGGCTAGCCAGGGAACACAGAGAGTGCTTGTTTCATCTTTTAAAAAGCAATGTATTTGGAGAGCCAGGTATGTAAAGAGATTAATGCATTATTGTACTAGGTCTGCCCACAGCTGCCTATACCTTCAGCATCAGGATGTCAGACTTAGTGCTTTCCTCTGGCCTCATGGGCACAAACATAGATGTGCGTGTGTACACACACACACACACACACACACACACACACACACACACACACATACACGCACGCACGCACGCACGCACGCGTGGAACAGTGTTTGTAGACTATAAATATGTATTGCTTTCATTGTTAATAGAAAGCTGATTGGCCGATAGCTAAGCAGGAATTTTGAGCAGACAGAATGCCTGGAAAAAGAAGGCCAAAGTCAGGAGAGTCACAAGAGACACAGTAAGAAACAGCATGAACGGCCCATGTTGAGAGAAGGTACCTCCATGTGGCAGAGGGTAGATAAGCACCATGGGTTCATTTTGTTGTTGTTGTTTTGTTTTGTTTTTTGAGACAGGGTTTCTCTGTGTAGTCATGGATATCCTTGAATTCATTCTGTAGACCAGGCTGACCTCCAACTCAGAAATCCACCTGCCTCAATTCTAAGCAATCGGCTGAGCATTTATAATTAAGCCTACATGTCAGTTATTTGGGAACTGGCAGGTGGGAAGGAAAAATCCACCTACACACACACATTATTCAAATAAAAATAAAAATCCATCTTTAAAAAAGATAAATTAGCACAGTAAACATAGGTCATTTAACAGGGGCAGGAATACTGCTGTGGGAACACAATGTAAAGGATATTCTGAAACAATTCAAGTACAGCCAGGGCATCTGCACTAAACGAAATAGTACTGGGGAAGAAAAGCTTGTCCCCTCATAACAAGCCATGCAAAGGGGTAGGACCTTGGTCTGCAGGCGCTGGGAAAGCACTGAGGAGTTTTAGTTAAGAGAACAATGTGATTTGATAGATCAGCTGCTGTGTTTGCTTTTTTAAATTGTTGCCTTTATACTACTGGCTATCCTATTCAGCAACTGCAATTCTGCCTCTACTAGCAATGGCTAGGCTGCAAGAGCTGAAGCCCGAGGAACAGGAGCAGAAGCACGCACGCACGCGCACACACACACACACACACACACACACACACACACACACACACACACACACACACACACGCACACAGAGAGAGAGAGAGAGACAGGAGGGGGAGGGAGGGAGGAGGTGGAGGAGGAAAGGAAGAAAGGAGGAAGGAAGAAAAGGAGAGAGGGGAGAGAAACCAGCAAAGAGAAAAAGCTACCAAAGAATAGGAAAGACAACTGAAGCCTGAACTAATGCACTGCTGCTTTGCCGCTATACTTTCTAGAACAATGTGTGCAACCTAGAAGGGCTTATGAAATGAAATGAAATGAATAGGCCAGACAATGCTAAGCATCTTACATATTAACAGCTTTACACAGCAAATGGTATGGTTGTGTATGCTATAATGCCAGTACGTACAGAGAGGTACAGGTAGTAAGGACAGGAGTCAAAGGTTATCCTGGCTATACAATGAGTTTGAGACCAGCCTTGGCTACATTATTAGACCGTGGCTCAGAAAAAGTTTTTAAAACACAGAGAGAAACAGTTTTATAGTTTAGGTAACATTAGTATCAGTATCATAATTCTGTTTCCTTTATAGCTGAACTAAGGGCCATTGCAATCGATGGAAACCATTACAGAAAATCACAAACAATCAACATGCAGAGACTGTGGGGTATCCCCAGCCACAATGGATCCACCTACAATATAACTCCTGCACTTAAGGCTCAGGAAACATTGTACCAGAGGGGGCAAAAAGATTTTATGAACCAAGAAACCAAGAAATCTTCTGTGAGACATGTCTCCTAGAATTGACAAGGACTCTTCTTCCACAATACCTCAAAATATTGCTGCTTAAAAAGACCTGAACAAGAACAACATCAATAGACATGCTAAGATGTGAAAGAGAGAAATCTCATGGGGACCTACCCCTAGACAAAGAACTACAGGCAACTAAGGAATGCTGAGAGAAAAAGAAGGAAACTTCCCCAGATATGGGCTCCCTGATTGCTTTATCCAATACCAAGTGGTAGGCTGAAAAATCATGCACATACGAGTAACACTAAACAGACTTAGCAAATTGTATTTTTATGTTTATGTGTGGGTGTATCTGTAACAGTAATGGAAAAGAAACTATGAATTTGAGGGGAGCAAGGGGAGGAGCACAGAAAGTGTTAGAGAGAGAACACTGAAGAGGATAAACTGTGTAATTATATTTAAAAATTTAAAACTAAATAGGCTTTTTAAAACAGCATGCTGAGTCCCAGGCACACAATTATTCAAGAGCTTTGAGTATGGCTTGAGAATTGATGTTTTAACATGTTTCAGGTAGTGATGGTGGTAGCGGTGGGAATGGTCTAGATAAGTTTCTTTGGGAAACACTGGATTCAGGTAATAATCCTCAAAAGTTTAAGTCTCTAGAATCATTAACACTTGTGCTTATTGATAAATTTAGTATAGGATACTCTTCTTTGTACTGTATTAAAATGAAAGCCAAGAAATTTGAAATACATTGAAATTTCCCCAAATAATAACCCCACTGTATGTTTACATGTCATATATATATTTTTTAAAGCAGTAATTTTCCTTCTTTAAAAAGGTAAGAAAACAAGCCTTATGTGGTGGTACATTCCTATAGTTCCCACATTCAAAAGGCTGAAACGGAATACTTGCAAGTTCAAGGAAAGACTAGGATATAAAGAAAGGAAGATCTTATCTTATGAAAAAAGTTAAGATGAAACTCGATATACATTTTGTGTGTCTTTTAAAAATTATGTCTGTTTTTTAATGTCTGGCTTAATGGAAAGCTGCTGGTATATCCTCACATTCTATAAGTCATTTCTAGATTTCTTCTAATACCTCCTATAAAGTAAATGATATATGAATACTTGCTTTACTGTATTGTTTATAGAATAATTACAAGAAAAACATATACATAGTCCATATAATTATCACAGGCCTAATAATACAATGTACAATTTCAGGTTAGTTAAGACTTCTGACAAAAAACCTGAGTATGCAAAGTGCCAACCACAATCTATCACTGGTTGAAAAGATAATACAAGAATAGTAATACTCATATACTGAAATATAATTTTACCATGAGAGCAATGAATTAGTAGTGCTGCTGCATAGCATGGATGACCTTTGAAAAACCTATAGTGCTTGAAGTCTGTCAGAAATACCACATGTGGCAGAATTCACACCCCATTACACCTCAAACAGGGTGATCTATAGCTTCATGGAATACACTACAGTTAACTAGGACTGTGGACTGTGAGAGGCAGAAGCAAAGACAAGGGAAGGCACACCAGGGTTCTTTTTCACTCTGATGATTACTGCATGTATATGTGAATATACTTGAAAAGTCAAAATTCATATTTCAAATCAGTGGGGTGTATACTATGTACAGCTCAATAATGTTATCATTATTTAAAAAGTATATCCATTTCTGAGTTTCAGAAACCTTCCAATACACTTTTAGCTATAGTTTTTATTGTTTATTATTCTTATATTTTATATTTAGAAGCAATCTTAATTTACATATCAATTCCCTTGTTCCTTCTCCCTCCCATCCTCTCATACCCCCCATCGATCCCCCCAATCCACCCCCTAATCCCCAAGGATAGTGAGGCCTTCCATGGGTGATCATCAAAGACTGCCACATCATTTGGGGGAGGGCCTACGCACTCCTCCATGTATCTGGGCTGAGAGTGTATCCCTTCATAGGGAATGGGCTCCCAAAGTCAGTTTGTTCACTAGGGATAAATACTGATTCCACTGTTAGAGGCCCCATGGACAGCCCAGGCCTCCTGACTGGCATCCACAATCAGAGGGCTTTCCCTTTTGTTCTTCCTTCCTTCCTTTCTTTCTTTCTTTCTTTCTTTCTTTCTTTCTTTCTTTCTTTCTTTCTTACTTTCCTTCTTCCTTCCTTCCTTCCTTCCTTTCTTTCCTTCTTCCTTCTTCCTTCCTTCCTTCCTTCCTTCCTTCCTTCCTTCCTTCCTTTCTTTCTATGTATCACATTTTTAATGGTATCTGTCACTAGACTCACTAGGAATGTCTGCAAGTGTTAGGAAATTGTCACATTCACATGGGTAGATACACATTTTCTAAACTTCCAGTTTTAGCTTGAAAACTCAAATTCCATCATTGGCAACAACTACTTGTCAGCTGTTTTCCTTCAAGTGACAGGCTCAACGTTTACTCAAACTTCAGAAAACGTTTGTCGAGTGCCCAAATCTGAATTACCACAGTCTGCCAGTTGTCCTTTTAGTTAGTAAGGGGGATGGGAGCAGGGGGAGGGGAGGAGCATTTCGATGAAAAAAAGTGGCTAGTTCAGTATGCCATACAAATAATGGCAGAATTACTTTTTCTCAAGACAACCCCCACACTTGAGTGTGCAGAGGTGATTTATGCACAAGTTCTTAAGGGTTGAGTTCAATAAAATTAATATATTTTACTGCCTAATCAAAGACATTCTTATAAGAACTATCCCCTACCTTTGTCTGAGAGTGCCGGCAGCAAAGATGGCTTGGTGCTTCTGTCTAATTTTATGTTCACAAGGCATCAACACTATCCACCTTTGCTTCTGTACCTTAAGTGCATATATCAATATAATGAAAGGACAAATATCCTATTACTACTAGTGTAAGATAGTTCTGGCCTTACAACCTCCCTATAATCATTTGTGGGACCCCCACATTTTATGTATCATGTTAGCAGAACTGCAGAGTAAAAGCATCCTGCTTTACTCCAAGTTTTATCTCATTCACCTACTCATTAAAATCCTGCTATGCATGATACCCTTAGAGCTTATATTTTCCACCATTATAATCTCCTACCTAGATATGTTTGAGGGACTAGAATAAAAGCTCTTTGTCCAAACCAGTAAAGGGGTGCACTTAGGGGATCTGAAGGTGGCATTTCACAGTGTACTCTGCTTTATTCAGATCCTAAACAGCATTGACTCAGAAGTATCATACCATTCACCTAGATACACTATATAAGCAGTAGGAACTGAGTTGGATTCCCGAAACTCTTGTAAAAAATCCAGGCACAACAGCATCCATCTATAATTCTAGCACTGAGGACATATAGACAGGAATATGCCTGAAGTTTATCAATCTTGCAGAGGCTGTGTGCTCTAGGTTCAGTGAGAGATCCTGTCTCAAAATATCAGGTAAAGAAAAACAGATAAAGACAACTGACATCAACCTTTGGCTTGCACACACATACACACGTGTGCACACATACATATAACACATAGAAAAGAATGTACCAGAGAATATTGCCAGTTATGGTGGCACATTCCTGTAATCCTACCATTTTGGAGGCTGAGGCATAAAGATCATGAATTCAAGGTCAGCCTGGGTGACATAGTGAGTTCTAGGCTAGCTAGGGCTATGAAATAAAATGTTATCTAAAAGAGGATGCACTAAAATGTAAAAGGGTAAATCTGGGTTTCAAATGATATAATATAAAGCATACAACATGTAATAGAAGTTTCTGCAAGTCTTCATTATAAGAAATATAACTGGACTTACAAAGTCTTTTCATGAAATTGCAATGACAGACATGCTATGCTTATATTTGTAGTAAAACTTTCATTAGATTTTTCACTTCTCATTATCACTGCCTCTCTCTTCATCTGATACAGCTTCACACAGCTCATCCAATTAGTTATTATTACATTTATCATGAATTATAGTACTTATAACCAAAAGTTGGTTTTATTCTATTAGTGTAAATGTGACCTGAATCTTAATATTGTTGCTATGTTTCCTTATCCTTACTGTCTTTTTAAAAGAAAGGGGAAACATTTATTTAGGTATGAATACAGAAAATGCTACTTCCATGTTCTGTTTATTCGGGAACAGAATACATGCTTAAAAATTTCGAGGTATCAGCAAAAGTTTATTTACATTTACTGTCTGCTTGTTTCTTACACAAACATATTCTATATTTAAAATGTATAAATCTAAGCCAGGATTCTCTCAGTTTCTTTTTTTTTTGCTGTAAAATATGGCTTACCATGTCTCTCAGAGGAGCCTCTGACAAATAGGCTCTTGTTGTCCAACTTTCACTCCACTGAGGGTAATGATTCAGTAGTTCAGAAGGTTAATTTCTGGAGATAGTGTTGTCTTTGGCTTGAACAGATGTTGGTAGTTCGTTAATGTGGTTATCAAACTAGGCTGCCCTTCATTCTTTGCTCTAGGGAGCCTAGAGCACTGTTCCATGTAGTATTCCAGCTCCTGTCTATGGAGATCCAGCAGAGCTTAACATACCACAGAATTACTCCTGTGTGCACAGGCTCCTAATGGCTCACAATGGATAGTGAAAATAAACAGCACGGAAATTGATAATAACAGACTCTATCTTTTAAAGATCTGTAAACATTTATAAATGCATAAATATCCAGAATAGCTTTTGATTCTCTGATTCAAGAATTTATAAAACTTCTCACTCATTACATGTTTAAATCTCCCAATAGCTCTATGGACTGGCCTCTTGATGGGTTACTACATATTCTAATATCTTTCTGGCCATATCGAACTCCACAATGTCGGGAATAATTGCTTGTATAATCAAGATGTTAATGCCCATAAAGTAGAATCAACATTGGGCAAAAGTCCAAATATCCAGCAAGTTCAATTTTGCTGGTGTTCATGAATCCATTGCAAGCAGCTAAGGATAAGAAAGAATCCCCCAGCCTAGGAGAGATCATTTCCACCACAGCTTGGTTTCCTATTTTTTTCTGGCAAATTGCTGTCAATACAAAGGCATTGAAATGATGGCATCCCAATAGCACAGTGCCATTTCACAATCAAACTGTGGTGGTTGAAAACTTATTATAGGTCCAAGTATCCCACAGAATAAAAATTAGATCCAAGAACATCCTGCTTTTATGCAACCTAATCATTTGGGGGATCCCATAGTTACAAGTATGAAACAATTTGAGAGTCATCAGCACCAAGAGGAATATGGCTCAGTGCCAAAATTGTGATACAATGTGTGGTCTGAACTATGAATATCACAAATGTCAACAAGGAGAGAAAGTGATTATCAACATGATTGGTAATGATGCTTAGTACACTTCTATTGAGGTCTTACTCTGAGTCATCACTGACTTAGGCACTGATGATACAAAGATTAAAAGAAAACAAAACTTAGTCTTGTCCTCAAAAGGAGTTCAGAGTCTAGTGGGAAAGGTGACCCGTGACAACAAAATGGATAATAGTTACATAGAGATTGGCACACAATTCTGGCACTCTAAGGTATGATGGCCTCACCTGAAGCAAAGGTCAGGAGAAATGTTACAGATGAGTTTTCATTATGTAGCAGTTATTCATAAGAGTGGGAGGAAAGGATGACTCACAGAATGACTCCCAAGTGTGAATTACCTTGACTTCACAGATGAGATAAATGAGCCTCAGAGAGGCCCAAGGTTTCACAGTTGGGAAGTAATGAAGCCCAGCAGTCCAGTCCACATTGGTCTCCTTACTCAGGACACTGTCTTCATACAGTCTTGTACATAGCACAAATAAGTTCTTGGTGTCCATAAAATCCTTGCACAGTATGAACAGATAATAAATTCATTTTAATATAAATTACAAATAACCTGCAAAGGCATCAACAAGGAACTCAACTAAATATGTGACTATGGGAATGGCAACCTTCAATATTTGTTCCATCATTTGGATATGTTTGGATAAAAATTCATTACTATCTATATGCTGGGCTGTGGTGGTGCACACCTTTAATCCCAGCACTTGGGAAGCAGAGATAGGTTGATCTCGGTGAGTTTGAGGCCAGCCTGGTCTACAAGAGCTTGTTTCAGGACAGGCTCCAAAGCTACACAGAAAAACCCTGTCTCAAAAATAATTACCTTACTACCCATTAAAGAGAAAGAAATGAGAACAACATAATAGTTAACAGTTTAACTTAAACATTAAGGAAATTAATACCTGAATGGAGATAAAGACTCTGGCAAATTAACCCATTTGACAAGCCTCATCCTTTCTTATGAATAGAGCTATAATAGATAAGACATTTTTTGATATATATATATATATATATATATATATATATATATATATATCCAGCAATGGCATTGCCAGTTCTAATCTCAAGTTTTTGACTATTATAGCTAGATATAGAATGTTCCCCCAAGGTTCAGATGTTTGGATGCTTGGTCACAGCTTATGGCACTGTTTTGGGAGGCTATGGAACAATGGAAAAGGTGGATTATTTTGAATTGTGGGGAGGTCAATTTTTAAGTGTTATGCAGCTTGGGCCTTATATCACTGCCCTCGGATCCAACTAGATATAAATAAGCAGAACCACAAGTTCCTGCTATCCCTGCCATGATGGATTGGATCTCCAGAACCATAAACTCAAATATGCCTCTCGTCCTTTAACTTGCTTCTTGTTGGGTATATTGTTACATCAATGAGAGAAGTAACATATTAAGAATTTCCAAACTCTTTTCCATAATATCAGTATTAGTTTATAATTCCACCAACAGCGGGGCAAGTGTTTCTTTTCTCCACAGTCATCAACACTTCCTATCTTTTTACTTTTTAATAATAGCTATACTAACTGATGTGAAGTAATAGCTCAATGTGTTTTGATATGCATTTCCCTGATAAATAGTAATGTTAAGCATCTTTTCATTTGCCTGTTGTCAACATGTATAACTTTGGAAAATTACCTATTCAGGTCCTTTGCCCATTGTGATGGTTAGTGCTAATTATAAACTTCACAGAGTCTAGAATCACTTGGGCTAACAAGCCTTTGAGCATGTCCATGGGGAATTATCTTGATTACTTTCATTGATGTAGACCCACTGTGGGTGGCATTGTTCCCTGACTAGGATCCTGGACCGTGTAAGTAAAGAAAGGGGGTTGAGAGGCAGGAGATGCATTCATTGTTCTCTGTTCCTAGTTATGGGTATGATTTGATCAGCTGCTTCAAGTTCCTGAAGACTTCATTTTCCCAGCATAATGGACAGTACATTGAACTGTGTGTACAAATAATCCCTTACTCCTTTAAATTGTTTTTCTCAAGATATTTTATCAAGCAACAGGGAAATTAATTAAAGACTCATTTTCTAATTAAATTATTTGTGGATCAGTCCCCTCGAACTGAAGTAGATAGGTAGTTGTGAGCTGCCTGATGTGGGTGCTAACAATTGAACTCATGTCCTTCTGAAAGAGTAATGCATACTTTTAACCGATGAGTGATCTCTCCAGCCAATGTTATCTCTTTATATGAGGCTATGTTATTTGTCTTCAGTCACTATGACAAAGTACCCAAGAAAAATGAATGGAAATCAACTTACAGTTGAGAAGATTTATTTTGGCCCCTAATTTCAAAGATTTCAGTCCATGACTATTTCGTCCCACTGTTTTGGGCCTAAGGTAATACAGGATATCATTGCAGAAGAATATCTAATATAGGAAAACTTCACACTACATAGCAACCTGAAAAAAAGGAGTAGATGAAGAGAAGGAGAGAAAGAGACAGAATAGGGACAAGCATCGTATCTCTATGGCCTACTTTCTCCAACTAAACCCCACTACTTAACATTGGTATCAGTCCCTATAACATTATTTGATAGGGGCCAAGCTTTTAAAATGTGAGCTTTAGGGGGCCACTGAAGATCAAAACTGTAACAAGACCATTTTCAAATGAGCACATCACTTCCAATAACGCTATTTCCTTATACCGCAGCAATGTATTAGAACACACATAGGATATATTCCTAGTGGCCCCAAACTGGCTTTGCTCAAATGGATAAAGTATGAAAAAGTCACATAACCAGAGTACTTTACAATAATAAAAATAATGAGTTACTGGTATATACAACCAAAAAAGAAGGTCCTCACAATATATCTTGGAGTAAAAAAAAAAAAAAAAAAAATAGCCAGGTGCTGCTTTTTCCTCTGGTAAACATTAGTAAACCCACCTGTTAGAAACCAGGTGATACCTTTAGGAGACAAACTTAAGGAAGCAACTGGGAGATTTATTTGGCACTGATCATTTTGTATATTTCAATATAAGATTTTTGTTAATTCTTTCATAATTCCAAACATGCATGGATATATTTACATCCCAATCCTCTTCCTAACTCCTCCAGACACACCCTCCACTCCCCATCTCCTTAGAAATTCATTTCCTCTTTATTTTTATCACCCACTGAGTCTAATTTGTGCTTCCCATACACACATTAGTTTGAGGCCATCACTAATGTGTGGTCAAGCCACCAGGCACCATACAGTTAAAGAAAATTGACTCTCCCTCTTTCATTTTGTATTTTTTATTATAAATGCTAGTTACTCAGATACATCAGCTTGTGTAATGAATTAAACTGTTCCCTTATGACATATAATTTCTTCATTTTTCAATGTTTCTTCAAATAGAATCACCCAGAATTCTTGGCAAAAACAAGTAAGACAATCATTTTCTTCCATGCTTACCGTGTATAGCATTTGTTAGGGACAGAATCCATTGCAAGCTAACTAGTCTTTAGGACAGGGCTTTGGAAGGCTACTTTCTGTCTAAGGTCTCCTGTTACCAATGATTCATCACACATAGATGTGTGCTTTCCTAAAAGCAACCCCCCCATTTTTTAATGTTTTGAGCTCTTCTCTATATGCTGTCCCTCAGTTCCCTAAGTCTAATGTCTCGCTGATCTATATCACATTGTCATCTCTTAAGAAAAGACTGTAACAGGTGGAGATAATGGTAGAAATTTGGGGCTCACTGACTGAGGAGGGAGTTTTTAATTAAAACATCATTGCTACCAACATCTAATACTAATGCCTCATTATATATCATATACCACTGTGTTTCATGAGTATTCATTCCACTACTACTTAAACTAACCCTGTGATGTACTTGCTATCACTAACAGTATTTCAAATAAGGAAACTGAGACTCAGAGGGATGAAGTGATTTACCTAAGGTGACACAGGTAAAAAGCAAAAGAACTGGGATTTGAATTAGGTTGCATTGAACATCCTAAAATCTAGTAGTTATGCTATTAAAGCACAGAAAACAGTGGTTCTCCACCACCATTTCTCACTATGATTTTATAGGCTTAGTCACTATTCTCATTGCAACTCTCTTTTTCTCCACGCTCAATGAAGCAGGAGCCCAGTGGCTGCTATCGAAAAGACTCCCATCCCATCAGGCTGATAAACACAAGCAGAATACAAATCTAAACTAACTTCAAAATATAACCAAAGCACAGCAATATGACTCAGTGGTAGTACTTCTTTTGCATCCCCAATACAACTATGGGGGTATCTAAGTTATGGTTCTATTGCCGTGAAAAGACACCATGACCACAGTGACTCTTTTTTAAAAAGATCTTATTTATTATGCATAGTTTTCTGCTTGCATGTGTGCCTGCAGGCCAGAGGAGGTCAACAGATCTCATCATAGATGGTTGTGAGCCACCATGTGGTTGCTGGAATTGAACTCAGGACCCCTGGAAGAGCCAGCTCTCCAGCCCCACCATGGCAACTCTTATAAAGGAAAAACATTTAATTGGAGTGACTTATATTTTCAGGGGTTTAAATCCATTTTCATCTTGGTGCAACAGGGTGACACATGTAGGCAGATATGGTGCTGGAGAGGAAGATAAGAATGCTACATCTTGCTCAGGAAACATGAAGTGATCTGAGACACTAGGTGTGACTTGAGCATATCTGAGACCTCAAAACCTACCTCATCACTGACACACTTCCTTCACAAGGCCACACCAACTCCAACAAAGCCACTCCTCCTAATAGTGCCACTCTACCACAGGGGTGGGGGGGGAGGGAGGGAGAGAGGGATGGAGGAGGAGAAAGAGAAAAAAAAAGAGAGAGAGGAAGAAAGGGAAACACATAGATAAAAGCATTCCTAATTGTCATTTGTTTTGTTTGTTTGCTTTTTTGTTTTTGGTTTTTCAAGACAGTGTGTTTCTCTGTGGCTTTGGAGCCTGTCCTGGAACTAGCTCTTGTAAACCAGGCTGGTCACAAACTCACAGAGATCTGTCTGCCTCTGCCTCCTGAGTGCTCGGATTAAAGGCATGTGCCACCACCCCCCAGCTCCTAATGAGACATATGTGTGAAAGTTCATGTGTCCATGCTCAAATGTGCTTATACTTGGCCAGAAATGTTTTGGTGCCCATATGTATGTACACATGTGTATGTGGTTTCCTGTTCTGTGAATGCATGGTAAAACTGTACCATGTATTGTGTGTTTAGGTACAGTGTGAGTCCAAGTGTATGTAAGTAATTATCTTTATGTCTCTATGTGAGGCTGTGTACCTGTGTAGTCAGTATCATCTATGTGGTTATCTGTGTGAATTTGTATATGTTTGTATGTGCTTTTGGACATTTCTGTGTCACATGTGTATGTGAATGTTGATGCATTGTAATTTGAGTCCAATAGTACTCATACACTACTGTGCAAATATGTATATTGAACCATAATTATGTACATTTTATGTGACTCTTTGCTTGCTTCATATATCTGTGTAGAACTGTAGCACATGTCTATGTGTAATAGCAATATACATATCTATCCAGGGGATTCAAACTCATCTGGAGTTTATATGTTTGTATATGTTTATATAAAAAAATACATGTTCTCTTCTCCAGCTGAGCAAGATGCTCAAAGGAAAGAAGGCCAAGGGGAACATGATGTCCCAGCATCCACCATCATGAATAAACAGGAGGCTAAAAAGGTGGTGAATCCTCTGTTTGAGAAGAGGCCTCTGAAATTCGGCATTGGATGGGACATGCAGCCACAAAGAGGTCTCACATGCTTTGTCAAATGGCCCTGCTATATCAAGCTGCAGTGACAAAGGGCAATCCTGTATAAGTGGCTCAAAGTACCACCTGCCATTAACCATTTCACCCAAGCCCTGGACCAGCAAACAGCTACCCAGATGCTTGAGCATGCCCACAGCTACAGGCCAGAGACAAAGCAAGAGAAGAAGCAAGACTGTTGACCTGTGCTGAGAAGAAAGCTGCTGGCAAAGAGGACATCCCAACTAAGAGACCACTTAGTCCTTCAAGCAGGGGTCAACAATCACAACCTTGGTAGAGAACAAGAAGGCTCAGCTGGTGGTGACTGCCCACAACATAGAACCCATTGAGCCGGTGGTATTCCTGACTGCCCAGTGTTAAAAGGTGGTGGTCCTCTACTGTGTCATCAAGGTAAAGGCCAGGCTGGTGTGGCTAGTCCATAGGAAGACATACACTACTGCTGCCTTACCTACTCTTCTACAGTTACTGGTTCTCTTCTCTTTCTAAATCCTAGTCCAATTTCCCAGAAAATCCTATTGGCTATACTGCCAAACTACTTCCAGAATTAAACCATCATTCCTCCATCTCCCTAGCATTACCCTTAAAATTTGTTCCTGTTTTCAAAACCTGTGCAGAATAATCTGTGTATATGTGTGTGTTTATGTGGTTGAAATTTGAGTTGGTTCTTTTTGTGTGTTCATGGTATTAATATTATATTAAGCACTTTGCAAGAAACATGTTATTTAATCCAATCTGTGTGGCAGAAGTAGTATACTGTTTAAGGTTACCCTATAACCAGACTGTTTCCCAGTTCTTCCAATTCCTAGTTTTGTAACCATGGATAAGTTCCATACCCGCTTTCCTCAGAGACTTATTTTCCTCACCTGCAAAATAACAATAGGACCTACATCATAGAGTTGGTGTAAGGATTAAACAACAGGAAGGCTGCAGAATAGTTGCTAGAATAGTATAAACTCCAAGTAATGTTCGCTAATACTCACAAATGATGTGTAAGTGAGTTAAAGCACTGAGTTTGGTAGGGCAACAAGGATAACAGAAGTATAATAGCTTCCATTTACTGTGAGTCTAATATGCATTAATTAGACCCTTTTCATACATTATAATAATATGTTGGCATCCATATACACATACGCCTCTGTCCTTATATGCATATATTCAAAAGTAGGAAACATTACAAGTATGGTGGTACATGCCTTTAAGAGGAGACAGAAGTAGGAGGATCTCTTTGAGTACAAGGAAGGCCAGTCTGAACTATATAGTGAGTTCCAAGACAGCCAGGGCTACAGAGTGAGACCCTGTCTCAAGAAATTAAAATAATCAAAGTGAAATAAAATTTAAAAAGAAAAATTTAATAAATTGTTCAGTATTATAAAACACTAAATGTGAAACATAGCTGGTCTGTATAAGGCCAGGGCAGGTACTCTCAACTACCTTGTGCTAATGTAGTCATATCTTATGGTTAGCATGTGCTTGCTCATGTCTTAGTGTGTGCTCTATGTGCAAGGGCAAGTGAAGACATGTGGCTGTCTGAACTCTGTAATCGCACCTCAGAGCACATGCATGTTTTAGAGACCATTCTGGTCGTTTCCCCACCCGTTATTCTCCAGGGTGGCCAGCAGAGGGAGCTCAGGAATTTTTTTCTCATCTTGAAGGAGCCTTCACAGTTCCCTTTGAAAACTGCACTCCTGAGGGGACAGCTATGGTTTATAAATAGCTTTTCCTACTTTGGGAAGAGAAACGAGGCATCCCGTCAGACCTAGAATCTCTCTACCATCAAGGCCAATCTGTCTGAGAGCAGACATTCTCAAAGAATGCTCTTCCAGTCAGTCAGCTGCCCAACACCCTCCCCATCTCTCCTACAGTATAATACTCTCCTACAGTACATGGCTCATTCTCTGATTCTCCTTCTCTCAGACACTAGCAATTGCCTGAAAGATTAAAAAAAAACTTTTGTCCAGATTGTTGTTGTTGCAGTTTTTGTGTATTTAGTTATCTGAGACGGTCTCATACATGACCTTGAACTCCCAACTGTCTGCCCTCCTTTCACCTCCCAAGTGCTGATATTACAAGCATGGGTCACCATGCCAAGCTCAGGTTAATTTTCTTGTAGAGATCCAATAGTCTCAGCACCATTGTTTACAAGATTGTTCTTCCTCAATTAAATTGACTTTCCTCCTGTCAAAGACTAGCTGCCTATATTTGTTTATGTTCATTTGTGAGCATTTTTTTTTTTCTGTTCCACTGGTTTGTCTATTCTTACACCAATTTCACAATATCTTGCTTCCTGTCACTTTACAGTAAGTCTTGAAGACATAGGCATAGTCTTAGGGTTACAATTTTGTTCTTCTTTAGGACTTTGCCATTTAAGGCCTGTTCCTTTCTATGCCTGTTTTAGAATAAGTCAGTCAATACAAATAATAGTTGGGATTCCAATTAGGTCTGCACTGATGCTACCAGGGAGGATGGGAAGAAGCAAGTTCTGAATAGCTTTGTGTCTTTCAGTCCATGAACCCAGGTATCTCTCCATGCATGAGAATCATTTTTTTTTAATTTTTCATCAGAATTTTAATTTTCTGCATATAGATCCTTCACATTTTGTTAGATTTGTAGCTAAGCCTTTTACCTGTGGTTTTGTTGTAAAATATACTCAATTTAATTTTAAAAATAGTTTATTTCACTTACAGGGGCAGCAAGTGGGTGTAGGTGCCAGCAGAAGCCAGAAGACGATGTCAGATCCCCTAGAACTTGAGTAACAGGTGGTTGTGAGCCACCTTATGTGGGTGCTGCAAACTGAAGTATGTCCTCTGTGAGAGTAGCCAACACTCAACCACTGAGCCATCTCTCCAGACCCTCATTTATTCACTTTGTATTATAATTAGTCATTGCTAGTATACAACAAAGTCATTGCTGTATATTAACAATTTGTCCTGTGACTGACCACTTAGTTCTATAAAGATTTTTTGTTTTGTTTTGTTATTGTGTTAGACTATTCTACATAGTTGGCCATGTAATTTGCAAAACAAACCTGTACATGTGCATGTGGGTATGTGCACGTGTGTGTGGGTGTGTGTGCACGCGTGTGCACATGTGTATGTGCAAGTACACACGTGCAATGCACCATTTAATCCTTGGGTTTTCTCTACAAGTCAGATGCTAATAATACCCCAATGTTATTGAAGGAGATGAAATTGAAGCTTAACTACTTGAATTCAAATGTCCAAGATAAAAAACACTGGAATGATGATGGGTTGTGTCATTCTGTAAATATGTTTCTCATATTGGTTAATAAAGCACTGTTGGCTAATAAGAAAGCAAGATAGGTGGGACTAGGAGACAAAGAGGATTCTGGAAGTAGTAGGGAGGAGTTTCAAGATGTAGGACCTGCAGAGAAGAATGCTGGGCCCTCTCTCCAGTAAAATAAGACCACGTGGAAATACTTAGATTAATAGAAATGGGTTAATATTTAAGACAGAGCTAGCCAATAAGAAATGCTAGTAACAGGCCAACAGAATTATATCTGTTATTTGGGGCTGGCGTGGTGGTGGGACCAGACTGGCAGGAGAAAACTACCCATAACAGAATGTAGAAGCTAAGATGTAGCCCAAGTGTGACCTCTGCATGCCATCAGAGAAATGTTTCCAGAATATTAATAGAGCAAAAGGCACAAAAACTCCTATGGAGGAGGGAAGTGCATTTCTGTCCCTGCTTCACTGTGTGTCACTAGGGAAGTTACAGAATTCAAAAGATTCAGGATATTTACATCACTGATCTCATAATAGTGGTGCTGCTTGAAGGGGCATCATATTACTGGCAGTAGAGCTAAGACTCAGATACACTATTTCAATTCTTCAACTTAAGATATTTGTCTTATACCAGCCTATAATTCACACCGCCAGAGGAACTAGGATACAAGGAGGATTCTAAGAGATTCATACAAGGTACCTCTCAGAAGGGGGAAGGGACAAGTTCTTCAGAGCACATGGGGAGTGGGGGGCACTGAGTGGAGAGGGAACTAGGAGAAAGAGAAGGGGAGGAGAGGAAAGCACGTGGGACTAGGAAGATTGAGTCAGGGGAGGAATAGGAGAGAGGAGAGAGAAGAGAGACAGAGACAGAGAGACAGAGAGAGACAGGGAGAGAGAGAGAGAGAGAGAGAGAGAGAGAGAGAGAGAGAGAGAGAGAGAGGTTTGAAGAGAAAACTGAACCTAGAGAAATATCCAGAGACCTACAAGACTGACCCCAACTAACAATATGAGCAACAGTGGAAAGGCTGCCATAAATATCCTTCCCTGATTGAGATTGGTGACTAACTTATCCACCATCATGGAACCCTCATCTAGTAGTTGATGGAAAGAGAAGCAAACATCCACAACTAAACACTGAGCTGAACGGGAATGCAGATATAGAGAGGGAAAACAAGATCAAGCTACAGAAACACAGAGACAGCTGACTTGAGCAAGGAGGAGCTAATGGGCCCCCAGACTGATAGCTGGGAATCCAGCATGGGACTGACTCATGGGTCTCAGCTAGAAGGACTGAGCAGTCTAAGGGACCTCTGACAGTGGAACCAGGATGTATTCCTGGTGCTCAAATGGACCTTGCAGACACATACCCCATGGAGGGATACTCCCTTAACCTAGAGACAGGAGAGAAGTCCTAGTCCCTACTCCAAATGACTTGACAGATTTAGATGGCCCCTCCTGGAGGGCATCACCCTACATATGGAGTTGGGGGGATGGGAGGGGAGGGTGGTCAGAGTGCATGTGCGGGTGGGAGAGAGGGAAAGAAGAAGAGAGAGGGAACTGGGATGGATACATTAAAAAAAATAAATTAATATAAAAAAGATATGTGTCTTAACATAGATGGCCAGGTAAAAGTATGGAAGAGCTATATGAAAAAGCAATGGGACATTGTCTCCAATGCCCTAGACATGTATACACAAGATCAGTGGTTCTCAATCTGTGTGTAGCGGCCCCTTCACCTAAGGCCATCAGAAAATACAGACAACTGTAAATTACAGTTATGAAGTAACAACAAAAATAATTTTATGGTTGGGGATCACCACAACATGAAGAACTGTATTAAAGGGTCCCAGAATTAGGAAGGGTGAGAACTACTGCTCCAAGAGATTCCCCAACTAAGAGGAAAGGGTCCAAGATGAAAACAACTGGTAATAACCACAAAGTTTGAAAGTGGCAATGGTCTTCACAGAAGCATGACATTTCCTAAAACAGGAGATACCAGCTATATTTGCCATATTGTCTAATGCTGGGTATACAGCAGGCACTCAGCGAGTATGAACAACTCAGTCCTTGGTTCTGTTATAAAGATTAAGAATCCCCTACCACAAGCCAGGGTTACAGTCTTTACAACCACTGAATTGTTACCTCAGTTCAGAACACGTTCCCTAAGACGTATGAGCACTGGCCCAGGAAAAACTTTTTTAGGTCCTGACTTCTTCACCTCTCCCACATTTATAGAATCCTTATCTAATGTCTGGCTAATCCTTTGAATTTAGTCAGGGCCTTATCTCTCCTACTGGTCAGCCTGGGGCCTTCAGGAAACTTCACTCTGGAATGCTTCATCTCCTAGTTAGGGAAAAGTCTCTCACCTTCACGGGGTTCTAGGGAGGTTGAAATGAGAGAATGAGCATGATATTCTGAGTAGAGTGTCTAGTATCTCCAAATTCTACAGAAGTGTCAGCCATTGAACCTGTTTCCCAGAGCATTTTCAAAAGCCCTGTTGTCTGAGCACAGGGTGTTGAGAGTGGAGACAGCCCAGACTCCCTTCATAGTCACACTCACCTACTTATTAATTTACTAAGAATCCCAGAATACATGCAGAAGAGGTTGGAACAGAAGCTGGTAAAAGCCCACTCTAAAGGATATTTCTCTACCATAGAAAGACTCACTATAAATCAAAGATTCAGGGAACACTCTTGACTGAACCAATAGGGTGTTAGAAAGCCTGGTTGGTAATGACAGCAAAAAGACTACAGTAAGGACTAAGTAAAGAAATTTGAGGAAAGCCTCAAGCCTAGCACTGGAATTCACTGGTATTCACTATGTCAATTATTAGGATTATTCATGGTTTCAGGACCTTGAGTCCCAATTTGATGCACATGAATGGCCCACATGGTAGGATATAGGGAGCACTCATCAGGCCCTACTAACTCAAAATTTTGTCCCCACCCTGGGAATCATAATATCATGTTGATGTTATCAGATATGCTCTACAGAGAAAGAGTACAGCAGTAGTTTTGAGGAACATCCTTCCTGTAAGAGGGGAGACATCCCTGATGTGGCACTCCACCCCACTGAGACTAGAGAAAACCTCTAATCTGACTTCGGCATAGGGTTCTGGAGGAAATTGCTGAAAGGACAGAAGGTGGTCTTGGAACCTTGCTAGAAGAGAGATTTTTCTTTTATTTCCTAAGAATATTTTTTCACATCTCATTTCAGTTAGTGACTGTATCTGTTATTGTTTATTTATGTATTAAAATCTTTATTGACTTAAGGTTAGATTCACATGCAGATATAAGACACAGTCAGAGATCTTAAGAACTCTGGACCAGTGATTCTCACTCAACCTGTGGGTGGTGAGCCATTTGGGGTCGAATGACCCTTTCACAGGGGTAACCTAAGACCATCAGATAAAAGATATTTGCATTATGATTCATGACAGCAGCAAAATTATAGTTATGAAGTAGCAACAAAAATAATTTTATGGTTGGTGTTACCACATCATGAGGAAGGGTCACAGCATTAGGGTCACTGCCTTAGGAAGGTTGAGCTTTACTGCAATAGAGAATCACATTTCTCGATGTGTCAGACTTTTACACACATTGAGGATATATTATGGCTGCCATGAAGCCCCAAGTATAAGATATCAAGAATCCCACAAGAGAGCCCCACTACTTAGGGACCAAACATTCAAACACAGGAGTGTGGGGGAAGCATCAACATTTTGCCTCTGATCCCCTGAGGTGATTAGAAGCTGAAAGCTGTGGCATAATCCTGGTGATTTGTATGAGAAATGCCCCCCCCCGTCCCGAGGTTAATGTATTTCAACACTTGATCCTCAGCTGGTAACACTATGTGGGAAGAGGTATGGAATCTTTAGATGGTGGAGCCTTGCTGGAGGAAGTTCACTGCTGAAGTCAGGCTTTGAGGGTTTATAGACTGGCCACACTATCTATTCTCTAATTCTGCTTTCTGTGTGCAGATGAAAATGTGATCAGCCACTTTCTTGCTCCTGTTACCATGTCACTCTTGCCCATTGTCATGTCTTATTTTTCATGATAATGGAATCTCTCTCCCTAAACCATACGCCAAAATAACCCCTTTCTCATCCAAATTACTTTTTGCACTAGTATTATATCACAGCAATAGTATTCATACACTGCCATTGATCCATGTCTACCTTATAATACAAAACATTCAATTCAATTTTAAAATCCCCACACTGTTATACTTGCAATACTGTTCAAAAATCCAGAGTCTAAAGTCTTCTGAGACTACAGGTATTCTCTTAATGTTTTCAAGACAGGATTTCTCTGGATAGCCTTGGGTGTTCCAGAACTCACTCTGTAGACAAGGCTGACCTCAAACTCACAGAGATCCACTCACCTGTCTCTGTATTCCCAATGCTGGGAATAAAGGCATGTACCACCACTGCCCAGCTAATAATTTTTTTAAAGTATTTCCTATAGACAATGTCAGAGAGCAAACATTACCATTCTTAAAGAAACAGAAGATAGTAATGAATAAAACCCATCCGGACATATTTATTTGCCAAACCTATAGTTCTATGTACAATATTAATAGCTCACTGTAGCATCATGTGGGCTTCAATAGTACTACTGTCCTGGTCCTGCCATCTGTACTCTCTTGAGCTAGCTCTACTTAGTGCATGCAGCCTTCCTTATCAGATACTCCATAGTTCAGGCATCTCCACCATTCTATGGTTTCCACTGCAATTTAAACTTCACAGTTTTACATAGTTCAGAAGTACACTGTAAGGAGCCTGGCCCTTCTGCACATTGCTGGCCTTCAGTAACTTTATGAAACCTTTCTGCACACTTCAATGACCCAATAACACTTGCATTCTGCATGCCTATAATACCTGTGACACATGGATAATGACAAGTTCTGCTGCCAGCTTAAGATGTACTATGCCCCCCTTGAACAATGGCTGTAGTAGTCTCTGAGTACCTCCCTATCTAAACCAAGGAAATCATTTTCCTATTTCACATTGTTGTGTAGGACATCCCTGGGGCTCTATCTTCTCAGGCATTTTCTTTTCAGGAATTCTCTCAAAGAAATTTTCATTTGTACAAGCTAGGCCTTTGATGGGGGGCATACCGTACTTATTGTCCCAACACAAATGACTTTTTAATAGTGCCATTCTTTTTTTAACAATTACATCTATAGAAGCTGTGTCCTCACTAGCCTTGCATATAACTTTAAGTTCATTCCCTCTTCCTCTTGTAACTCTAAGTTTTTACAAATCTTTTTCACATTTTTCTTTCCACTTTCTGCTTATCTTTCATTGGATATCTCTGTACAATTTTGTTCATTGCATACCTTTCATTGGATAAAAGCAGCAAGCAGTATCATAACATAACATGAATGTTATAGTATCTTGCTAAACAAATTAGTACATTACTTTTAAATTGAACCTCACTCAAAATGTCAGGACTGTGATGGTTTGAATGAGAAATATCTCCCATAGTCTTGGACATTTGAACACTTGGCAATCAGTGGCACTTTGGGGGAAGCTTAGGATGTATAGGCTTGTTGGAAGTGTGACACTGGAGGTAGGCTTTGAAGTATCAAAGCCTCACACCATTCCCAATGTGTTCTCTTCTTCTTGCTTGTGGTGCAGGATCTGAGCTGTTGGTCCAGCTGCAATGATTGTCTCCTCCTGCCATAATGATGATGGACTCTTATCCTACTGGAAGAGTAGGCCCAAATAAGCACTTCCTTCTACAAATTGCCTTGCTCATAGTGTTTTATTGCAGCAGTAAGAAAAAAAAATACAAGGACATATCCAGGTGTGTTTGCCAGAAGATAGCCCAAAATTTCCCTGCCAAAATCTCTTGGGCAAAGTTTTTACTGCATTTCTACAGAGATTCTACCCTTAAAAACTGAACAGGATAGCTTGTTAAGCTTTGCTTGCAGTCTCCTAAAGCTTCTCTGGCCCATAGCTCTAAACCTTCTAGATTCTTCCTAAAAGAAACAGTTCCACAGGTTGATGAAGCACATGGATTATCAGAACAATAATCTGACTTCTGAGTACTAATTTTATGTACTGGTTACTGTTTCCATTGCTGTGGTAAGAGGCATTCCAACAGTGGAAGAATTTATTTCGGGATATGGTTTGAGGAGATACAGTCTGTGATGATGTGAAGGGCATGCCAGCAGGTGATCTGTGGCAGCCAGACACTAATATGGAAGCAGAGAACTCAGCCCGGCTATAAGCCATAGGTCTGCCTTTATAGTTCATCCACCATATAGGCTCAATATCACAAAGGGTTAGCTCACCAAACAACACTACAAGCTGTCAATCAAGTGTTCAAATATCAGAGGATGTGTGGGTGGGATATTTCAAATTCAAACCATAACACTGACAAACTATTTTCTGAAGTGTCCATGCCATTTTCCATTGCCACATTAACATGGGGGAAAGTTGTCCACAGCCTTAACAGCATTTGGTACTCGCAGTTTTCGTTATTTTGACTAATAGGTATGGAGTAACCTCTCACTGTGGTTTAAATAGCAAGTCTGTCTATTTGAGGTAATAATTCAGCACATCGGTTTATGTGCTCAACACATGTACATCCTCAGTGAAATGACTATTGAGATAATTTGTCCAATTTCTGATTAAACTGTTAGTTTTCACTACAGAGTATATGAGTTACTTATATAATTCTATATACTAGTCCTTATGTTCTAGATTCCATTATATTATCAGATGTATAGTTTACAAGTATTTTTCTCTCAGTCTGTAGGTTGCTTCTCTTTGAATGGGCTTTTACAAAGCAAAAAAAGTCCATTAATTTCTTTTTTAGCATACAAAATAATGGGTTTCATTATGACATATAATACATTTTATATCACTATACTTTGCTCACATTAAGCTCCCATTATCTTCCCTTATTTTCTATAGTCTTTCACCTTTCACATAATATTCTCTCTCTCTTCCTGTGCGTGTGTGTGTGTGTGTATGTATATGTGTGTGTGTATGTGTGTATATGTGTGTGTGTATGTGTGTATATATGTGTGTGTATGTGTGTGTGTATGTGTGTGTATGTATATGTGTGTGTATGTGTGTGTGTTTATGTATATGTGTGTGAGTGTGTGTGCATGTATATGTGTGTGTATGTGTGTATGTATGTGTATGTATGTGTGTGTATGTGTGTGTGAGTGTGTATGTGAGTGTGTGTGTATGTGTGTGTGTGTGTGTGTGTGTGTGTGTGTGTGTGTGTGTGTAGACTTGGATTCCATGCATTATACTCCCAGGAGTGCCATAGCTCCTAATGCACATTCTGAATATGGGCAACACTGTCCCAATGGCTGGGAGCCTAGATTGAATAATGGGGTAAAAAGAGAATGACTGAGAGCAGGTATAAAGTCTCCCTTTGCTCCATGTCTGCCATGAAGTTATTAGCCTCTGTCACATGTTCCTACTGCCATAATGCTTTGCTGCAACACAGGCCCCATTCAACATACCCAAGTACTATAAGCCAATATAATTTATCCCTTTACCTTGTTTATTTCAGGCTTCCTGTTAAAACAAGGAAAGTCTGACTAACACTAAACAAAATTCAACATACAATGTGATACAAATCTTGTCACCTTATTTACTAAATGTCCAGGAAATTAATAAACCACATTTCTGGGTATATCTTTGGATGTTTTCCTAAAATGAGCAAACTGAGGGAGGGATACACATCCTGCATATTGACAGCACCAGCCTACAGACTCGGAGCTTGGACTGAATGAAAGGGGGAAAATAAGGATTCCTATAATAGCACTTAAAGAAGCATATTCATTCATTTACTCATTCATTCATTTATTCATTCTTATTCTCCCCTTCCCTCCCTTCTTCCCTTGCCCTCCCATCCTCTCCCTTGTTCTCCACCTTTTCTTTTTCTTCTTTTTCTTTGTGTCTGCTACGGAGGTCAATTAGCCTCTGCCATATGTTTCCATCATCAATAAAGCCATGGGCTATGTTCGGGTTAATTTTATGTCAACTTTACACAAGCTAGAATCATTTGGGAAAAGGGACTCTCAATTGAGAAAATGCCTCTATGATATTTACCTGTAAGCAATTCTAAAGTGTATTTTCTTCAAAATCCTTCATCACACCAACCCCAAACCTTTTCAGATTTTTTTCTTGAAGCCAATTAGTTTCATTCAGTTATTAATTTGCTAGTGTAACAGAACAAGACAGACACAGCCCAGGATGCCTTAATGATCCAGTCTATCTGAGAAAAATTATCATGAAGCAACTCATTACAGAAATCATTATTGATTCCAGTCTATACATTGAGAATTTTATCTAGCTTCCATACTTAAACCTTAGACCTCACTAAATTTGATTAGCCACCTATTCCTAAACACACTTGAACTTTCAAACTCCCCAAAGTGTTCTAAGTCTTTCTCCATTTTAGTAAAAAATGTATGAATAGTCATATTCCCTATGAAAATATAAAAATACAATGAGTCCATTAGAGTTGTTTAATATCATGAGTTATCATAAAAATACAGATAAAAAGTGTAACATGCTACTTCATGTACAATAAAAAGGTGGATAATAAAATCTTTGATAAAGTACATAAAGATATGTGGAACTCAAACATTGCTGGTAAAACTGAATTCGTACTACGGTACTTTGGAAAGCATCTTGGCAGCTGCTTTAAAATCTAAACAGTTACCATATATTGCAGCATTCCATTTCTAAGTATATAACCCAGGATAAATGAAAACATATGATCATTACTCACAATGGCCAAAGGGTAGAAGCAATTCAGCTATCCATCAACTCATGGATGCAAATACAAAATATTATCTACACATTCACAATATTCATAGAATATTATTTGGCAATAAAAAGAATTAGGTACTAATATGTGCTACAGTATGCTACCATCATGGAAAAATCAAGCTAAATGGAAGAAAGCATTTACATAATATGCTATAATGTTACTCCTTTTATATGTAATAAAACATCCACTTTGTGTGGAGAAGTTGGAGAAAGAAGAGTTTGAGTGGTAACAGATGTGAATTTCTGTTTTGGATGAGGGAATAGGACGATGTGGAGATGACTCTGCATTATGAACATATTTTTGAAGCCTATGGAAGGCACATTTTCAAATGACAAATATCATATACATGAATTATAGACCAAATCATAATTTAATCTGAAAAAATTAAATAAAATAAAATAGAACTACCAAATCAGCATTGCCACTTCAGGGAATATATTCAAGGACACTAACAGCAGCTTCTCTAAGAGATGCTTTCACACCTCTGCTCATATCATCATTATTCACAGTAGGTAGAGGAAGAAGTAATCCAAGGAGTCATTGATTGATTAATGGATAATCAAAATCAGTTTCCTACAATATAAGAGGCACCATAAAAACAACATGAAGCATATGAACACAATAAAACGCTATACAACCATAAAAGAAAGGAATCTTGTCACATATAAAATAACAGTAAACAAATCAATAACAATTTGAAGAATATATTTCCTATTACAATAGCATCAAAATAGACAAAATTAGTAAATTTAACTAAACAAGTGCATAGTGTTTGAATAAAAATGGTCCCCAAAGGCTCATATGTTTGAATGCTTGCTACACAGTTGTTTGAACTGTTTGAGAAGGATTAGGATGTGTGGCCTTGTTGGAGGAGGTGTGTCACTGAAGGTGGGCTTTGTGATTTCAAATGCCCATACCAGGCCCAGCCCCTCCCCAAGCCCCTATCTCCTGCTGGTAGATCAGACATAAGCTTTCTCCCACTGCTTCAGCACCATGCTTGACTACCTGCTGCCATGATGGTCATGAACTCAACCTTCTGAAGCTGTAAGCATGTTCCCAGTGAAATGCATTCTTTTACAGACTTCCTTGGTCATAGAATATCATCATATCAATAGAAGATTAACTAAGACAAAGTGTAAGACAATGAAAACTATAAAACCTTGTTAAAAGAAATTAAAGAAGACCCGAATACAGCAAAACATACTCTGTATTTACAGATTAAAAACCTTTATTGCTAAGGTAGGATTATTCCCCTAAATTATCTACAAAGCAACTAAGCCACTGACATATCCTGGATGCCTTTTTTGAAGAAATAGACAAGCGAACTTCAGTAGTCTCATAATAGTAAAAAAAAAAAAAAAAAATCCACTTCAGAAATATTGAAAAATTTTTTTCCTGATTTTAAATTTTATTACAAAACTGTAATAATGAATATTGTGTGATGATGCTTAAGGATGAATATGAGGGTCAGTGGAATAAAACTTAGAGTCCAAAAGTAAACCTTTACTTCTGTAGTCAATTGTGTTCTCAATAAGAAAGTGCTTAGATAAAAATACCCAAATGTGAACAATGAATTTGAATTCATAATGCATACCACATATAAAAATTAATCCAAGAGTTGTATTTAAGGCACATTCCATGAGATGGAATCTTTACCTTACTCTGATATAGGGATTATATTGCTGTGAAGATACACTATGACCACAGCAACTCTTATAAAGGAATACATTTAATTGGGCTGGCTTACAGTTCAAAGGTTGAGTCCATTATCATCATGGTGGAACCTGGTGGCATGCAGGAAGATATGGTGTTGGAGAAGTAGCCGAGAGTCCTACATCCCACAGGCAACAGGAAATGGTCTAAGGGCAACACTAAGCAAAGTCTGAGCAAAAGAGACCTCAAAGTCCATCCCTACAGTGACACACTTCCTCCAACAAGGCCAAACGTACTCACTTTGGGGACCATTTTCTTTCAAACAGCAGCTGTTAGGCAGCAAGGGCCACAGCCAGTGGGAATTCTTTTCCCTCATGCACAGCCTCTCTCAAAGCCACTAATGGAAATTTTATCTAGATATCTACCCCTTTACAGAACTCAGGATTCAAAGTCTGAGGTGGAATTATGTTTGCTCAGAGAGGTTGAATAACAAGTAGCTAACCTACCCTTTCTAGAATCTCCTGAAAACCCATGGGACCATTCAGCTCCCACTGAAGAACATTCGCTACACCTGGTTCCTCCATACCACTTCCTATCAGCTAGTTGACTCAGCCTTCTGACCACAGGTTAATTTTATTTTCAAACAAATGGAACATGATATTTTTCATTGTAAACAAAAGCAATAGGAAGAATGAAACACACCTTCAAATAATATTCCACAACAGATCGCACACTTCCAACCTAAAATGGCACAGGACATACATTATCATTCCAAAACACAGGAAGGGAGCATCGTGCGAAAACACTAGACCAAACCAAGACCAAACCCAACTGGGAAAAATCCAAACTCTGCATCTCCATATCTGATGTCCAAACACGCTCAGATCTCTAACTACTTTCAGCTGTGTTGACTACAACACACTTCTTTTAGAAGCTCTCTTCAGCAGGTATCCCATAGCTCTGGCATCTCCAACATCTTGAGGTCTCCAAGGCAATCCAGGCTTTGAATTCACAGCTTCATGCAATGGCCTCTCTACTAGGCCTCCATTCAGGGACAGCCCGGACACATGCCTGGCCTCAGCTGCTTTCTTAAGGGGAGGACAAATTCTACAACCAATTTCTTCCATTCTTCACTCTAAAACCAGAGTCATGTAGCCAAAAGTGCTCCCTCGTTCAATTACATCTTCACCAGCTTTCTATTTTTCACTTCCTACACTTGGCTGTCATGAAACTATAGACCATGCTGCCCTCTGGCAGTCCAATGCTGAGATTAAAAGCTTGCACAATCACACCTAACTCTAAGCTTTTCTTTAATTCCTTTTAAAAAGGATTGGAAACTTAGCTTGGTAGGACCTTGTCCTGAGGTCACCATTTCCTTTTTCCGTTACTTAATCTGTTTGTCACCTTGAACACAGAACTTAGCTCCATTCCACTTTATGATGCTCCCTTTTCTCCTCAAATATTTTTCATGCTCAGCTTGCTCATTTTCATTATAAATCTTCATAAGCATATACTAATGACCACATGACAGTCTATACTAGGCTGTTTTGAGATTTCCTCTGACATGGGAATTAATCCATAACTCTTCACTTTAGCCTCAGGCAGACTCTTTAAACAAGAGCCAAAGGCAGCCATTTTCTTCACCAAATATCACAAAAGCAATTTCTAGGCAATGTACCAAACGCCTTTTTGTCTGAAACCTCTTGAGTGAGCCCCAGCAGTTCAACATTCTTAGCACCTCTGTCTTCCATTCTCCTAGTATGCCCAATTAAGCAGTGCTTAAAGCAGTCCACTGTTTTCCTAACCCAAATTCCTGAAGTCCATATTTCTCTAAACAGAAACATGGTCAGTCCTTTCACAACAATACCATATCCCTGGTACCAACTTCTGTCTCAGTTAGGATTTCTATTGCTGTGAAGAGAAACCATAGCTACAGCAACTACTATAAAGTAAAACATTTAATTGGGCTGGCTTATAGTTCAGACATTGAGTCCATCATCCTCATGGTGGGACCTGGTGGCATGCAGAAAGATGTGGTGTTAGAAAAGTAGATGAGAGTCCTACATCTTTCAGGCAATAGGAAATTGTCTGAGGGTCACACTGAGCAAAGCTTGAACAAAAAACACCCAAAAGCCCACCCTCACAGTGACACACTTCCTCCAACAAGGCTATACCTACTCCAAAAATGCCACACTTCCTAATACTGCCACTCCCTTTGGGGACCATTTTCTTTCAAAACACCACATTATTGCTATACTAATAAATCATTGCCTCACTCAACCAATAAAAGAGAAGCTTCTGTTTGCAGTAGATGATAATTAACACAGAGATCTCCACTAGACAATGTGAAGAGGGCAAGAGACTTTAGAACTAGTCCAAAATGAACTCACAGAGGCTGTGGCAGCACACAAAAGATTTACACAGTTATAATCCAAATGGGGTCCCAGCAAAGCGGAGGAGAAATTGACACAAATTTACACTCCTAACCAGGTAGCTTTATATAACTGATATCTGCTAAGAAAGGGAAAATCAGGTTTCTCCAATGGAGGGTCATTGGATATATCAACCACCATTCTAAGGTAGGTCCCTCAGCTAGGAGTAGTTAGAAAACACAGAATAATGTTCATGTCCTGTCTGGAGGGGGGCGGGTTGCTTTGGCTTTTTTTTTTCTTTGTTTTTGGTATAATCAGCTTAGGTTTATATGTTTTGATTTTCAAGTTTCTTTTTTTTCTTTTTTTGTCTTGTTTTGAGAAAGAGAAAGAACATTAAGTTGGGTGGATATAGAGGTCGGGAGAATCTGGAAAGAGGAGCAAGAGGAGAGAACATCATAAAAATATATTTATGAAAAAGTCTTAATAAGACCTCTGCTAAAAATGGCCCTACTCAGCTGGAGAGTGCCAGCTAGACCCGCCACTGTGTAGAAACATCAGAGTACCAGCCCAGCCTTTGTCCCCATCACCAGGCCTTGGCTACAGGTGAGTTTGGGTCTACTCCCGCTGGGGCTGATTCTCCCCTACACCTTCCCTGGGAAATCCTGGGTGGGTCCCGGATCTCCCTGCCCCTGCTTCCTGTCCCCACCGAGAGTGCTCTTGGAGCTCCAATATACCCCCACCCACCCCCACCAAGAGCCTGCCCTCCCCCTATGCTCTTCCCCACTCTACACACTGTCCCACTGCTCTGGTTGAGCACTGAGCCAGAGGGTGGAGCCAACAATCCAGCCACCAGGGAAATTCCTGGAGCCCATCTCAGCACAATAGACCTGCCTATCCACCCGTAATTTCCACCTGCCTGGTCTCTGACCCCTACCACCAGTCTTCTACTGGAGTTCTGGGCCTGAGATCTGCCTATCTCTACAGGACCACTATGAGTTCCTGTGGGCTGGATCCTTGACCCCCATCGCAGGACCTCTGCTAAAGAGGCCCTACTCAGCTAGAGACTGCCAGCTGTGCGGAAACATCCAGAGTGTCAGCCCAGCGTTTGTCCCCCAACACAAGACCTTGGCTAGAGGCCTTGGCTAGAGCTAGACCTGACTATCCCTGAGGAAACATCCTGAGGGCTAGCCTCTGCCAAAGAGGCCTCAGCTCTCCTCTGCTGGAGCCTGATCTTTGACCCCCATCGTCGGGCCCCTGCCTATGGAGAGACCTCCTAGAGAGCTTGGACCACGCAGAACTACAGACTTCGAACCTATGACTCACCTAAATCCATAGAGAGAGGAAAAAACCCCACCAACACCTACTGGAAGAAGCTATGGGAAGACGGCAATACAAGAAAACACTTAACATCAGAAAGACAAGCATAACACCACCAGAATCTAGGGAAGCTACACCAACTAGACCAGAACACAACAAAGCAAATGAATCAGAAGAGAATGACCTAAAAATTATAGTCATAAAAATGATAGAGGCCCTCAAAGAAGATGTGAGAAAATCCCTTAAAGAAGTGGAAGATAAAACAAACAAAAAATGGGAAGAAATGAATAAATTTCTTAAAGAAAGTACAGAAAGCCAAGAAAAAACAAGCAGATGAAGGAAATGGTTCAAGACTTGAAAACGGAAATGGAGACAATAAGGAAAACACAAACCAAAGGAATGTTGGAAATAGAAAAACTGGGCAAACGATCAGGAACTGCACACGCAAGCATAACCAATAGAATCCAAGAGATGGAAGAGAGAATCTCAGGTGCTGAAGATAAACTAGAGGAAATAGACTCATCAACCAAAGAAAATCGTAAATCCAACAAATCCTTAACACAAAACATCTAGGAAATGTGGGGCACTGTGAAAAGGCCAAACCTAAGAATAATAGGCATAGAGGAAGGTGAGGAAGCCGAGCTCAAAAGGGCCGAAAACATATTCAACAAAATCATCGAGGAAAACTTTCCCAATCTGAAGAAGGACATGTCCATGAAAGTACAAGAAGCATACCGAACACCAAATAGACTGGACCAAAGGAAAAAAGACCCTTCAACACATAATAATCAAAACACCTAACATACAGAATAAAGAAAGAATATTAAGAGCAGCAAAGGAAAAAGGACAGGTAACATATAAAGGCAGGCCTATCAAAATTACCCCTGACTTTTCCATGGAAACCGTCAAGGCCAGCAGGTCCTGGACAGATGTTCTACAATTAGTACAAACCCACGGATGCCAGCCCAGGCTACTATACCCAGCAAAACTCTCAATCACTATAGATGGAGAAAACAAGATATTTAATGACAAACCAGATTTTCACAATGCGTATCTACAAATCCAGCCCTACAGAAAGCTTTGGAAGGAAAACTCCAACCCAAGGAAGTTAACTATGCTCACAAAGACAAGGCAACAGATAATCCCACTTCACCAGAGACCAAGGGTAAAGAAGGACAAATATACTCACAATACTATTGCCAAAAGCATATCTAAAACAAACAAACAAACATTAACAATCATTGGTCCTTACTCTCCCTCAACATTAATGGTCTAAACTCGCCTATAAAAAGACACAGACTAACAGAATGGATACGAAGACAGAATTCATCCTTCTGCTGCATGCAAGAAACACACCTAAGCTTCAGAGATAGACATTACCTCAGGGTAAAGGGCTGGGAAAAGATCTTCCAATCAAATGGACCCAAGAGCAAGCAGGTGTGGCTATCCTAATATCTAACAAGTTAGACTTCAAACAAAAATTAATCAAAAGAGATAAAGATGGTCATTTCATATTCATTGCAGGAGAAATCCATCAACAAAAAGTCTCGATTCTGAACATCTATGCCCCAAATACAATGGCACATACCTTCTTAAAAGAAACGCTACTAAAACTCAAAGCTCACATAAAACCTCACACAATTATAGTGGGAGACTTCAACACACCACTCTCACCACTAGATGGGAGAACCAATCAGAAACTCAACAAAGAAACAAAAGAACAGAAGTTATGTCTCAACTGGGATTAACAGACATCTATAGAACATTCCATCCAAACACAAAAGAATATACCTTCGTCTCTGCTCCACATGGAACTTTCTCTAAAATCGACCACATACTAGGTGGCATAACAAACCTCAACAGATACAAAATAATTGGAATAGTCCCCTGTATCTTATCAGAACACTGTGCTTTAAAATTGGAATTCAACAACAACACAAATCGCAGAAACCCTACAAACTCATGGAAACTGAACAATGTGCAATTGCACCACACCTGGGTCAAAGAAGAAATAAAGAAAGAAATTAAGGACTTCCTAAAATTCAACTAGAATGAGGACACGACATATACGAACTTATGTGGCACCTTGCAAGCAGTGTTGCAAGGGAAGTTCATTGCACTGAGTGCCCATATGAAGAAAACAGAGGATAGTCACATTAGAGAATTAACAGCGCAACTGAAAGCCTTAGAACAAAAAGAAACAAACTCACCCTGGAGGAGTAGACTCGAGGAAATAATCAATTTGAGGGCTGAAATCAATAAAATAGAAACCAGGAAAAAAATACAAAAAACCAATGCAACAAAGAGTTGGTTTTGCGAATAAATCAACAGGATAGACAAACCTTTATCCAAACTAACGAAAAAGCAGAGAGAGATCATGCAAATTAACAAAGTCAGAAATGAAATGAGGGACATAACAACGGACACAGAGGAAATCTAGATAACTTTCAGGTCATTCTTTGAAAACCTATACTCTACAAAATTTGAAAATTCAAAGGAAATGAACAAATTTCTGGATAACTATCACTTACCAAAATTAAACCAAGAACAGACAAACAACTTAAATAGGCCTATGACCCCCAATGAAATCGAAATAGTCATCGAAAGCCTTCCAACCAAAAAAAGCCCAGGGCCAGATGGCTTCAGTACCAGAAATTCAAGGAAGAGCTAATTCCAATACTCCTAAAATGGTTCCACACAATAGAGACAGAAGGCACATTACCAAACTCTTTCTACGAGGCCACAATCACCTTGGTACCCAAGCCTCACAAAGATACAACTAAGAAAGAAAACTACAGACCAATATCCCTGATGAACATCGATGCAAAAATACTCAATAAAATACTGGCAAACCGAATCCAAGAATACATCAGAGAAATCATCCACCATGACCAAGTAGGCTTCATCCCTGGGTTGCAAGGATAGTTTAAATAGGAAAATCTATCAATGTGATCTACCATATAAACAAACTGAAAAAGAAAATACATATGATCATCTCCCTAGATGCTGAAAAAGCCTTCGACAATATTCAACACCCTTTCATGAAAAAGGTCCTGGAGAGATCAGGGATAACAGGAACATACCTAAACATAATAAGAGCAATATACAGTAAACCAACAGCCAACATCAAACTGAATGGAGAGAAGCTTAAGGCGATTCCTCTAAAATCAGGAACAAGACAAGGCTGTCCTCTCTCTCCATATCTCTTCAATATTGTATTTGAAGTTCTAGCTAAAGTAATAAGACAACAAAAGGAGATCAAGGGGATCCAAATTGGAAAGGAAGAAGTCAAACTGTCTCTATTTGCAGATGATATGATAGATTACATAAGCGACCCAATAAACTCTACTAGGGAACTCCTACAGCTGATAAACACCTTCAGCAAACTAGAAGGATACAAGATAAACTCAAAAAAAAATCAGTAACCCTACTTTATTCAGACAACAAAGAGGCTGGAAAAGAAATCAGAGAAACATCACCCTTTACAATAGCCACAAACAACATAAAGCATCTTGGGGTAATGTTTACCAAACATGTGAAAGACCTACACAATAAGAACTTTGTGGCTTTAAAGGAAGAAATTAAAGAAGATAGCAGAAAATGGAAACATCTCCCATGCTTTTGGATTGGAAGGATAAATATAGTAAAAATGGCAATCTTGCCAAAAACAATCTACACATTCAATGCAATACCCATTAAAATCCCAGCACAATTCTTCAATGACCTTGAAAGGATAATAAGCAACTTTGTATGGAAAAACAAAAGACCCAGGATAGCCAAAACAACCCTGTACAATAAAAGAACTCCAGGAGGCATCACCATCCCTGACTTTAAGCTCTACTACAGAGCTATAGTTCTGAAAACAGCCTGGTTTTGGCACAAAAATAGACAGGTAGACCAATGGAATCTAATAGAAAATCCTGATATTAATCCACACACCTATGAACACACGATTTTCAACAAAACAGCTAAAATAATGCAATGGGGGGAGGAAAGCACCTTCAACAAATGGTGCTGGCACAACTGGATGATGGTGTGTAGAAGACTGCAGATAGACCCATGTCTATTGCCATGCACAAAACTCAAGTCCAAATGGATCAAAGATAGCAACATAAATCCAGCCACACTGAACCTCTTACAAGAGAAAGTAGGAGGTACCCTTGAACAAATTGGTATAGGAGTTCGCTTCCTGAACATAACTCCAGTAGCACAGACAATGAGATCAACAATTAATAAGTGGGACTTCCTCAAACTGAGAAGCTTCTGCAAGGCACAGGACACAGTGGACAAGACCAAACGGCAGCCCACAGACTGGGAAATGATTTTTACCAATCCTACATCTGACAAAGGGCTGATCTCCAAAACATACAAAGAACTCAAAAAACTAGTCAACAAACACCAAATAACCCTATTAAAAAATGCAGTACAGAATTGAAGAAAGAATTCTCAATCGAGGGAATCAAAGAGGCTGAAAGACACTTAAGAAAGTGTTCGACATCCTTAGCTATCAGGGAGATGCAAATCAAAACAACTTTGAGATATCATCTTACTCCTGCAAGAATGGCTAAAATTAGAAACACCAATGACAACTTATGCTGGAGAGGATGTGGAGAAAGGGGAACACTCCTTCATTGCTGATGGGAGTGCTGGCAAACTCATACGGCCATTTTGGAAATCAGTATGGCGGTTCCTCAGGAAAATGGGAATTAGCTCACCACAGGACCCAGAATTCTACTCTTAGGTATATACCCAAATGACCCACATCCATGCACCAAGGACATGTGCTCAACTATGTTCATAGCAGCATTATTTGTAATAGCAAGAACCTGGAAGCAACCTAGATGCCCCTCAACTGAAGAATGGATAAAGAAGATGTGGCACATCTACACAATGGAATACTACTCTGCAGAAAAAAAACCCAAAAAGCAAACCAAACCAAACCAACCAACCAAACAAACAAAAACGGAATCTTGAAATTCGCAGGCAAGTGTATGGAACTTGAAGAAACCATCCTGAATGAGGTAACCCAGTCACAAAAATAGAAACAGGGTATGTACTCACTCATATATGGATTTTAGACGTAGAGCAAAGGATCACCAGCTTATAATACACACCACCAGACAAACTGGGATACAAGGTGTATTCCAAGAGATTCTTATATGGTCCCTCACAAAAGGGGGATGGGACAAGTCCCCCAGAGCACATGGGAAATGGGGGATCAGTGAATGGAGAGAGAACTCGGAGAAAGAGAAGGGGAGGAGAGGAAAACACGTGTGACTAGATAGATTGAGTCAGGGTGAGAGAGGGGGGCATAAAAGAGGGAGCCATTATTGGTTTGAAGAGAAAACTGAACCTAAAGAAAGGTCTAGAGAACTACAAGACCGACGCCAACTAATAATTCAAGCAACCGTGGGAAGGCTACCATAAATGCACTTTCCTGATAGTGAGATCATCAACTAAATTATCCACCATCATGCAGCCCTCACCTAGTACCTGTTGGAAACAGAAGCAAACACCCATAACAAAACACTCAGTCAAACTAGAATCCAGATGCAGAGAGAGGGAACAAGACCAGGTTGCAGAAACAGCAACACACAAAGACAGCTGACCTGAACAAGGAGGAGCTAATGCCCCCCCCCCCGCCCCCAGACTGATAGCTGGGAATCCAGCATGGGACTGACTCAGACCCCCTGAACATGGGTCTCAGCTAGAAGGACTGAGCAGTCTGGGGGACGTCAGACAGTAGAAACAGGATCTATTCCTGGTACACAAAAGGACCTTGCTGACACATCCCCCATGGAGGGAAACCCCCCTTAACCCAGAGACAGGAGAGAAGTCCTAGTCCCTACTTCAAATGACTTGACAGATTTGTATGACCCAACCTGGATAGCATAGCCCTACAAGTGGAACAGGAGTGGGGGATGAGAGGGGAGGGTGGCCAGGATGCATGTGACAAGGGAAAGAGGGTGAGAGGGAGAGAGGGAGGGTTGGAAGGAGCAAGGGAGAGGAAACTGGGATCCACATGTAAAATTTTTAAATTATATTATTAATAAAAAAGGAGGAAAAAAAGAAAAAGTCTTAATAAAAATAAATGAACTCATGAATTTCAAATAGAGCAAAATGAGATATATGAGAAAGTTTGAAGGAGGGAAGGGAAGGGGAAAATGATATAATTATTTCATCTCAAAAAGTAAAATAACTTAAAAATTAACCCAATTAGATGAAAGACCTAAATGTTAAGAGCTTATTCTATGAAACATAGGCATAAGTCTTTATGTCTTTATGACATACATACATACATACATACATACATACATACATACAACACAAAAAAATTCATCAAGGCCAATAAAGCCAGGAATGGTTACACAACCCTACAGGTAGAAGCAGGAAGATTTTAATTCTAAGACCAGCCTGTGCTACATAGTGAATTCAAGGACAGCTAGAATGGTATAATAATACTGCTTAAAAAGAGAAAACAAAATTTAAAAGATAATCAATAAAAGAAAACCATATGCAGTGAACTTTACCAAAATTAAAATTTCTGTCATACAAGGATATCACCAAGAGAATAAAAAGATAATCTCCTACAAAATGGCAGAAAATATTTGCATAATTATATTTTTTACTTTGGAAAACTAGTACATGGATTTTATAAGCAATATACTTCAACAATAAAAAGAAATATATGGGGAAAAGGTTTGAATGAAACTCTCTCCAAAAAAAAAAAGATTCACAATAGATGCATGGCAATATGCTAACCATCATTAATTAATATAGAAATATCACTAAAAAACAAAATGAAATGCTAATTAATATCCATGAAGAATCTGAAAATTAAAATAGGTGTGGGAAGTCAGTGGGAGAAACGATGAGTAAGAACAAAGTAAAATATATATGAAAACACAATAATGACATCCAGTACTATGTATGCTAATTTATAATAGCACTTTGTAGTCAGGTTGAGGATGCAGGTCAGTGGTAGAATACTTGCCTACTGCCTCTAAGGCCAGTGACACAAACACTGAAAAGAGGGGGAAAAGGAAGGGAGAAAGAGAGGAACAGAGAAAGAGGATGCATGTAGTTGGGGCAATGGGAACAGGCTGAAACAAAAGAATCACTTTAAGCCTATTATTTCAAAGCTAGCCTGGAGAATGGTATTAAAATAAAATAAAAAAAAACAGTGTAAAATGAGCTTTATAAATCAATAGAAACCTGAAAATAAGTACTGTTAAGGATTTTGGAGTCCTTAAACATAGCAATGTAATATGGTATGGCTGCTTTGGATAAAGTTTGGCAATTCTTCTAAGTTAAACAAAAAGTTGCCATATGACCCATCAATTCTATTCCTAGGTATATAGCCAAGAAAACTGAGAGCATGTATTTATAGGAAAAGATGTACACAAAAGCTTGTATCTCCATTATTTATAACATCACAAAGTGGAAGGAATCCAAATATCCATCAACTGAATAGGAAACAAAATGTGATCCACCTGTAAAATAAATTCCTTTCAGCTGTGAAAATAATAATGTAATCATACATGCTACAAGATGTGTAAGGCTTGAAATAAGGATGCTAACTGAGAAAAGTTCAGTAATAAGGCTATATATACGAAAGTATATATACTACAAGTATATATAGCCTTATTATACTTATACGAAATTCTCATTATAGAATGTCCATAGGAGTTGAGGACAGAGGACTAAGTACAAAGAAAAATGAAGAGTAGGGAATGGAGTTTCTTGGGGTGTATGTGTGAAAACAGTCTTAATTTTATATAGTTGTGATAGCTGTATAGCACTATGAATAGGCTAAAAACCAGAATCATTTTAAAGTTAAAATTATGAAATTTATGTGTTCTAATCTTTATCTTCAAACAATAACACAAAAAGTATTTCATTGTGATTAATACTGTCCCTTTAAGAATGTATGTGAGGGACTAGAGAAACAGCCCAGTAATTAAGAGTACTTGCTGCTCTTGCATAAGACTTGAGTTTGGTTTCCAACATCTACATTGTGGCTCTCAGCTGCCTATAGCTTCAGTTCCAAGGGATTCTTCTTATATCTTCTTACTGACTTCTGCAGAATCCAAATACATGTGGTACATATACATACAATCAGGTATACACATATACACATACACATAAAATAATTTTTAAAAATGTCTGTGAGATGAAGAGCATTGTACCCCACTACTGTGTAATCCTAGAGGATGAGGGGTGATTCAAATCCATACTTCACTCTATAAACTGGGTGACAGTTCACTGAAATAGAACATTTATACCACCTAAGAGCTAACAATAACAATGGTAACTACCACAGTCATTGCCCTTTAATAAGGTCAATTTCTATTGATTTTAAAATGATAAAAATGATATATGCTTTCATTTCCATTCTCATAAACACACACACACACACACACACACACACACACACACACACGTTAGGTGTAAAATTGCTAGTTTGAATGGTCAAACATGTTAAACATGGTTTATTTCATATAGCTAAATCTAACATATTTATCATTATTCTCATCCCATAGATGAGTAAAGAAAGGCACATTGAGGTCAAACAATGTTGGCCTAAGAGACAGCTCTCAAATAAAAGGGATTAAGAGACAGATAATTCTTGAGCCAAATATGATCAGTCATAGCCTAACAATATAGATTCAGGTAAGCCCAAAGAATACAAGAATAGCTTTGTTAAGTTTTTATATTATCAGAACAAAAAAAATCCTCCTAAACAAGTGCATTTTCAAATACTCTTGAGGTCAGTTAGGCAGGATAACGCAAAACAGGGAAATCGTTGCTATCTGTTTCATATACTATCTGATAGATAACATTCATAGCTTTTGGGTTGGTGGAAGCTAATGATTTGTTAATATATTCCAAAAGGTTTTATCTGATAGTGGAAAGGATGTTAGGTCAGACATAGAGATAAGCAACGAATGGTTATTAAAGTGGTTAAACATAGCACAAGATAATTTGCCTCTGAATTTGCAACATTCCAGCACTCCACAAACCACAAAGCTCTTATCTGTAAATTAGTCTGTAGAATATTTAACAAAGGTACTCATTTTCTTTTTATGGGAACCTCCATTCACACTTACTTTTTCTAAGATATAAGACTGCTATAATTGCCAGGTCTAGATTTGGGAACTCTTTTCTTTCATATCTAGTGGTTCCTAACTTCTCTGGCTTCATGTACTCATCATTCACTTGATAAACATGAATTATGCATTTAATTCATGCTAAGCACCAGAGGGATGAACATATATCATAATGTGCCTTCTAAGAGCCCACTGTATATATGAATATGGAAGATATAGATGAGAGGGAGAGAAAAGTATGGCCACTAAGGACTGGGAACTGAGACAATCAGAGAACAATTGTAGTGGCAACTCAGAGAGAATTTTTTACTTCAGGCTTTCTGGAAAGGCAATATAGGACAGGATTAAAGAGACAGACATTACCAAAATTAAATCAAGAATAGATAAGAAATTTACATAGGCCTATAACCCCTACTGAGAGAGAAGCAGTCATCAAAAGTCTGTGAACCAAAAAAAAAAAAAAAGCACAGGGTCAGATGGTTTCAGTTCAGAATTCTACCAAAAATTCAAAGACTAGCTAATTCCAATACTCCAATACTCCTCAAATACTCCTCAAATTGTTTCACAGAATAGAAGCCACTCTTTTTATGTTTTCATGAGTCTACAATTACCTTGGTACCCAAGCCACACAAACACACAACTAAGAAAGAGAACTACAGATCAATATCCCTCATGAACATTGATGTAAAAATAATCAATAAAATACTGGCAACTCAAATCCAAGAGCACATCAAAAAAGTCATCCACCATGATCAAGTAGGCTTCATCCCAGAGATGCAGGGATGGTTCAACATATGAAAATCCATCAATGTAATCCACTATATAAACAAAATGAAAAGGAAAACCACATGAAACTCAATGCAATTCCTCTAAAATCAGGAACAAGACAAGGCTGTCCACTTTCTCCATATCTCTTCAATATTGCACTTGAATTTCTAGGTAGAGCAATAAGACAACAAAAGGAGATCAAGGGGATACAAATTGGAAAGGAAGAAGTAAAACTTTCACTATTTGCAGATGATATGATAGTTTATGTAAATGACCCAAAAAAATTCTACCAGGGAACTCCTACAGCTGATAAACACCTTCAGCAAAAATCAGTAGCCCTACTATATTATATACAGACAATAAAGGGGTTGAGAAAGAAATCAGAGAAGCATCACCCTTTACAATAGCCACAGACAACATAAAGTATCTTGGGATAACATTAACCAAACAAGTGAAAGACATATGTAATAAGAACTTTGAATCTTTAAAGAAAGAAATTAAAGAAGATACCAGAAAATGGAAAGATCTCCCATGCTCTTGGATAGGTAGGATCAACATAGTAAAAGTGGCAATCTTACCAAAAGTAATCTACAGATTCAATGCAATCACCATCAAATCCCAGCACAATTCTACACTGACCTTAAATGGACAATACTCAACTTTATATGGAAAAATAAAAAACCCAAGATAGGATCATCCTGAGGACTGAGGACTGTATGCCTACCCTAGCAAACTGGCCCACCCAGAGGCTGCCAGTGTTCTGGCCCCACGTCCAACCATGGGAGGGGCTTGTTTCCGGCCTGCCTTCCAGTGTTCTTTTAGGAAAATCCTGAGGACTGACAACAGAAGACTGCATGCTGGGGAACAACTGAAGACTGCATGCTGGGGAGGCCACCCTAGGAACCGGCTCATCCAGAGTCTACCAGTATCCTGGTCCAGCCTCCAAACATGGGAGGAGTCCCACCACCACCCACTGGAGTAGGAGAGCCATCAGAGTATTGGAACTGCTTGTAACCACTGGAAGAAATGGAAGAAAACTTTGGTCCCATACCCACCAGAAGAAGGGAGAGACCATACCAGTATACACTGGAAGAAGAGATGGCTTGACAATAGTTTAAGAATATAGTCAACAAAAGAAAGAGCAATATGATGCCACCAGAGACTAGGGACTCCACACCAGCAAGACCTGAACATCCCAACACAGATGAAGCAGAAGAGAACAACCCTAAAACAACTGTATGATGATGATAGAGACCTCAAAGATGTGATGAGAAAATCCCTTAAAGGAATGGAAGAAAAAATTCAAGAAATGGAGGAAAAGACAAATAAAAACTTAAAAGAAACAATTAGTGCAAGGTTTGGAAGCTGAAATAGGGACAAAACAAAACAGAACAAAAACCACACAGACTGAGGGAATGCTGGCAATAGAAAAGTTAGGCAAATGATCAGGAACTACAGATGCAAGTATAACCAACAGAATATGAGAGATGGAAGAGAGAATCTCAGGCATTGAAAATACACTAAGAGAAATAGTTACATCGACCAAAGAAAATCTTAAGTCTAGCAAATCCCTGACACAAAATATCCAGGAAATATGGGACACTGTGAAAAAGCCAAACCTAAGAATAATAAGTATAGAAGAAGGTGAAGAAACCCAACTCAAATGTGCAGAAATATATTCAATAAAATCATAGAAAAAACTTTTCCAACCTAAAGAAAGACATGTCAATGAAAGTACAAGAAGCTTACAGAATACCAGAGTGGACCACAAAAGAAAGTCCCCTTGACACATAATAATCAAATTATCAAACATACAGAATAAAGAAAGATTAAGCACAGCAAAGAAAAAAGGCAAGTAACATATAAAGGCAAACCTATCAGAATTACAACTGAATTCTCCACAGAAACTCTGAAGGCCAGAAGCTTCTGGATAGATATTCTGCCAGCACTAAGAGATTACAGATGTCAGCCCAGACTATGATACCCAGAAAAGCTTTCAATTACTATTGATGAAAAAACTAAGATATTCCACAACAAAACCAGATTTAAACAATATACACCAACTAATCCAGCCCTACAAAACTTTCTCAAAGGAAAACTCCAACCCAAGGAAATTAACTACACACAAAAAATATAGGCAATAGATAATCTTATTTTACCAACAGCCAAAAGAAAAATGGGGGTAAATCCACACACAATACCACTACCAACAACAAATCCAAAACAATCAAGAATTAAATATCAATGGTCATTAATATTCTGCAATAACTGAAGAATTGTTGGAGAAAATGTGGTACATTTACACAATGGAGTACTACTTAGTGGAAAAACACAACTGAATCCTGAAATTCATAGGGAAATAATTGGAACTAGAAGAAACCATCCTGAGTGAGGTAACCCAGTCACAAAAAAGACAAACATGATATGTACCCACTCATATATGGATTTTAGACACAGAGCAGAGGATCACCAGCCTACAATTCACACCACCAGAAAAGCTAGGAAGCAAGGAGGACCCTAAGAGAGGCATACATAGTCCCCTGGAGAAGGTGAAAGGTACAAGATCTCCTGAGCAAATTGGGAGTTATGGAGGGAGGGGAGAGGGTGTTAGGAGAAAGAGAAGGGGAGAAGAGGAGGGGAGAGGAGAACATGAGGGAGCAGGAAGATTGAGTCGGGGGAAGAATAAAGGAGAACAAGAAAAGTGATGTCTTAATAGAGGGAGCCATTATTAAGGAGAAATCTGCTCAGAGATCTACAAGGATGACCCCAACTAATAATCTAAGTAATAGTGGAGAGGCTGCCTTTAATTCCATTCCATGATAATGAGATTGATGACTACCTTATATGCCACCCTAGAGCCTTCATCCAGTAGCTGATGGAAACAGAAGCAGACACCCACAGCTAAACACAAGCCGACCTCCTGGAATCCAGTTACAGAGAGGGAAGAGTGATGAGCAAATGGGTCAAGACCAGGCTGGAGAAACCCACAGAGACAGCACCAGAACGAGGGGGAGCTCATGGACCCCAGACTAGTAGCTGACCTGAACAAGGGAGCAGTCATACACCCCAGTGTATGGGAAACCAGCATAGGCCTGACCCAGACCCCCTGAATGTGGGTGTCAGTTAGAGGACTAGGCAGTCTATGGGGCCTCTAGTAATGAATCAGTATTTATCCCATTAGTATATGAATGGACTTTGGAAGCCCATCCCACATAGAGGGATACTTTCTCAATCTAGACACATGGGGAAGGCCTAGGCCCTGCCTCAAATGATATGACAGACTTTGAAGATCCCCCATGGAAGGCCTCACTCTCCATGGGGAGCAGAAAGTGGATGTAAGAGTAAGAATATGTAAGAGTAAAGATAAAAAGAATGATAAGTAATTAAACCAGTAATTTTTTAGTTAAACATGATACACTTGTTACTATGTGTTAAGAAAATTTGCCTCAATCAAGAAACATTTCTGTAAAAAAAATTCTTTTATATTTTTATTTATTGGGGAGGGCAGTGCATGTGTACTCCAGTGTTCATATGGAGGTCAGATGACAACTTATGAGTCAGTTCTCCCTTTGTCTTCCAGAAAATCGAACTCATGTCACTGTACTTGACAGCAAGTGTCTTTACCCACTGAGCCATCTCAATGGTCTCAAGAGCTATTTCTTGAAATAAGAAAAAATCATAATAAGAAAGTAGGTGTCTAGAAAGATGGCTCAGAATTAGGTATCTGATATTTTTGCATAGAATATGGGTTTGGTTCACAGCACCCACATAATGATTTATAGACATCTGTAACTCCAGTTTCAGAAGATATGACCTCTTAAGATACAACCTTCTTTTCTGACCTTACGGGCATCAGACACACACATACATGCATGCAAATATTCATATACATAAATTTAAAAAGTCTTTAATTAAAGTATAATAATAAACTAGAGGTCATTTTCCAATATTATCAATAACAGTGAGACAAAGGAATAGATAAACTAAAATTATAATTAATATGGCAAGAGACCTCGAGATACAGCTTAGGTGGTAGAGTGCTTGCCTGGTGTGTATGAGCCCTGGGTTCAATCCCCAGCACCACATTCACCAAGCATCATAACATGCCTGTAATCCCAGAACTTAGAAAGTGGAGGCATGAGGAACAGAACAACAACCTCATCAATACAGAGAGTGTGAAACTAGTGTGGGCACCAGTGTGGGCCTAGACTTTGTCTCAAAAATAAGTAAGTGATGAAATAGATAAGGTTTGGGATGTAGCTCAGTGGCAGAGGGCTCAGGGCATTCTAGCATGCCTAACACCCAGCACTACAAATGTGAGTTTGAGGCCAACATGGTCTATAAAGCTATTTCCAGGACAGCTAAGGCTACACAAAGAAACCCTGTTTTGAAAAAAGCAAAAATAGAAACATATAGCAAAATGAAAAATAACAATGGAGATGAGAGGAATAAACAGCAGATAAAATGGTGATAATTGCAAATGGTTGATTATCCTTGTTAAACAAAAAATTCTAAGACTAAACTAATCAAAAATAAAATTTTAAATGTTTTAATTCTAGTCATTACCCAAAGGACACCCAAAGTGTGAAGCTGAAATAATATACAGTGCAGAAATTTATTTAAATAATGGAAAATAAATATATTAAATTTGTGGCACAAAATTAGGTATTAGTAAAGCCTTGTTCAAGTTTTCTTATCCTTGCTGTGACAAAAAATTGGTCAACATGGGGAGGAAGAGGTTTATTTGGCTTACAGGTTATAGTCTATCATCAATGGAAGCCAAAGCAGTAACTGAAGCAGAGAAGTGGAAGAATGCTGTTTTCTAGCTGTCTTATACAACCAAGGCCCCACTTATCTAGGGAGGGGGACATTCACAGTGGTCTGGGCCCTCCTACACCAATTAGCAATCAAGAAAATTCCCCACAGAAATGCTCATAAGTCAATCTGAAGAAGGCAATTCCTCAATTACGATTCCCTCTTCTCAGCTATGTCCAGGTTTGTGTCAAATTGACAGAATGAACCACCTCATGTCTCTACTTCCTGAGTGCTGACATTACAGACACATGTCACTATGCCAAGTTTCTACACTGCAGGGAATCAAAAGGGATTTCATGAGTATTGGGAAACACTGTGCAACGAAGCTACATCCCCATCCTACTGTTTTATAACTTTTCTGATATCTTTATGATTTTAATATTTTACATTTAAATTTGCAAAGTACATAGATTAATAGCATGGATTGAAGAAGAAAGGGGACTGAGCTATTGTTCTACCAATGTACTGTATAGTTAGGAAGTCATTTTTTTGCATCTTAATCTCACCATTTATAAAAATAGGGCTGGCTTTTGTTTTTAATGAGACCGTTTAAATTTAACAAAGTCTATTTAACCAAAAAAGATAATCTTGTATGTTCTTGTCTATCACAAAACTCCTGGGTTTGTTCTCCATTAACTCCCTACCCTAAGGAAAACAAGAAAAGAAAGGGTTTGAAATGCAGACAACATTCTGAGCAAAGACACTTCAAATTTAGTGAGCTGTATTAATGACCAGAGAACTACAGGTTTGGTACAGCTGGGTGTTTGCCTTATTTGAGCATTAGTTGGTATTGCAGTATAAGATTGGGTTGCTATAATTTGGGTCAAATTTCATTGCCTAATTACAGATGCCAGTGATAAATTTTCCTAGGATAATAATTACACCATTATAAGAGTTAGTCAGTGTGTTCACATATAATGCCCCACTTCCCACCACTGAGGCATCTGAAGCCAGAGGCGTTCATTAGCCCAGAGTAACAGGGCAAAATTGCATAGCAGAGTAAGACCTGTGTCAAATACAACAATACAAGGATTATGGTTGTGTAGTCCCTACCCTTTGCTCTGCACATAGTCCACAGGAAGAAACAGCTGTTATTCTTATCTAAATATTTGCTAAATCTCTATCTACAAGATGGAAAAGTAGAATTTTGAGTAATTCTCCAGTAAGTCTATAGATGGTTTTCAAACTGGAGCTAACATCTTTACTAAATTGAGTATCCCATGCTAGACTTATTGCATCTTTTATGTCTTTCACTTGAATTTCATGTTTTCTAGTAGAACTCATGCTTCTTCCAATTTCCCATTACTTATCCATGAGTAATTTGTAATAAACTTGTGTTGCCCTGTTTTTGCTATAGACCATCAAATGACAATGAAAAAAAAACACTAGTAATTCTGCTTATATTCAAATTTTTTTAAGTTTTATATAGGAATCTAGAAACAAAAGTAAAAGAAAAATGACAAGAAGTATTTTTAATATTCATGAGAAACAGTTACAGCTATATAATACATAAAGTTTATATGTGTTTGATTTTAAAATAATTTTATAAACAGAAAATGGTAAGCAGTCCCCAGAGAAATAGTATTAACTACCAATAAACAAAGGATATTCACTTTTATCAAAATCAGTGCAATCAATTTGTCTTTACTTAATATTGCAGTATGGTGAGATAAATTTATTTAAAAGCACATTAAAATATAATCACTAGATGTTACTGAGTTACAAGAGTACCACAAAAAGTAGAATCTAAACTTACAATAACTATTAAATATGTGTTTGAAATATAATCAACTGTTCATAGTGAAAATTAAAAAGAGTGACATTACAATACAGAAACTGGAAAATTCACTTAACATTACATGTGATCTTTGTAGGATTACTTGCTTCTTTTATATGATGTGCATGTACTTTCATAATTCATATGCAATAATTTACAATCATTACAATAAAATTAGTGGTCATTTCCTTTAGACAATTCACATTGTCCCTCATCCTGGATAGAAAAAAAATCACAGGCTTCACACACACACACACACACACACACACACACACACACACAAAATAAATAAAACTATACATGCACATATAAAATAAATATGAAATGTGAATTAACAGAAGTTGAAAGTGGCTGTGTTCATAATTATACATGAGGGCTGTAAAGAGCAATCTCTGACTTTGAAGGTGCAGGGCCCTTCCTTTCTATTTAGTATGAACCATTTTAGGATTGTTTGACATAAAGTGGAGTAGAACTATGCCTGTTGATTGTATAAATCAGTGGTAAGTTCACTGGCCTTGAAATCAGAAAAAAGAAACTGAGTTCCAAGGCTGAGTCTGAACAGCCATCTTCTACTCTCTGCTGCTAATTTTCTCATTTGTAACACTAGATATCTTTATCCAATTTCTAAACTTTCTCTCAGCTCTAAATTTCCCATTTTATGATTGAACATAATTCAAATTTCATTCTTTCAAAAATAATATTACCAGAACTTGGAAAATGTCTCTAAATGATAACACCTAATATGAAAGAAAATGAAAACCTTAATGTCACAATTGCCACTCTCTGCTGTGTTGTATGCCTGTTTGATTTGTTTCACCAGACATTAGCCCATATTCTCATAGTTGGATATAAACAGCTAGAAAATAGAGATGGGGGCAATAAACAAAAGGAATGACCTCTAGTGGGTTCATGGTCCAAAAATAGCACTGGTCAAACTGGTATGTTGTTTTTGTTATTTTGTTTGCTTGTACTTTTGTAAATACACATAAATTAGCTATTCACTCCCGGCCTTGACATAGTGCTCTAGTTTACCCATTCACAGCCCTCCACATTCCCTTCTCCCACCCCTATTTCACCCTCTTGCTCCATAGCTCTGTTGTTAGCAGCATTCACCAAACTACGATTCTGCTCACCATTAATCCTTGTCTTCCCCTGCCCTCCACAGTACAATCGTTTCTCTATTTCATTCTTTGCCCCCACCATCTACAACCTGCACATATCTGCAGTCTCTCAGAGAAGCAGCTAGTTTTGTGAAAACCAACTTTTCTTTCCACTCCATATAATTAAGAAGGAAACATCTTGTTTCTCATGGCAGGGGATGGAGCTATAGACACTCTCACCTTGGGAGGTATCTGTTGCTATGCTTTAACAGAATTGCAGACCTTATTTTAAAAAAGTACCAGGAATTCCTTAAAGCAATTTAAATTATCCTTTAACATTTTTGGAATACTTACTCTGAACAAACCTTAGATAAAAATACGTAAAAAATGTATCTAAAAAATCTAAAACATTATATTTTATATTTTATGGTTTTGCCCCAAAGATTTTTTCAAAATTCAGGTCAAAGGTTTGCACTTTGATAATGATGACAGAAATATAGTGAAGTGAGTTATATTAAATGTATGATGGTTGCAATGAGGCAAACAAGCATTTAAAATACCTATGCTGACAGAAGTCAAACACTGCAAAAAAAAAAAAAAAAAAAAAACCAAAAAAGTGTAAACATCAAGTTTCTTACAAAAATTGCAATAAAACTTCCAACATTATAATAGTCTTTCCAATAATAAACATATACCAAAATTCACTATCCTGGTAAATTATAAAAACAAATCTTCCTAAAATATACTAGCACTGTATGAGGATGTTTTGTCTTAGAGAATGGCCTTCCCTTTATTGTTCCAAGTCATGTTATTCTCTTAATGACCTGTTTTTTTTATTTGAAGTTTGGGTGTGTGTGTGTGTGTGTGTGTGTGTGTGTGTGTGTGCTTATATACACTAGATCACACTGAGATAAATGCTTGCATACCTGATACAAACACGGAGCTGGTGCTTGAGCAGCTTGTCTTCCTTCTCTTATTAATACAAGGAGTAATCCCACAATAGAACCTATAATCTTGAACTCTGAAAAACAAAATACATTCATCAATGTTTGAAAAGTAACCTCCAAGAAATGCATTCCTAAATCCTTTAAAATAAACAAATTAAGAGTCCAAGAATAGGAATTCAAGGAGATTTAAATTTGAATTAGCTTAACTACTTTTGACAAGTTTACACATGAAAGACACCAAGATTGTATGTACTACTTGCTGCTTTAAGAAGTTTCATTCTGTCTGTCTATATAAAAAGTTTCAGCCAAAGTTAAATCAATCTCCTCTGCTGATTTTCAACATTAGACAAACACCCACCCCCCCCCCTTTTTGAACTCTGCTTTCAGCTTGACTTTTTCCCCAATTGAAATTCAGGCCCTCAATGGTTGGTTTTTCTTGGTTCTAAATGTTGATAAAAAAGGGTTTTCTCCACTCCCTCAATTTGATGTGACAGGCTACTGACATGAATAATGGAAGCATTTCTTTCACAGGCAAATCAACTTAATTTAGTCAGCCTTTATACTCTCAGTGGGCAAGCCACAATCCCTGAGACTCCATGAGAGCCTTGAAGTTAGATGAAATCTTTAGAATTTGCACAAAATGTATAAAGTAAACAACACTTATTTTGTCACAATACTTGAATAACTTTTATGCAGGAGTTACAGATGAATATATTACTTCCTAATCAGATTCTGATTTACAAGCAATTTGTGATAAACTCTCTGCATTCAAGAAAAAAGTCCCCAGTAAGAAAACTAACAATTTTCTACACACATTAGCTTTAAGGCATATGGATTGAAAACAAAATAAAGCAAAAAAGGAGAGCAAAAGGAAACATCTAATCCTTCCAGAAGAGACCAATATAAACCAAGGAGCATATATACTGGCTAGGGCTCAGGTGTTTATAACAACAGTAGATCTATTTTGAAACAATTCTTTGAAGCAGGATCTTGGAGAACTAAAAGAGCAGCCATCAGATTAAAAGCAATAGATCCATAGTCATTTCCATTTCCAAATTCAGGACACCATTATTCCCCTGAGAACTTTTCAGATCACAAAAAAGACATGTTAATAATACATTCATGGAAGAAAGATGGGGCTCATAAAAATAAAACTAAGACATATGCCTTCTGAGTTGGCCATTGAAGAATGATTTAAAAATGAATGCAACCAGGCTTGGAGAGCACAGATGTTGCATTCCAACAGTCTCAAACAGAATATGGTACTTGGCATTTGTCCTCTGGCCTTTGATGGCATTTACATAGGGGGAAGACTGGAAGGGAGAAAGGAACACAACACTGGGAATCCAGAGACCTGCTCCAAGCTCAGCCAGAAAATTTCCTATTTGACTCTAGACTTCTTTTCCCATATGAGTTTCTGACTTTTCTATTCATCAAGAAAGCAGAAGTAGGTAATCTTTAAGGCTCATTTCAGCTCCAAAATGCTACAAGTCATAGATTCACAACAAAGGTCCAAATGAGTAGTAATAAGGGTACAAGAGTATTACATAATTCATAATACCTAAAGAAAACTTATGAGATTTGGGATTGGTTAAACAAATCAATCCTGAAATTCTCTGACAGCTCTCTCTCTCTCTCTTTCTTTCTCTCCCTCCCTCTCTCTCTCTCTCTCTCTCTCTCTCTCTCTCTCTCTCTCTCTCTCTCTCGTGTGTGTGTGTGTGTGTGTGTGTGTGTATGTGTGTGTGTGTGTGTGTGTGTGTGTGTGCAAGCATGCATACCCACATGCTTGCATTTGTATAAGAAAATCCAAGCAACTGAAGTTCTTTGGAGCACTAACAATTTTTGACAATTACTTAATTCTATCCCTACCCCCATTCTCTGGGGGTAAATATGGAGAGGAGTGAATCTAGGCCTCCAACATGCTAGGCAACTGGTCTACCACTAAGTTCTACCTCCAGCCCAAATTCTAAGTATTTATAATAAATAATCAAACTCTCATATCATTTAAAAATGGTAAATAATAACTGAGAATTTTACACATGCATACTTTTAAAATATTCTTAGTATATTACAATTTTCATCAAGCAAATACAAATCTAACTCTGCCAGAAATATGCTTTCAGTAAAGACAGCTCCTGTTTTACTATTATTAAGATTATTCATGCAGACATGTTCTAGTGAAAATTAGCTAGCATCCTTAATACCAGACTTTTCATATTAGAACTTAATTTGTATGCTAATATTGTGGGCTTCATAAAACTAACTGTTCCAGTGCAAAGAGAAAAAGGTGGTTCAGTTTCATATAAACTCTTAGCTACTATTTCTATATGTCATTTCAGAAAGTAAATAACTAGGTTTCTTTAAATCTTTACATCTCTAAACACCCTTCTTTCCCTGACTCTCTCCCTCCCCTTACAATCCCTCCTCTCATCTCCTCCTTTTCCATTTTCTTTCTTAAAAATTGCTAATCAGCCAATTAGGGATTCCAATAATTATAAATGTCAGGGAAGGGAGAAAGGAAAGAGCAATGGGAAAGTAGTCAAGGTAGAACAAAATCACTTCACTTTAAAGAGTTTCTACTGTTAACCCCTTAAAGAATTTACACAGCACCTTGATGGACTTGGTGTTCCCAGTCTCCACCCCTCCCACCTTCCTTCTCTATTATAATTGTTAGGTCAGTTAATTGGCTGATTAAAGATACCCTGGCATTTTTATTAACTGGCAATTAGAGGTGAACCCTGAGGCACAGAAGATCCTCCTGATTAGGGGGTATCACTTGGGTTATAAAGATTAATAAAGTCAAATGAGCTTTAAGGGCTGGTTTAGTTAATTTATTCGTCTATATGGATATTTTAGTAATATCCATCACTCTAATATTATCTCAGATGCTTTCAAGCTAAAGTGAATTCATTTTAGAACAGCAACTGTTTATCTTTAAAAACAAGGAAAAATTACATATAGGAATATTGTGCAAATATCAAATAGTAACAACACTCCATTTCCTTTCTTTCAGGACCATTCCAATAGAAGACTCAAGTTTCTCATTAAATAAATCTACAAGAATATGATATGTAATATGCTCTAATCCATTTAGCCTATGTAAATCCTCTCACTCCCTCTTTCTATAACTTGTCTAAGAAAAGTTGGCATTCATAAAAAGCTGTTGTACAGGGTGGCCAGTTATGGGCAAAGCAAATGTTGTCTTATATTCCAAACAGTTTGTGTGATTATAAGAGGATGTTGTATCATATTAAAATTATGACTTGGATATACAACTTTAGAATAAGAATATTCCGCAGAATCAATACTGACTGTGCATGTAGACTTTGGTTCAGATGTGACCCAAAGTAAAAATCCTGACTCTTCCACATACTTCAAAGTCCAACTTTAGGTTGGTCTAAACTTAGTGAACTCTTATTTTTTTCATTTCTCTTTTTCCTCTAGAAACATTTTAATAATAATTTAGAAATTTTTTTCACAATAAGCTTCTTAGCAGTGAGAAATGTCACTTGTGTAAGACACAATCTGATATAGCTTTGCCAATAAACAAGAACACGCTCATCAACAGTTAGTAAGAGAGATTGACATAGCCAGCAGGTCCAAAAGGCATAAGATGTCACTTTTGTTTTACATATGAAATGGAAACAATAATAGAACTCACTTTATAGGCTGAAGGAAAAGATAAAGAGACAATATCGAAGCACTTTTTTCTCAGGTTTAGCACATAGTAAATGATCAATAACCAGCCACTATTACTGGCATGGCATGCAAATCTTTCCTTATTCATTTTGCTAGAAGGTTGAGTAACTTAACAGGTCATGGTTGGTATCATATTTAGTCTAAGAACTTGGAAAAAGACAGAGGTTAGAGGTTAGACAACATAATTTCATCTTAGAAATGGAAGAATAAATTTGAACACAATAAACCCATGGTTAGGAAAATGTTTCATTTTGGGATCTAGATCTATGTCAAGTTATCAGGATTCAGAAGGATTTGAGGGTCGCTCAATAACCAGATATTCTGCCCTCCCAAATCTGCTACATTTTGGGATATTAAGGAGATTAACTAATTTTCACTAGCACATATCTTCATTAAAAAATCTTAATAATAGTTAAACAGAAGAACTTGGTATCTCCTGAACACAGAAGTGAAAAGAATGGACTAAAGAGCTGACTTCTTGGATTTTAAATTCTGTTACTACTAGTTGTATGAACTTAAGTAGTAGAGTTAACTTCTTGTTAATTTGGTTGCTGTGATCAAATACATAGCAACAAGTGATTCACGAGAAGAAGGATTTATTTGGCCCAAGGGGTTGAAGATACATTCTATTGTAGCCAGGAAGGCATGGCAGCAGGAGTTGCTTTGAACTGTGGCTGCAGGAGTGGAGGCTGACTTCTTACATCTTGGCAGACTATAAAGTAGGATAAAGCAAAAGATTTCAGTTGGATTTCTCATTTTCCCATTCTTCCTCAGTCCAGGAAGCCCATCTATGAGATGGTATCTCCCATATATAGATCATGTTTTCCCCTCTTAGTTAACTGGTTGTAAAAAAATCCCTCACAGACACAACCCAAGAATATACCTCACCAGTGCCCTAGATTTTTCTTTTCCCAGGCAAGTTGGCAATAAAAATTAACCATCACTTCTCTCTATTCCTCATTTTGTCTTCTTGTAAGATGATAATGATATAATGAATACTAAGTAAATACTTATAAAACATTTACAAGGGTGCCTTACAAAAGGGGTTATGCATAAAATTTGTTAAATAGCAACACTCACAAGGTCCTTAGTAATGTCCACCTTGTCCTTCTGTAACTGATGCCCTTTCCTCCAATTGATGAACTTTGTATGAGCTTTGCAAGATGGCAGCAATGCCTAGAAGACAGAAATGTAAAACAGTGAAGAAAGCAGCAATAGAAAACTTGTACTTATGCCTCAGGAGAGCAGGCCCTGCACCTGTATTGGTGGAGGTGTGGGTTAGCCAGCCCCAAAGTCATGAGCATGGGAGAGCTGTCCCCATTACTCATCTGTCATTTGGTGGCACGGGCAGAGATGCCCTCGTCCAGCTCATCAGTGCCTGAGGCAGGCGGGAAAGCTGACCTTGAGATCATAAGAGCTAGAGAGCCGTCCCTATTCCTCATCAACTGCAGCACTTGGGAGGGCAGGCCCTGCGCCTCACCTACACAACACAGTACGAGGATGTGAAAAAGGGAGAACTGGCCCTGCCCTTTGCTCATCACTGCAAGGGGTAAACTATCCATGGCAATGCTGGAGAGCTCAACCTGGTGATGAAGAATGGAGAGAGCTGGCTGGCTAACCAATCCAGCAGGTACCCAGGCCCAGAACTCGGATCATGTGTTGGTCAACTCCAGCATCCACCCCATCTGTGATCTGCTGGAGCACAGGGGTGGGGGCACGGGTGCAGTCAGTTCTGTGGACCCAGGGCTGCAGAATCTCGACAAACGAGGGCAGCAACAGGAGGTCCACAGAGTTCCAGTGATGGCCCAGCATCAATGGTATAATGGAGACCAGGGGCCTTGAAACAGACTGGTAATTCTTTGCAATGAATGTCTGTATGTAAATAAAGGGGTTTACTGCATGACTCACTGTGTCACACCGCAGGCTCCATCATGACATTTTCCCTTTCTCACTTTTAAAACTTTTTTTTTCTCTTAAAATTTACTTTGTTTTATTCTGGGAAGGAGGGGTGGGATCGGGAGGCATAATGTGAAACACACACACACACACGCACACACGCACACACACACACACATGCACACTAAAAAATAAAAAGATAGTTAAAAAAAAGAAAACTTGCACTTATCTCACTTTTCTGGTTTCCAATCCACTATGCAACAGACACATGGTGACAGATGGACATTGGTATTTGTCACAATTATTGACCTTTTAACCTGTGAATAAAGGGGCAAGGACCAGTCTACCATGGAACAAAATTGGAAAGGCTGAGAAGTCTGTCTTTAAACCTTAATTCTTTAAGAGTCCTCTTCAACTCTCCTTTTCTAATGAGACACAAAATACAAAGTTCCTCCTTTAAAATAACCCAGGAGCTAGGATATGGCCCAGTGGTTGAGAGCACTGGCTACTCCTCCAGAGAACACAAGTTCAATCCATAGCACCCATATTGGGGCTTACAGCCATCTATAATCCCAGACATAGGAGATAAAAACACCCATAGATATGAAATAAAATTAAAAACAAAATAATTCAGATGAAAACAATAGAGTTGGAGGATCTATCTCCAAATTTTATGCCTTCTGATTACTGTAAGGTCATGTACCCCCAGATGGGGGAAGTGATTTTAGTAAAATGGTTAAAGTCATATTTTCCAATATCTTTAGATTAAATATCAAGATGCATTTAGAAAATAATGGTGGACTGTTCTCATTCCAGCATTCACCACTTGTATATTTTTTGTATACTGGCACGCCTTCTCTGAGTTCAAACCAAATGCTACTTCATGATGTGCTGTTTGCATGGAATATTACAATACAAATTGAATGTCCTGAATAGTATATATTGACCTCCCCGACATCCACCCCTACCCAGATTTGCATCATTAATACAAACAAGACCAAGAGTTTAAGGGCTTCTGAGGGCTAAAACTAAGTAGGAAATGCTGCCCTTTCATGGTTGTTTGTTTTGTTTTGTTTTGTTTTTAACATTTTCATAACACATTTCTTCCCATGGTTTTCTTAGCTATCTACTAGCCTTTGTTAGTCTTTTTTTTTGGTGGGGGGCAGTTCAAGACAGGGTTTCTCTATAGCTTTGGAGGTTGTCCTGGAACTCACTCTTGTAGACAAGGCTGATCTCAAATTCATAGAGATCCGCCTGCCTCTGCCTCCCAAGTGATGGAATTAAAGGTGTGCACCACCAATACCCGGCTTCATTAGTCTCTTTATGGTAATTCAATTACTATAGCAAGACTTTTCAAAGAATATTTACCTCAACTATGAACCTAACAATCACACACCAGCCCACCAAAAACATAACAAGAGGTGGGGGGGCTGAAGACATGCCTCAGGGTTCAAAAACAATTTTTTTTTTTTTTTTTTTTTTTTGCAGAGGACCCATGTTCAGTTCTCAGAACCTGCAAAGTGATTTATGGCCATCCTTAAGTCCAGTTCCAGGGGTTCTGGTGCCATCTTCTGGCTTCAGCAGGCACCTGGCATGCATGTCACGCACATATTATATATATATATATATATATATATATATATATATATATATATATATACACATGCAGTCAAAACTCTCATATATGATAGGCAGATAAATATGTTTTTAAAACAAGAAGAATATTTTAAAAGTATCACAACATACTAGTAGTGTGGAAAAAAGAAGAGATAGAATTTAGAGATAAAAAGGGGGATTTCTGAGTTCAAACTTACCTCTCGTTTTACAGCTATAGAAACACAAGTCTAGGGTAGGCAAGTCACAGAATTATTCCAGGCTAGACCAAGATCTATGACACAGATCTCCTGACTACTGGTCAAGGGTTTCTTCCTTTGCACAGCCTGTAAGTTCCCATTTATGTGAAATTTCTTTGATTACCAATATAAGGTTTGAGATGTTGGTGAATCATCTTATCCCAGAACATGTAAGTGGATTTAATCAAACTTAAATTTACAGCCTCTCTGTATTAAACATGCTGCTTTACTTTTTGTGGATAAAAAAGTTGTAATTTGGGTTAAAACTTTGAGGAATTCCAAGTGTGGAAAATAGATGCTGCTCATGAAGGTTAATATTACATCAAAAGGATGCTTTTGATCCTTTATGTGCTACAACAGAAACCTCCTATGGGCAGTTACTCAGCACTCTCTGTTATAATTTGATAATGCTTTATTTGAACTGAATTAAGAGTAGTGTTCTTCAGGAGCTGTCTCTGATTCTACTACGGTTTGTGACCTTACTCCTCGTATTGGGTCACATTGCCCAGCCTTAATACATGGGAGGTGCTTACTCCTATGACAACTTGATATGCCATGTTTTGTTAATGCCTATGGGAGGCCTGCCTTTTCCTGAACATAAACAGAGGAGTGGATTGGGGAGTAGGAACAGAAGGGTAAGAAGGGGGACTGAGAGGAGAGGAAGGAGGGGAAACTGAGGCCAGGGTGTAAAACAAATAGAGTTGCTGGCCAAGTGTGGTAGCACACACCATTAACATCAGCATTCAGGAGGTAGAAGCAAATGGATTTTTGTGTATTCAAGGCCAGCATAGTCTACAGGGCAAGTTCCAGGTTAGCCAGAACTACACAGTGAGATGCTGTCTCTAAATTTTAAAGACATGGGGGTCTTTATAGCGTAACCACACTGGATTTAAAGAAATTCAATCATGGAACAGTTGATAACACATTTCTTCCATAATTTTATTAGTTATCTATTAGTCTTTATTTGTCAATGAAAAACCACACCCTAATGAAGTGTTCTGAAAGAATGTGAATACTATTTTTTGCTATGTTATGGGCCAATAGTTCATGCAGCTGAACTTTCATTTCTCTCTCATTAAAATTGCTTGCTTGCTTCATCTGGATGTATATCCAAATGATAATAAGATGTAGAATATATACGTTTGACCCACGCTAGTATATTTTGCTGTTTCTAGGGGATTTTTACTAATTGGTTATATTGTATTTCACATCTGATCCTTCCATACCATTGTTAATGTTGATGATTCCTCAGAACACTACCAAAAGAAAGCAACTAGATGGGGTCTCACCAAAACAAGAAAATAGAAGCAAAACTTCCCAAAGGAAGAAAGATGGTTTTTATTTTATGGTTCTGATAATAAAATACATTCCATTCTAAAAAATGGGTGTATGAAAAGTTTTTTGCCAGGAAATGAAAAGAAAAGAAGTACCACTGGATTTGCAATTCTGCATTGATTTCAGGGGCTTGGGGTTAGAACACATTTCTAGAAATAGAAAACTAAATAATGTGAAGAAATTACTCTTCCCAACTTCAAGTAATGACCTGTTCTTTGGAGTTATGTGTATGTTATTTCAATAATAACTCCTACCCTTCTGTTAAATATAAGATATTTTTATCAATGAAATTATATACTAATCTCTCCAGGGAGTACAAGTTCTTAACCAGGAGAATTAATTTACAATGTTAATAATTGCTATCTACAATTACTGCTTTGATTTTTATTAAATTTCTTAACATTGAGCTAGTCTAGGTATCTTTGTTTCTCAGCACTTGATATGACTTGGAAGAAGGAACAAAGGCAGAGGCAAGATGAGAAAACAGACCAGGAAATGAGGGAACTGGATTAACCCAATTCTACCATTCCCTGGTCCAATGACCACAGAAAATCAGTATAGTAGCCACCCCTTATCTATTGCTTTCCATGATCTCAACATCAATAGTTAGCCTCTTTCATTTGTAAGTTTTATGTTGTATACTTTTCTGACACAAATCATCCTTCTTTCTTAGTATCTACACTATATATGCTAGGTATTAAGTCACTCAGTAACCATCACATGTATCAGAATGAAAATGGCAATGTTAAGGTTCAACTGATAAAAGTAAAAGGCAAATTATTATAGGTATGCACATATAAGAGTAATATGTACAGAGAGTAATATAGAGAGATAAGTGCTGCCTCTAGTCTAAGATATTCACTAGGAGTCTTGGGATTGTTCCCATATGAATAAGGCACAACTAGTGAATATCTTTCTGGACCCAAGTTTCTTTACCTATAATATTGCCATAAGAAAGAATCAATGAGAATCAAAGGGCTGGGGTTGTCACTCAGTGGTATAGCTCTTACTTCCCATGCCTAAGACCCCAGGTTCCATCCTTAGAACTCTTTCCTTCCTTCCCTTCCCTTTCTTCCTACCTTTCTGTCTTTTTCTTTCTTTCCTTTTCCTTTCCTCTTTTTTTGGAGACAGGATTTCTTTGTGTAACAGCCCTAGCTGTCCTGGAACTAGTTCTGCAGACTAGGCTAGCTTCAAACTCACAGAGAACTGCCTGTCCCTGCTTCTCAAATACTGGGATTAAAAGTGCATGCCCCCACCACCTAGTAAATTTTATTACTTTTTAAGATAGAGTCAGTGTATGTGTGTTCATGCACAACTCTATAACTTGTGACTGGGTCTTATGCTGTTTTTTCCTTTTTTATTTAATTTTTATTCTTTTAACATGTATTCATTGGAGGGGGTTGGCACATGTATGCCACAGTGTGCAATGGAGGTCAGAGGACATCTTGTATAAATTGGTTCTCTCATCCCACCATGTGGGCCCTGGATACTGAATATAGATTTCTAGCCTTGGTGGCAAGTGCCTTTACCAATTTACCCATCTCATCTGCCCATATTTGTCCTTTATATATATCACAATTCCATCCTTACTACCAAACTAGTTAGTACATTGTGGAATTAGCTATGCACTTGAGTATTACTACTGTGGTAAACACTTTTGTGCATCTGTTTCTCCTGAAGCTGAAACATTGCTGTAGCATGATCCTAGGATAGCAGAACAAAAGAGCTTCAGATCCCACAGTCACCTACAGTGGTTACTGCTATCATCCAGGAAGATGTTGGGTTCCATGCAGAAGGCATGGCTGTCACCAGAAAGTGGTGCAATAAATATTGGCTTTACTGGAGACAATGGCATGCAGCTGTAATTTCAGCACTGGTGAGGCAGACACAGAAGGGTGCCTGGGCTTACTGGCCATCCAGTTTAGCTGAATTGGTGAGCTTCAGCTTCAGTCAGAATCCTTGTCTCAAAAAAAGTGGGTTGGGTTTCATGCAACAAATACAGCAGGCATGAAAAAACTCACAATATAGAAAGGCAGTAGAAGTTGAGTGCTATGCACACGATCTAAGGGGTCATGAACACTTTTGAACCTGTTTTCCTAGCTCTCTAGCCCCCTTCAACCCTCAGAGTGCCTTAATAAACTGTATCTAATTCTATTACTATAATAATAGAAAGCAATAAAATGATACTTGACATCAAACTACAAATGGATAAACATTACCTTAATATTTGACTTGAAACTCTGAAATAGAGGAAAAGGTAGCCAGAACTCTTCAAGACATCAGCATGGAAAAGGATATTCTAAATAAAACTGCAGATACTCAGGGAATAAAACCAACAATTAACAAGACTGATGAAATTAAAAAGCCTTTTTACAACACTTAATCACATGTACATATAGCCTACAAAGTGGGAGAAGATCGTTGCTAGATATACAACTGTCAAAGGATTAATATCTAAATTATACAATGAAGGCAAAAAATGAACAATAAGAAATCAATCCAATCATTAAGTGGGTAGATTAAATAAAGATATACTTCTCAAAAGAAGTGCAAATGGCCAATAAACATGAAAAAAGTTCAAAATCAGGATTTGGAGAGATAGGCGATACGAGCATGTACTACCTGTGCAGAGGACACAAGTTCAGTTCCTAGCACCCATAGCAGGCAGCTCATAAATGCCTGTAACTCCAGCTCCAAGGGGATCCAATGCCTCTGGCCTCCAAGGGCATTTACTTTTACATGTGCACCTGTAAACACACACAAATTTAATAATAAGTAAATCTTTAAAAAAAATGTTCAACCTCTCTATTTATCAGAGAAATGCAAATAAATACTACACTGAGATCCCATCACAACACAGTCAGAACAAAGTCATTAAGAAAACAAGTAATAATAAAGGCTGGTAAAAATGTGGAGGGAAGGGGATGATTATATAATGCTTGTGGGAATGTATATTAGTCCAACCATTATGGAAATAAATATGGGGGTTCCTCAAAATACTAAATATAGATTATCATCTAGCCCAGCTATACCATTCCTAGGTGTTTATCCAAAGGACTTCAAGTCAACCGTCACAGAGATATTTGAATATCAGTGTGTACTGCAGCATTGGTCACCACAGCTAAGAAATGGAATCAATTAAAGGATCTAAATTACATATGTGGATAGAAAAAGGGTGAAATATATGCACAAAACAAAACCTTTTTCAGCCATAAAAGACTGAAGTTATGTTATTTGAAGGAAAATGGATGCAACTAGACATGATCGTACTAAATAAAATCCGTCTCAGAAAGATATTTGTTTTGTTTCATTTGCAGTTTCTAGATTTTACACAGATACATAAAATAATCTGCACACATGACATGAAAGTAGAAGCAAAGCTGTCTAGGAGAGCAGAGGGGACTAATGGGATGTGGGGAATGAGAAAAGGGAAGATGAAGGAGGGAATGAATATGCCCAACGTACAAAATATATTTGTATGAAAATTTCCATATTTGGTACCATGTTATGGCTACTATAAGTAATGAAGCAAAAGATAAAAACAAAATGGCTTGAAGAAACAAAAAATAGAAGGAACTTTAAGCAAACAATGTAAATAATGAAAGAATAACCCTGTTAAACAGCATCTAATTCCACCTAAAGCATAAAAAAGCAGTATCATAAAGTCTGTTTAGTTGTGTAAAACTAAGTGTAAGTGTAAAAAGAAAAACCTTCAACCCAGATATTTGGACTTGCAGAAAACAGACTAAAAAGTTGAGTAATTAATCTATTTTCAATGAGTTATGTAGACGTCCTATAGCCACAGACTTGGTCTATGGACTATTAATTGCTTTAAAAGAGGCAAAATTTTTATCACATACAGAGATATTTACAAAGTAGAGATAGTTACAGTGACTCAGGAACTTCTGCTAAAACTTTACCCATACTAGAATACTCTTCCATTGGACTGTTTTGAATATAGACCCAAACCTATTTATGTGTCTTTTCCTAGTCTTTTATAGCATCTCATTGTGTAGTACTGAACAATTTCTCATGCCAGAAGCCACTATTACAGTGTCGTCAAGCCTTCTCATTTTCTAGTTCAAATTCTTGTTCATGCTGTTTGCTAAGTCCTTGTTCCCCGTGACAGCTTTCAGGAAAACAGAACACACTGAATGCTGCATTCCAAACCACTCTGTCCTGCTGGGCTCTGAGTAAAACAAGCTCTTCAAACTCCATCATGTGAACTTTTCACAAGGAACAATCTCCTTCAGACAATTCCATTCACACATACTATCCGTGAAACTGGGTCTCGGGAAGAGGTGACATCACAGACTTTCCCCTCTGGCTAGGGTCATGACCACCAAAGTTGTATTTAAGAGGCTCCCACGTGGTTTGACACATGATTTTCTTAACATTTTAACATTTTTCCCAATGTTCCCTTAAGTTTCCGATTTAAGATAGTCACACTTAGATACAAAATTGGGTTTTCGTGTCAAGAAAGCCAGGGATTTCAAGAAGAATGAGAAAATTGCAACCTGTGTAGGAGGGAAAATGCAAGACATAATACACATAACACAGGCCATATGTAGGGTTTCCTAGCAGGGTATTAGAAAGCATAAATCCAGAAAGCATGATGTCAACCAGGAGGCTGGATTTTTAAAGAGGAGCTAGGAATGCACTTGCCTATCATATAAGAGGCCCTTGTTTCTAGCCCCAGCATCATGAAAAAAATACTATACAATGTTCAAAAATAATCTTCATTTTAAAAATAAGACCTTTAAAAAGTATCTTCATCCAGGGTTTGGAGGTAAGGGCTTTGGAAGCAATAGGAAGATTATTCCTCTGAGCTGGACAGTCAACTTGCCTCTAATTAGGCTATAATAGGAGCAGAGCAGCCACCCCACTGCATTCTGAGGAATCTGCAGCTGTATTCAGAAAAGTCTGCCTAGTAGCTACTGAAGATGACTTTGGATTCATCTCAAAGCTCTTTATATGAAAAAAAGCAGCTTATGTATCAGGGTGGTTTCCATTCCAGTTCTTCTCAGACTTGGAGCCTGTGAAACTGCCAGATCTCTAGGTCTCCCTGTAGTGCACTAAATAAAGCTATCTGGCTGAAAAATATACTCTGATATCGCATTTTTTTTGAAAAGAAAGTGCCCAGACCATAGGCCATTTGATTGTACTATACTTAGCAGCTATGTCTAACCTACTGCCTGAGGGCAGCATGCACCCTAAGGTAGATATGAATGTGGCCCAACATAAAACCATAAATGTTCTTAAAACATACACATTATTTTTAGCAACTAGATTGTGCAGTGTTTTGTAGATAACAATGTGTCACAAAGTCTAAAAGTTGGATATACCTACAGGTTTTTTCCTTATTCTTGATGGAAAATGGAGCCAAAAGAGAAAGCTGCACTCTATACACATTCCCATCCTGCAAGCAAACATACCATAGCCACCTAGGCAATTTTCTAGCTTTGAATAGTTTTACCTTTGCAATCTTTACTGTAAGGAGCTTGTAGAGTTCAATTGGTTACATACCACTGTCTACCTAATGACATCATAAGTTAGAGTGGAGTGTAGAGGTTGGAGGGACCTAAAAGTTCATCTAGCATAAGCATTGACTATTTCATATGCCAAACAAAAAAGGGTTTACTCAAGGTCAGCTAGTTACTGGAAAAGTTGAGGCTTAATATAGGTACCCTGTTCTTTTTTCAGTACAAAACACCTGGTAATCTTATATCAAATTAGAAAGAAGTTCAATAACTTATTTGTTGTAATTCTTTGTAGAAACATATTTAGTGCTACACAGAATAAGACTGTTCCTCTGAAGGTATGTTTTGAGCTTCCTCTTCCCTAAAAATATTATGGCAAACATTTTTTTTCATTAAAAACTATAAAAGTATAGCATAATACTAAATTTGTTTTTTTAACCTACATATGAAGTCATAGAGGTTCTCACATACTTCCTCAGGGGACTGAGCTCCTTGAAATGAGAATGAATGATGTACAGTTCAATGCAGGAGGCAAAACTGCAAACTGGCAATTATAATGATTACTCCCAAAGTGAGGACTTTGGGGAGAAAGAATATTTTATCCTGACATGAAGGGCAAGAAAGGTATCTAAGTAAAGGTTAAAGCTTGGAGTGGGCTGACCCTCTAGGAAAAATATCAGTGGGTAGACAGGGCTGGGTGCACTCCAGAGCAGGTAAAAATGGCCCAGATGTAGTCATTATTTTTTTTAAAGTAGACAGGAAACTTCAAGTGATCCATCTTGGCTGGCAGCTAGATTGTCATAGTGGTGACAAAGTGGTAACATGTTCCATGAATGAAAAATTCAAACAGTGTCCCCTAAATAAATATGACATAGTGCTAAGCTAGAGTGACTTCATAATGCAAGCTCCTCATCTGCATCCCACCAGCAACATATGGATTTAAAAGGTCATATACAATACAACTACGAGAGGCACAGTGAAGGGAGTGACAGAAGTTACTAATAAGTGACTGTGGGCCTCTAGATGACATCAACCCTTCCATTTTTGAAATAAATAATTGATCCTGATAGGGATCGGGTCTTGTAATTTGTGAAGATTCTATCACACATTGTTACTAGAAGATCAAATATATATGCTTATAGACTGCCAAACAAATGCCTGGACTACCAAGTAGACAATTCTTCACTACAATACCTGCTCCACCATTTCATTAGAGCTAGAGCATTGTAATTGCAATGTTTTCAAACCATCGTTTTGTTTGTTTTACTAGAAAGCAGTGGCATAGTGTATAAAATATTCAGCTAGAGGTTAAGAAACAAGTCTTCTCTCAAACTCCTATACAGAGCTTGTTGTTTTGTGTGACAGGGTCTTGAGTTCTAGGTGGTATGGAGTGTGGGTCAGCTGGCCTGAAACTTAAACTCAAAGAGATCCACCTGCCTCTGCCTCCTGAGATTTAGGATTAAAGGCATGTGCCACCCCACGTGGCTCACACATTTCATTTTTACTTGAACTTAAGAAAAAAAATGTACAAAATATGCAAGATGATGAGAAAGATGCTATCTATAAATAGGTAGATTCTCTTTATACCCACACAGAAATTTCTCCAATGATCAATTTAAAATGAAATCCTTGAATCAATCACATATCTTAGAATCAGGCCCACATGCAGACTTCATGCCTCATACTTACAGACCTCCTGAAAATAGGTAGTTTTGGGGACCCCCTCATTGAGATTTTTAAGTCAGCTGGAGGGTGGCTCTAAAATTGTCAAGTTCACAACATGCCAAAGAGCATTTTTATTCTCTCTCATGGGAAATTAAGGTAAAGGCATGCAGAGGTAATAATCTAGGAATAAGGGCATGGAATCACGTACCATTCTGGGGTCATAAGTATATGGAATGGGAGAAGGCTATAGCCAACCTGAACCTAGCTGATGCTCTATTCATCTGCTCTTAAAATATATGCATTGTATGTCCATAATGAATGAGACACTTTACTGGTCATTCCGGATTACCAAAGGAAGGAAGACAAACAAAATGCCTACTCTCATAATGGCATACCGTATTCTAATTCTCCCCTGTACCTGTTAAAATTACAGTTGTTTCTCAATTAAGTTTATACCCAGAATGCCCACAATGATTTCACCAGAAGGATACCCTCAAGTAGTAGAAACAGAGAGAAAGTAAAAAAAAAAAAAAAAACAAAACAAAAAACAAAAAAACAAAAAACAAAAAACATATTCCAAAAGAGACTGCAGCTGAAACTGAATGACTGAATGATTTCTCAGGCTTGAAGAAGTACCACAGAACTCACTTGATGTGCTTTGTATCTCATATGGTTTATGACTTGGAAGGTTGGTGTGAACAAGGGCTTCCTAAAGAAAGTCTTATCAGAGTGTTCATCACCCCAGCCTGGGTTAACCAAAGGGCAATGGCCCCGGAGAAGAACACACTGTAAGATGTTGAACGGCCCAAGGCTCCAGTATCTTACTTCTGGACAGCAGGACTACCGCCAAAGCCAGTCTTCCCAAAGTACTGTTTGGATGGAGATACCACCCTTGGACCCAGATAAAATCTGTGGGTAGCCATTTGAGACCCTCTAAACTTTGGCCCTACCCCTCCTACCCATTATACTGTTTCCTGCTCAAATGATACTAGATAATCTTCCAAAGACGGTTTGCCTGCTACTCATTATTCTGGACTCAGTTTAAATGCCACCTTTTACCAGAAGCTGTGACATTATTAACAATGAAAACTTCTTTTGAGACACAGTTCTCAAGTGTTTTCTCCACAGCTAGAAGTCCCTGCTTGGCTACATATTTATCTTCCAAGACAGTGTGAACTCTTTGAGGATAAGGAAGGCTTTATGGCTGATATCTCCTCTCAGGTCCTAAGACAGAGCCTTAGTGTTTACTAGATACAACACCAAATTGTTTCTTTTTCTTCTCTATCTGTAAATTCACTTTATAGTCTAATATTCTTTTAACATTTTGATCAACTAGGAATTTTCCCCACAGTCATATTAATGACGCAAGGACAACTCTGATGTGAACTTTGGGGTAGAGTGCCTTTAATAAAACTGTAATATTTTGTGCATGGACTTTGGAGGACTCTAAAGATACGGGTCTTTTAGTGTCCTTCAACTTCTTCCATAATCTCACTTCCACCACCTCCACCCCACCTCAGAACCCCACTCTTATGATATACCACTTCAGGCTTTTAGATATCCTAGGACCTTTACTTCCATATTCTTTCTGTACTTATGCCTCTCTCCACATTATTTTAGGCTATTACCCCTGGTCGCTACTCCAGGCAATTTCAGGAGCTCTAAGGATAACCTAGTATTTATTGAGCATGATGATCCTAAGTGCTGAGCTCAACATATTTACAATTAGTACACAGACTGTGATATTTAGGGAAGTTCAAACTATATGACAGTAATATTTTAGCTTGAGTAGAAATACCATGGTTTTGTTTGTTGATTCCGGGATTGATTTCTTTTGTTGCTTTTTCTAAAATATGAACTTCAATGTTTGAATGGCTTGTATTTATAGAGGGAAAACATTCAGCGAGCTAAGCACTGCTGTTAACACTAGAAATATGAACTTCATGTGTTATCTGAAATGACCCTCTCAGACACATAGTTCCAATTACAGAAACAAACTGAGGCCAATGAATATTAGCTGACTTGCCCAAAATCATCCAGTTATTTTGTAGAGCTAGGGTTCTACTATTGCTCCTTTCAGTACAGAGAATATACCCTGTTAGTTATGCCATGGTATCCTCTTAAAGAAAACCCAGTTATTTCTAGTTGGTCTGCTACTATAAAACAGAACCCATGAAACTGTAACCTCAGAAATAGAAACTTTTTACATTTCTAAACAAAAGGCTATCAAGGACACTATGTTATTTAGTTTCCTTTTCTTAAAGTGACTTAGCCCATCACTTATAACTATGCCAACATTATAGCACCTACTTACACCCCCATCATCAAAATCAACTGTGTTTCAAAGCAAATAAAGGCCTAAAGGATATTAATTCCACAGTTTCTTTCTAGAAATTGGGTGCATGACATAGTGGGTAAAACCAGATGACTCCAAATTTCATAAGTATGTCTAATCTTACATTTTGGTGCAATGATCCAGGCTGTGATGGTACACACCTTTAGTCCTAGCACTCCTGAGGCAGAAACAGGCAAATCTCTGCGAGTTCGAGGCCAACCTGGTCTACAAAGATAGTTCTAGGACAAGGCCACCAAAGAAACCCTGTCTCTAAAAAGCAAAGCAAAGCAAAGCAAACCAAAACAACAACAACAACAACAACAACAACAACAACAAAAACACATTTTGGTACAATGTAAATTAATTAGCAATGGGTATCAAAGCAAACAACCTAAATAAGAAAGGATAAAATTACTCCACAATCAAACAACTATGTGTTTCCCCTTTAAGAATTTAAAGTAAGGTCACATGTATTCATTCAACAAACATTTATTGAGCACCAACAACTGTACTAGGTGCTAAGAAATACAACTTGAATAAGATAAACCAGGCTCCCACCCTCACTGGATACATTTTGCTGTAAAGTTTAAATGATCTTGCTAACTATGTGATATTTGATGTTCTGTAATAGAATTATATTTTTCAAAGTCAGAGTCATAGGAAGCCTCTTCTGGAATACTTTTAAATTTTCTTTATGGTAAACTTGATAGAAATCTTTAACTTAAGAGAAGGAAGATCAGCAGTCTCTGGTACGGTTTCAAGCATGTTGATGGTCAAGTTGACTGTCAAGCAATAAGGTGGTGGATGGTGGCCAACCAAGGAGGCAGTTTAGACCATTCGGTTGCGCTTGTGGGATGGAGAGTCTGTGGTGGTATCACCAAACTGGGCTGAGGTACGCTTTCGGATTCCCCCACTGTCCAGGCGGAGAGCCAGTTCTTCTGAGCCCAAGGGGTTGGGATCATCTTCAAGGAAGGTACTTTTCCTACGCCCACTGCTGGCAATACCTCCATCTTGAGATGGGGAACCAGGAGCTCCAGATCGCATACTGATGCTTGCCATGGCGCCATTGAGGCCATGGAGGGCGATGGCCTCGTGGAAGGGCTGAAGGTCGACGTCCACAGGTGCGCTGGACTCAGTGGCAGCACCCTGACTGGAGGCAGCTGCGGGTGGCCTAGCGGACGTCCTGGAGGTGCGTGGCGGGGGAGGGGCGGGGGGTACTTTGCCACAGAGGAAGCTTATGAGGTCTTCCCGGCGAATGATGCTCCTACCCTTCTTCACCCACTCCAGCACATCTCTAACGCGACGCTGGTAGCCAACCTGGACACCCAGCTCAAAACTTCGCTGGTAGGCATCCCCGCTCTCTTTGTAGAGGCTGGTCACGGCCATGGCCGCATTCTGGAAGGGGTCCCACATAGAGAGTCCTGGCTGTTGGCACCCGGAATCTTTGTAGAGCTGGGCCACCGCAGTGGCAGAGATCTGGAAGAGGTGCCAGAGCCTCTGCCGCTCGATCTTGAGCCCAGCCGCATCAGCAGCCGCCTCCTCCTGCAGCTCCGGGGACAGCTGCTCTTCCTGCTCCGCCTCGGCAAGGCACTGGCGCTCCCACTTAGAAAACCAAGGCTCAGCGACCTCGGCCTCACAGTCCTTCTGCTGCTCCTCCATCCTTCTCCTCTTCCTCCAGGCCGCGCGCCTTCCTCCACTACAGTCTCCGCTGCCGACTGTGGCTGCTGATCCTTCACCTCCACCTCCGCCTCCGCCTCCGCCTCCGCCTCCGCCTCCGCCTCCGCCTCCACCTCCACCTCTACCGCAGCTCACCTCAGGCTCGGGGGCCACCCTCCACCTTCCGCGGCCACCGCCGCCGCCTTCGCGGGCGCCGCTGGGCGGGCGCGCGGGCGGCGGGGGCCCAGAGGCCAACTGCTCCAGCGAGCGCCGCCCGGGGCCCTGGTCCACGCCCCGCCCCGCCCCGCCGGCCCGGCCCCCCGGCGACGACGGCGACACTGCGCTAGCAGCCTCTGCAGCCCTGGAGATAACCCCAACGCCGCCGGCGCTGCAGCGCTGCCCGCTTCCGGGCTCGCGGCTTGCTAGGGCTGTCCGCTCACATCGCCGGCCCGCAGCCTCCCGCTACAGGCCTGGGCTGGCCGCTCCGCCCCAGCCGGCACTCGCTAGCGCCGCGCCTGCCGCACTGAAGGCTCAGAGGTGGCCCGCTGCAGCGCTGCCTCCGGGCAGCACTCGCCTGGCCAGGGGGCTCCCTTTGCACACATTTTGGGAGGACTTGTCGGCTTTATCCAAATGAGCTGATGAAATTTTACATCCCATGTTGCCACAGATGATTATGGGGGCAACTTCATGGTGTGTGTCACATCCAGGGAGGCTGAGGGGTAGAGTGGAAAGACCTGTCCCTTCTGTGAACTAGACAGATGATATGGACTCTGACAACATCTTCCACATTTGGGGGGGAGGGATGTGTGGCAGGAATCAGACAGTATTTTTTAAGGGGAGAAAAAGGTCACACTAGAAAAGTGCCCCTCCTTTGCCTCAGTTTCCTCAAGTGCCCAGTGAGGTGGTAGAGCACCTTAAGGTGTTTGTGAAGCACTTGAAGGTAGTGATTGAGAAGCCCCCTGCTGTCCTTGCACAATACTTCTTTGGGGCTATTGCATATTTAACCAAATTCTGAGTGATGACCAGACATGACACTGGTTTCCTTAGTTTTCTAACAAAGGTTTATATCATTTAAAGAACTGGGGTGGTGGAGGGGTTCTGTGTGGTCCACTTTCAACGATCAATATCCCAACATTAAGAAACTAAGAAAAAAAAATAGAAAGCTCAAGCAGAATTTTCTACTGTATCGAAAAATTCAGAATCTTTTTGGAAAGAAACTAAAATAAGAATTGTCTAATTTCCAACACCCTAAAATTCCAGCTAGTTAAAATTCGATACAAACTAAGCTACAAAGGGATGGGAAACTATTGTCCTTTCTTTGCATTCAATATCAATTTCCATATAATGTTGCAATCCGTTTATACTGCAGACAATCCCAGAACAAACAAAAGAAGAAATTATAACTGAGCCAAGTATATCATCAAAAAAGGGATAAACTGACATGTAGTACATTTATTTTTCAAATTTAGGAAGGAAGGTCATAATTTTGTAGTTTCTGTTGCAGAGCATTTGCTAAGTATCCAGAAAGCCTTACAGATATAAATTTCAATCTTGTAGGAAAAATATTTGATAATTCTTAAGTACTAAAATTAATTTTAAATAAAATGATCAAATAATTAGGCTTTATCATCACCCTTAAAAGAAATACATGTTTCTAAGTTAAATGTAAAAGGCAAGGGGGAGGGCAGGGCAGGGAGAGGAGAAGGAGGGAAAAAGGGTGAGAGATTGTGCCCTTTCTCCGAAAACCGGGCTTTTCACGATTCATTAAACCTTTTTTCCATATGTGTAATTGGACTCTTCTCATTTACATAAACGAAGGATGAGGCAAAAGACTAAGATCAGCTCCCCAAAAGAGACATGTTTCTCATTCTCCTATGTTTAAAAAAATCTATGTATTATAGAAGTAAACCCCAGGAAGGCAGAATTCGCTTTACCTCCAGCCCCAACCAGACAGATCTAAGACACTTCTTGACTGAAGAATCAGCCACAGCCCTACTCAGGGTGCTTTACAGCTATTATGAGAGGTACATGTTTTGATTTTATTTTTTCTAAGTGAAAGGCCTTTGCCATACACCCCCCTTTTCTCTCTCTCCCATTTCTGATTGGGTTAAAAACCAAGAAGAAAGACTGCAGTGTCTTTTAAAGACTGAAACCCTCTGCTTGGGCTTCAGTTGTCTGGCTGGTATCCTCCATTCACTTGGTTTCAGCACCTGATTAATTAGTTAATTAGTATTTAGAGCTGACTAGCCCCCACTTGGCATGGTGAAATGTTGAATCCATCACTGAAATTTCTGTCACACACCCTAATTATTATCACCCTACTACTTTTAAAGCCATTGCACCAAATTATTATTATAAACAGTCAGGTAACTCTGTGGGAATATGTTCTCTCTGGGAATTAAGGATATGCCTAATCAATATTTTTTCACTGTTGACCCTGACACATTTAAATAAAACAATTAAATGAAAAAATCTAATTCAATTAGCTTTCAACTCCTTCCTGGGGAGGGGTAATTTTATACAGAAGAGGTGTTAGAAGAATCACATCAAAAATGTCAGTTTTATCAGTTTCCCAGACACCAAAGAGCATGCTCATGGGATGGATATACATACATACATACATACGATTGGATTTCATCCTAGATAACATGAAATGTCAACAAATAGAAAAAATGATACAAAGAGATCATTTTAACTAATTGTAAGGAAATGATGCTATCTATGTATGTGTGACACTGGTGTTTAAAAAATACACATAGCTAAGGAATGACTTTTCTATGGAGAAGAAATATTCCTTGGCCATTGCCCTATCCTTCCAAATAAGGTTAAATAGCAACTAGAGAAAAAGAGTTTTTGAAAATATTAGGATGCAAGCCTAGCAGATTCTAATCTTTGGCACTTCTCAATGTACCATTACTGAAAGGGGAGTGGTATATTCATGATTTCCAATATTATTTGTGGCTACTTTTACCTGGTAACAATCCTTATATATCAGTACAGTAGGTTGCCTGCAATTGTAAGAGCTAAATGGTACACAAAACTGGATACACAACCTCACAGACCAGTAAATGGGTTGGACTGAAAGCAAAAGTAAACACCAACCTTAGGAAATGAAAGAAGTTAAAAGATAAGTGTTAAGGACCTTATTCTTTTTGGAGAATAAAACAAGATTTAGTAGCTTTCCACTTAATTTAAATGAAAAGAATCACTACCTTACATATTGCAGTGATAATGTAATGGGGAAAGAAAACAAAAAAGTCTTTGTACAAATGACACCTCCTATAGTTGTTGTGAAGAAACTTTTCCCCTTGGTATCTGCTAACAAATTCTAATTAATGCTGCACATTCCTTTACTGAAATCATTTAATGCGGAACAAGGGGGGTAAAAAGAAATGCTGAATGCTCGTGATTGCCCTGTTAGAATTATGGGAGTGAAAGCCTGGGGCCCCAAACTTACTGTCTATTAAAGCCAAGCTTTGAAAAAGAAATGCAACCTACAAAAGCTGTCAATCTCCCTTGCCCCTAAAGCCTGGGTTCACATGGATTCAAGTGACAGCCCTCCTCCCCCATGCACAATACATCAATCTGTCTCTCCCACAAGCACCCACAGCCCATTGTGCTGGCCGCAGGTGCCTATTATGGCACCCATGGCTGCCTCCCACAGCTCCGCCCCTGAGAAACAGGAACTGCAGACAATGGAGCCCTGTGGGAAGACAGAGGTGGGTGTTGGGAGGGATAACAGACAGATGGTAAAGGGTATAGGGTAGTAAGGTAGTTTCAAAACAAATGTCAAACATTCAAAATTATTGCTTTCCTGTGCCCCCCACCCCCATTATGCATTACTTTTGCTTTAGTCCCCATCTGCCATAATTATGAAGACATGTACCTGTGAGAATGAATATTTGTCGCCCTTTTGGGACAGTGGTAGAGAAGATGACCTTCAGTTCTCTACTGTTTCTATTTACTTTCTGGGTTTCTCAAGGTCACAGACTGAAAGTTTTAGTTCAGGGACACTACTAGAGACCATATACAGAGAAACAAGTTTTACAAGAATTGTCAGTTCCTTTCCATCTTAGTTTGAAGCTCTATAAAGAGGTAAGGGATATAACAAGCAGCTACTTTGAGTAATATATTTTAAAAATCAAAATGTGATGAAGTCTTTCAAATTACGTATGAAGCAATTATAAAATACTTAGACCATTTCTTTTCTGATAAAGAGACAGGAAAAGAGAAACGAGGTAGATTTACTAATACAAGTACTGAACATCTTTGCAGTTTCCATGTCCAGTTTCTAGACATGCTAGAAAGTGGACAAAATTGCAAGAAATGCTGAGTTTTATTCATATCAAGTACCATTGTTTTTAAAAGTATACTTTAGACATTTCATTTTGTAAAATATTACTTTTCTATGTTACTTTTAGCTTTTATATGGTGGACTAATTACAAGAAATACACAGAAAACTTAAAACATACATCAAAACACATATACATATCCATCCAGACATTTTGATTTACTTGCTTTTGCCCTTATATGATCATTTTACTATACAACCTATTCCTATTCTTAAGGTTATTTTTCATAAACCAAAGCCAAATTTAAAAAAAAATTATCACTGGTATCACTGTCTTAAAGTGACCAAAAGAAATCTGGCACAACTGTAAGTCATGGTAAAGACAATTGGTGACTTGTTGGGATGAGGATACCCACAGAATAATGCCAGGGATGAAAAGCAGCCAGTTTTCCTGAAGCAGACAAGAGGGTCTTGGTTTGCTGTCAAAAACCACAAACTGGGCTTTAACTAGGAACTGTCAGAGATCCAAGTGAGCTCCTGGCCAAGGAGAGCTTAATTAGCAGAATTGGTTTGAGGTTTTTTTCAAAGTCCATCAGAAAAACAATCAATATGCTAGGAAAGCACACAGTGGTCTAATGTAGCACAAAACTCACTATTTTAAGTACATGTAGCTATTTTCACATTTCATTAACAATTTAAATTTAGATTTTAAACATCATATTATTGTGGCATGTTTTTCTTGTGTACCCTTTCAAGCAGATTTATGCATTTATCACCAACTTGATATATGAATCTTTCCTCTTCTTTGTATAAAGGGCAGTATAGATCAGTTTTTTAACTGGGTAGGAGATTAGTCCATATCACAACAGTAAAATCTTCTAAGGCAAATTTTTAAAATATGATTAGCTTAGAGTCAGAACTTATAAAAATTAGGACTCATGTCCAAGTATGGAAAAAGTGGACAACTGGATTGTCTACTCTGTTGTTTAGATCAAGACACTTGGAAGCTACTCTGTTTTATATTAATTGTTGCACCAGAATTTTAATTCAAACACTCAGAAATTAGAACTAATTTTAGTTATCTATTTAAAAGGGCATCAGAGAGAATATGAAGGAGAAAATCACAGATAACCCCCCAGATATTCTTATTGTTACAAGTGATTTCTTATAAACAATTTTTCTAGAAAATTGAAAAAAGTTTGATATTAAATTATTGGTACAGTTTGTAAACTTTCTATGGTATCACAAATATCTAGAGTTCAAAAGAAATTGCTAAAGCTTTTCAATTTAGCTGTGGTCTATTATTCATATTTCTGAGATCTTACAGAAATTACCTTCTTTAACTCACTTAACTGGCTAAAAGACCCTAGGTTTTAGCTGTAAAATTAGATGAAAATATACAATCCTTTTGCCTCTGTTCCATCACCAAGCTCCTTGACTTTTGAAAATTTTCTGTGATACCAAGTCTATCCTCCCCGCCCCCACGTTGGTTAGCATTCAAACTAATGGGTTTTGCTATGACATTTTATACATATACATATACATATACATATACATATACATATACATATACATATACATATACATATACATATATATATATATATATATATATATATACTGCTATTCTTTGTTTTAATTTACTCCTCTCTTGTTGGTCTTCTCACCTCCCCAAATCCCTCTTGCTATCACGCTACATATATTTCCTTTTAGAATTCTTCCTCCTTTGCCATAGTCCTATTTATACTTCCACTATACATGAAAAATATACTATTAAATACATTATACAGTTAGGTATTATAGATAGATTCTACATATGAGAAGCAACATGATATGTTTATGTCTCTGAGAATGGTTTACTTTGCTTAACATAATGAACTCTAGTTCCAGCCATTCTCTTGCAAACATCATAATTTTATTCTTCTGTACAGATGAATAAAATTCCATTGTGTATATGTAGCAATTTTTCTTAATCTGTTCATCTGTTCACCAACCTCTATCTTGAGCATTGTAAATAGTGACTCAATAAATATGGATATGTAAGCATCTCTATGGTATGCCAACTTAAAATTCTTCACATACATGCCCAAGTGCAGTAAAGGTGAATCCTGTGGCAATTCTATTTTTAGTTATTTTTTTCTTTTTTAGTAAATTCCATATAGGACCAATTTGCATTCCTACCAGCAGTAAGTAATAGCTTCTTTTTCCTCTCATCCTCACCAGCATTTGTTTTCATTTGTTTTCTTAATGATAGCCATTATGACAAGACTGAGATATAACATTAGAGTAGTTTTAACTTACATTTCCTTAGTGGCTATGAATGTTGAATGGTTTTTCCAAATATTTATTGGGCATTTATATCTCTTCTTTTGAACTGTTTGTTCAATGTATTTGCTTATTAACAGAATTTCCATTGCATGCATATGCCACATATTCTTTATCTATTGCCTCATGTTTATAATTAGTGCTGCAATAAGCATGGGCAGGCAAGTACATTTACTGTAAGCTTTAGTTATACACTTAGGAGTGGGTATAGCTGGATCTATGATGGTATATTTTTAAACATTTGAGGAACCTCCAAATTGATTTCCATAGTAGCTGCATTAATTTCTATTCTGTTACTGGCCACAGTGTGTAAGGGTTCCTTGTCCCTACACCCTCCTCAGCATTTTTGTTTGCTTTCTTGATAGCCATTCTGAATCTGAGAGACAGAACCTCAAAGCAGCTTTAATTTGCATCTCCCTGATGAATAACGACATTGATATTTTTATGTGTATGGATTTTAATTATAAATGCCTGTTTGGGAATTGCAGTATACACTTGTAGTTCCAGTTCTAAGAAATCTGTGACAAGAGAGTCATGAGTTTACGACACCCCTGGACTACCTGGATTACATAGAAAGATACTGTCAATGGGAGACACACAGAGAGAGAGAGAGAGAGAGAGAGAGGGAGGGAGGGAGGGAGGGAGGGAGGGAGACATTGCAGAAAGGAGAGTAAGAAACTATTTGACCATTTGTTGACTATATTATTTAATTTTTATCATAGATATCAATCCCTTATCTAACAAATAGCTGGCAACAATTTTCTCCCATTCTATAGGCTATCCCTCCACTAACTTATTTACTCTGCAGAAACTCCTGAATTTAGTGCAATCTCACTCAGCAATTCTTGTTCTTATTTTCTTAGTTACTACAGTGCAACTTAGAATATTATGACCTATACAATATCTTTTAATTTTTTATTTATTAAAAAAAATTCATGCTACATACCAACAACAGTATCTCCTCCTTCCCTTCCTCATGCTCCCCTCACCTTCTTTCCACCCAATCCCCATCCACCATTCTCTATGGAGGGTTACCTTACTCACCCTTAATACAGCAGGGTGGGGCTTGCTCCTGCTTCAACTTAATAATGCCAGACTTTCTTGACTTCCCATGGGAGGCATTACTTATACAATATCTTAAGATGTTTTTCCTATGTTTTCTTCTGGCAATTTCAAATTTCTGACTTCAAACTATACTACAAAGTCATAGTAACAAAATTCAATGTGGCACCAATATAAAAACAAATGTAGAGAAAAATGGAACACAATAGAGGGCCCAGAAGTAAACCTATAAAACTATAGTCATATAAATCTTGAGAAAGGAAAGAAAAATGTATGTTGGGATAATTCAGCCTCTTCAACAAGTGATAATATGAAAAAACTAAATATACATGCACAGAAGACTGAAACTACAACCTTATCTCTCACGTAATTCAAAGTCAGCACAGAATGAACAAAATACACAACTGTAAAATCTAGAACTTTAGAGTCGTGGAAAATACATGTGAGCACAAAATGAGACATCTATATCAAACCCTCTCCTCCAAAGATATAGGAATCATCATGGAAGATAGAAAAGACTGTAAGAGCCAAAAGAAGTAGATGACTACAGTGAAGCTGCTTCTGGACAGGATAGGCCACTTTTACAAATGAACTCACCGAAGCTGTGACTTTGTGCACAAGGCTTACACAAATACAAATTCAATCCAGACAAAATTCAGCACCTAGCTAAGGAACTCTAAGCAATTGGGGGCTGTGAAGTGAGGGAAGATCATTTTTGAAAGGATGTGCAACTGGAAAGCCTAGCAGTGCTCCAGTTAGATGGCCCTACACCCATACACATATTGGTAATAAGTAGACTGGGTAGATCTAAAAGAAAAGAGTACATGAAGTTGAAAGGGAATAATAGAGACTGTAGGGGAATTGAAATGGCAGAAAGGAGGATGGATTTGATCAAAACACATCATATTCATGCATGAAATTCTCAAACAATTTCAGAAAAAATCCATTTTATTTTGATGTAAGAAATACCCTCCTAGCACCACTCCTTGACTGTCTTATAATTACATGCTTGTTTTTTCTGTGTCTAATCACATTATTTGGTCTTGTGTAAATTGTATTTATAAGGAACCTATTTTTGAAAGTGTTGCTTATTTATTCAATTTTAAATTAAGCTTTTAATTTAGAATTATGGAGTCATGTTCAGGTATAGGAAATAATAGGGCATTTTGAGAAATCTTACGGACATTTTAACACAGCTATAATACCTTATAAAACGACTGCACACCAGACTTCTTAGTCCTGCTGGAGCCTGTCTGCAGAAGCCTTTTTTCCACCCTACATCCATTCCTTAGGGACTCCAACTCTTGTTTCTGCTTCAAGGTCACTGAGATCTTTCCCAATATCCCTCTCAGACTGCTCTTCTACCACATCCTGTTCCTTTGTGTCAGCCTAGAAACAACACAGAAATACTCTCACTAAAGGAGACCTGAGCCACCATAGTTGCCAAGGATGCATAATGGGCACTAGCAATTACAGAACAGAACACCCATCCAACAAAGTCAAGACTAGATATGCTAAGAAACACATTAAACATAATAAATCCAGATGTCTAGACCCCAGCACAATAATATAAGCATGAAGATCCTAGACAACCTGCCTCCTCCAAAAACAAACAGGGACTATTTACAAATGTCTTAATGAAAAATGTGAAACCAAAGAGTTAGACCAGATAATTAAAAACCTTCAAAACATGAAAATAGAATTTAACAAATAGAATAAATAAACAAATAACTAGAATAAACACATAGAATAAATAAACAAATAAAACTCTAATTGAACTAAAACTAGAAATGAAAAACTAAGGCTAGTAATGGAATATTAGAGGTAATGCTCAGCAATAGATTACAAAACATGGAAGAGAGAATTTCATGTCTTGAAGACAAAGTGGAAGAAATGGGTGCCTTACTCAAAGAAAATCTTAATTTAAAAATAATCCAGGCACTCTGGGCGGTGGTGGAGCACACTTTTAATCCCAGCACTCAGGAGGCAGAGTCAGGCAGATCTCTATCAGTTCAAGACCAGCCTGGTCTTCAAGAGCTAGTTCCAGGACAGCCTCCAAAGCCGCAGAGAAACCCTGTCTCAAAAACCAAAAGTAACAATAACAATAATAATACTCCAGGCACAAAATATCCAGAAAAATTCTGGACACGGGGAAAAGACCAAACCTATGTTTGGTAGGTATAGAACAAAAAGAAGAAACCCAAGTTAAAAGTAGAGAAAATGTTTTCAACAAAATCATAGAAGAAAATGCCCTGAATCTAATGACAGATATTCCTGTCAAGGTATAAGAAACATACTGAACACCAAACAGACAAGACCAGTAAAGATAGTTCCCATGACTAATAAAAATACTAAATGTACATAACAAAGAAAGGAAATTAAAAGCTCCAATGGAAAAAGACGAACTAACATATAAAGGCAGGCTCATTAGAGTAACATCTGAATTTTCAGTGGAGACTCTGAAAGCCAAGAAGGCCTAGACTAAGGAATCACATTACATTACCCAGCAAAACTATCAAACATGATTAATGGAGAAAGAAAAGTATTCCAAGATAAAACCAAATTTAAGCAATTTCTATCTAGCAATCTACCTGTCAGGAAGGCATTAGATGGAAAATTTCAGTCTGAAGAGGTTAACTATACCAACAAACAAACCTCAAGAAATAAATAATTTCAGAAAGCAAATGAAAAGACTGGGGAGATACACAGACCCCAACAATAAAATAACAGTAATAAGTAAAATCATTGATTATTAATAACTTTAAATATTATTGGTTTTAATTTTCCAATAAAAGAACACAGACTAGTATACTGGATTAGAATTCAAGATCCATCTTTCTGCTGTATCCAAGAAACATACCTCACCATTATTGATACACATCAACTCGAGATAAAAGGAAGGAAAAGATATTCCAAGGAAATAGATAAGAGAAGCAAGCAAGTGTGGACATTTTAAAAATCTGACAAAATAGACATTAAACCAATATTAATCAGAAGAGATAGGGAAGGATACTAGAAATTCACTAGAGAAAAAAATTCACCAATAGGATATTGCAACTCTAAACATTTATGAATGAAACAAAGGAGCATCCAAGTTCACAAAAGAAACATTACTATAGCTAAAACCACATATTCACCCTCATATACTGAGAGTGGTTGATTTCAGTACCTTACTCTGGCCAATACATAGGCCATCAAGGCAAAACTGAATATAAAAATGCTGCCATTATATAACACCATAAATTACATGTACTGACCAAACATCTACAGAAAATTCCATCCAAAAAATGAAAAAATATATGGAACTTTCTCCAAAAGTGACCAAGTATTAGCACACGAAGTCAGTCAGATATGAGAAAACTTGAGGGGGGGATGGGATGGGATGGGAGGGTGGTCGGGGGACATGGGAGGGAGGGAGGGAGGGAGGAAGAGGGAACTGGGATAGATATGTAAAATAAGAAAATAGAAATAAAACTTAAATAACAACCTGAATCCAATCTAACTACCATAGATTAAAGATAGATATCAACAACAGAAACAGCAGAAAGTATACAAACTCATGGAAACTGAGTCAATGAAAATTGAGTCAAGACAGAAATCAAGTAGAAAATAAAAAACTTTTGAGAATTGAGTAAAAATGAAAGCATACCCAAAGCTATGAAAGACGATGAAGACAGTTTTAAGAGGCAAGTTTATAGCACTAAATGCCTCCTTAAAAAAAATTGGAAAGACTCTGTATTAGTAATTTAATGACCACATCAAAGCACTAGAACAACAAAAAGAAACAATACCCATAAGGAGTATCTAGGAATAAATAATAAAGCTGAGGGCTGAAACCTATGAAACAGAAACAATACAAAGAATCGATGAAGGAAAGTTAATTCTTTGAGAAAATCAGATTCATAAAACCTTAACCAAATTAATTATAAAACACAGAGGAGTGATTCAATTAACAAAATTAGAGATGAGAGGGGGGTCATAATAACAGACACTGAGGAAATTCAGAGAATCATAAGGATGTTCTTTAAAAATCTATACTTCACCAAACTGGAAAATATAAAAGAAATGGGTAAATATCTTGATAATACAATATATCAAAGTGAAATCAAGATCATATAAGCAATTTAAACAAATCCACAATCCTTAGTCAAATAGAAGCATTAACTAATAAAGTCTCCCAACCAAAATAAGCCCAGGGTAGATGAATTTAGCACAGAATTCTACCAGGTCTTCAAAGAAAAATGAATGACGATACTCTTCATATTATTTGAAAAATGGAAACAGAATGAACATTTCCTTCTTTTTATGAAGCCACTATTACCCTGATACCTAAAACCAGACAACGAGCCACCATAGAAAGATAATTACATATCAGTTTCCCTTATGAACACAGATGCAAAAAGTACCAATACAATACTTGGAAACTGAATATAAGAGTACATCAAAAAAAAAAAAAACCATCCAACATGATCAAGTATGCTTCATCTCTGTCTGAGATGCAACAATGGTTCAACTTAATCCACTACATAAACAGACTGAAATATAAAAAAACACTTGATTATCTCTTTAAATGCAGAAAATCTCTTTGAACAAAACTCTAATACCTCTTCATGATAAAAGTCCTAGGGAGACTAGGATATCCATAAGGAACAGACCTCTACATAATAAAGGACATTTATAGCAAGTCCACAGCTAATATCAACCTAAATGAACAGAAACTCAAATAATTCAAATAAAATCAGGAAAAGACAAGGTTGCCCACTTTCTCCATACATATTTAATATAGTAAGTCACTGTTTTATCATAGTGGAAAAGATAGCAAGACCACAACAACTTTCATAAAAGAAAGCATTTAATTGATCTTGCTTACAGTTTCAGAGGTTTAGTTCACTATCATCACGGTGAGAAGCATGCAGAATGTAGATAGACATGGTGCTGGAGTAGAAACTGAGAGTTCTACCTCCGGATCCATAGGCAGCAGGAAGAGATAGGGAGAGATTCTAGTCTTGGCCTGGGCTTTTGAAAGCTCAAAATCTACCCACGGTGACACACTTCCTCCAACAAGGCCACACCTTCTAATCCTTGTCAAGTAGCACCACTTACTAGTGACCAAGTATTCAAATATATGAGCCTGCGGGGGGGGGGGTCATTCTTATTCAAACCACCACTTACTTGAAGTGTTAGCTAGAGCAATAAGACAACTAAATGAGATCAAGTGGATAGAAATAAATATGGAAGAAGCCAAAGGATCTTTATTTACAGATGATATAATTTTTTATAAATAAAAGACAATAAAACTCCAACAAGAAGCTTCAACAGCTAATGAACGTTTCCAGGAAAATAGCAGGATTACAAAATTAACACACAAAAGCCAGTAGCCTTCCTATGTACACATTTCAAATGAACTGAGAAAGAAAGCAGGGAAACAGCACCTTTCACAATAGCTTAAAGTATAGCTTAGAATAGCTCTAGCCTAGCAAGTGAAAGACTTGTATAATAAAAACTTTAAGATATTAAAGAAAGACACCAAAAGATGGAAAGCGTGCCTATGCTCAAGGACCAGTAGGATTAATAAAGTGAAAATGGCCATTCTACTAAAAACAATCAATAGATCAAAGCCATTTCTCTCAAAATTCAAAAACAATTATTCACAGAAATTGGAAAAACCAATCACACATAAAAAAGGGTTAGGATAGTTAAAACAATTCTGAATAATAAAAGTACTCTGGAGGTACCACAATCCATAATTTCAAGTTGAACTACAGAGCTATAGTAATTTTAAAAAAAAAAAAACCTCATAGTATTGGCATAAAACAGGCATATTTATCAATGGAATTGACGACCCCGACATAAATCTGCACACTTATGGACACCTGATTTTTGATAAAGTAGCCAGAAATACACACTGGAAAAAAAAAACCACAGCATTTTCAACAAATGGAGCTGGTCAAACTGGACATCTGCATGTAAAAGAATCCAAATAGATCCACAGTTATCACCCTGCACAAAATTCAATCCAAATTAATCAAAGACCTCAACATAAAACCAGATACACTAATATGATAGATGAGAAAGTGGGGTATTAAACTCATTGGCAGAGGAAAAAACTCTGAACAAGACAATGATAGCACGGGTACTGAGACCAACAAGTAATAAATGCAACCTCCTGAAGCTGAAAACTGTGCCAAATGACAGTCATTTGAACAAAGCGGCAGCCTACAGAATGGGAAAAATATTTAGCAATCAACACATATAATAGAGGTTTACTATCTAAAATATATATACAGAGCTAAAAATAACAACAACAAAAAAACCTTAACACCAAGAAAATAAAATAACACAATTAAAAATGGGGTAAAGAACTAAACCTATAGAACTCAAAAGTTAAAACACAAATGGCTGAATTAATCAACATCCTTAGCCATCAGGGAAATGTACATTAAATGTCCTTTGAGATTTCATATTATACCAGTCAAAGTAGCCAAATTCAATAAAACAAATGACAGCTCACGCTAACAAGGATGTGGGGGAAGGGGAAACAATTACTCATTGCTGAAGGTAGTGCAAACTATGAAAATCATGTGGCAGTTGAAAAATATGCTAAGTCAACTCTCTTCACAGGGTGTTAGTAAATACTATAAAAATTGCAAACTCAAAACATAGAAGAATAACATTGGAATATCAATGTTTATCAGACTAACACCTAAATAGTTGTTCGTGCGTGAGACTTTCTATTGTTTTTACAAGAACTGACCTGTGTAAATGTTTTAGAGTTATTGGTCTATGGTTACCCAGCACTATGTGCTTGGGCAGAACACTTCTATAACAGTAGAAGTGCTCTGGAAAACCACAAAAAGATTCTCCACCTTATATTGTTTGGAATAAGAGATACAGAATGCCTGCCTGCATTACCAGGCTTTCTTCCTTTTTCCATTTATTCCGTTAGAGCCCCTCAGCCTATTGGATGGTGCTATCCACTTTTGGAGCAGGCCTTCCCGCTTTAGTTAGTCTTTGGAAATGCTTCCACATCCCCACCATGAGGTATACTCTACTGGTATCCTAAGTATTTCTGAATCCAGTCAAATTGACAATTAGGAAGTCTACCTCTTGTAAAATTTATGGTCAACACAAACAAATCTTCTTAAAAACAGGTTTTGCCTCAAGTTTATTTGTTAAAAAAAAGCATGGATTTTATCTGCCAATATGAGGATCAAACAAATCTTAATCTATAACATTCCAGGAACCAGAGAGCTCAGTAGTTAAGAGCACACACTGTTCTTCCAAAGGAACCTGTAACTTCAAATCTAAGTTATCTGATATCCTTCCTCTTCTGGCCTCCATGAGCACTGCATGTACATGTGTACGCACACACACGCATGCACGCACACACACACAATAATAATAATAATAATAATAATAATAATAATAATAATAATAATAATAATAATAATATAAAATAAATGTCTAAAACTGGCATCACATTCCATGCTTGGTCTCCAAAGGTCCCAGGATTATATCATGGTAAAATGCATTAAAACCCTTTCTAATAGTTTAATCATTAAAACATTGCTGAAATTTTCAAAACAAAAATGTCCCCTGAGACTCAAAGTATGGTTTTAGTGCCTGGAAAATAATAAAAGAGCATGGTGCATAGTTCCAGGATACAATGCTACAAAGTAAACATTCTCATTTCAAAAAAGGGAGAAATTAAATCATAAAAAAGAGGGCAGGGAGTGAAAGAGTTCCAAAAACAGCACAACAAACATTGTAGCTTCATGCCCAGCAGCTAGAGCACACTATCATATGATAAGCGACCCAGAGTTTGAAGAAAGCTCCACGACTACGGCCTTTCCCTTTACAGTTCACATGACCCCGCTGCCACCCTGCTCTCATTTGATGGCTTCATCTGCAGTTTAGCAGCTGCTCTACATTCTTAGCATCCCCAACTCTTAAGACTCTACACATAATTAAGAGGGGATATTCCCGCTGAAGTGAGTGGGGCCATTGTATAGGCTAGAAATGTATAGGGGAAATGAAGAATCAGAGGAGACATCCTCCTTTGTCACCCTTTGGTCTTTTCTGTCCTACTTTGGATCTTTAGCATTAGTAGAACAGGCTAAGCAAAGGGTAGAAGTAGTAAAGTGATAGCAAATGACTGCATCAGCAGCAGCCACCTTGTAGTGAAAACAGTAGCAACAATAGCTGCAAGACAGTGGCTGAGCAGCTGAGTGAAGAAATGACTGCCCAATAAAGCGCAGCACATCAATACTGAACAAAAACAGAAGACTATGAGGAACCAGAGATGGTAAACTGTGGGCCCAAACAAAAATAAAAACCAGAGAGGAGACCTCAACAACAGGAATTCTTTCCCTATGCTTCTCAGCAGACATGATGTGAGCTTCTGTTCTACCATGCTCTCTATGCCATGATGGAGAGACCCTCTGAAACCATGAATCAATATTTTCTCTGAGTTGTTTCTGTCAGACATTTTGGTCATAGTGATAACAGGGATAATAGATATCAATATTAGTACTAGAGAATGAGGTTATTATTATAAACAAATTTGACTATGTGGTAGCTAAGACTTTGGAACAGGTTTGTGGGAAGAAGAGATTAGAGAAGATAAGGGGCTAAAGAAAGCCTAGGGGTTTGTAGGCTTTTAATGGACAATTCAGATGTGAATTCAGAAGACCAGACTATTGATAGGAATGTGAACAGTAAGCACTGTCCTCATGAAGTTTTAGAGATAGAAACAATGACTCGATTGAGATTTTGAGTAAAGACTGTATGGTACATTACTGTGAAGAACATATTTCCATTTTATCCGTCTCCTGAATCTTCGTAGAATGCTGAACTTAAAACTAATGTGAGGGGATGGATGGAGGGAGAGAGTATGACTGGAATTGAGGAGCATTTGTGGGGGAGGGCATATGAAAACTTAGGGCAGTGGAAACTCCCTGGAATCTATGGGGGCAACACTAGCAAAGACTCATCATAGTAGAGGGGAATATGGAGCCTGAATCAGCCATCTTTAGTAACCTGGCAAGAGTTTCAGTGATGACACTAGGACATCAGCCCAGCAACAAAACCTTCAACCTAAATTTGCCCTGACTGCAAGATGTGCTCAGGTAAAGGTGGCACAGAACTCGTAGGAGTGGCCAGCCAATGACTGGTACAACTTGAGACTCATGCCACAAGAGGGAGCCCACTCCTGACACTGCCTGGAGGGCCAGGAACCAGAGGCTGGATAGCCCAGGACCTAGAATAGGTCACACAACTGGTCAAAAGAAAAAAGTCCATAAAATAATAACTAATTATAATCTGCTATACTCATAGATCAGGGATTAGCCCAACTGTCATTAGAGAGGTTTCATCCACCAAATGATGGGAGCAAAGTCAGAGATCTGCAGCCAAACATTAGGTGGAGTGATGGGAGATGTCATTCTGTAAATATGTTTCTTGTATTGGTTAATGAATAAAGCACTGTTGGCCAATAGGAAAGCAAGATAGGCAGGACTAGGAGACAAGGTGAATTCAGGGAGAGGTAGGAGGAGGTTCAAAATGTAGGACCAAGAGAGAACTCCAGGTCCTCTCTCCAGTAAGATAAGACCATGTGGAGATACTCTGATAGACAAAAATGGGTTAATATTTACGACAGAGCAAGCCAATAAGAAATGTTAGCAACAGGCTAACAACTTTATATCTAATACAGCATCAGTGTGTTATTTGGGGCTGATAAGGCTCTGGGACCAGGTTGGGGAGAAAACTACTCGTAACAGTGAAGCTTGGAGAACCCAACGTTAGATGCCGAAGATAAATTGTAGGAGCTAGAGGGGCCAAGGACACCACAAGAACACAGCCCACAGAATCAACTAAGCAGGGCTCACAGGGACTCACAGAGACTGAAGCAGCAATCACAGAGTATTATGTATGAGGACCTAGTCTAAGCTAAGTCTTCTGCATATATTTATGGTTGTGTAGGTTGCTCTTCTTCTGGGACTCCTAACAGTAGGAATGTAAGTATCTCTGACTTTTTTGCCTGCTCTTGGGACATGTGCACAGAGCTGCCTAAGAAATTGGTTCTCTGGGATTTGTTTCAACATGCTTATGTAGCAGAAATTCAGAAGCTGCTGTACATACAGTCAAAGGGAACTAGAATATTGATAGACCTTCTGCCAAACTTTAGCAACGTACATGTAATAGTGTTTGTTCAGACATTCAAAATGCAAGAGCTATGAAATTATGGAGCTTTTTACCCAAACTTCAAAGCAAAGCCTGTGAGGCCAGGCAATGTGCACCATGATCAGGTGACCTAAAGTTATCCTTGAGGAGTCACAGGATGAAGCACTACAAATGAAGCTAAAGGTAAAAATGTCAGCCCCATATATTAGAGATGCCAGGAGCATGGAGAATTTGCTTTAAAAAACCCAAAGGCAGCAAGTAGAGTCCATGTGGACTGCAAATGGCAAGGTTATAGTAATATGGTGGTCCAACACCTCAAATGCACTTATCATGTCATAAGGAACCCTGAATACCGGATATGGCAGCACATTAATGATTTCCCTACTATCCTCCTATCTTCTTAATGAATTCTCACCATCGTCCTAGTCCTCCTTTTTGAAATGGGAATGTTTGTCATATGCCATTATACTTTAGATGTGACCTACATTTTATTCTATATAGGATGACACATCAAATGTTGCTTTTAGTCTCAAAGGAGACTTTGTGTTTGAAATATTGATCAGTGTTATACTTGTTAAACAATAGGGGCACTTGAAGATGGATTTATTGTATTTCACCTTATGAAATGGATACAACCCATTTGGAGGCCAGAATAAGAATGCTATGATTTAAAGAGATATATTTAGGTATAAATTTAACAAGGATTTGGATTTGTGATGGTTAATCTTGATTGTCCAAACAACTGAGTTGGAAAACACCTAACATGTTACCAAATCACAACTCATAGTAAGGCTCTAGCTCATTTATAAAGATAATTAACTAAGGGACAGGGGGTAAAACCTGCCCTTACTAAGAGGATATAATACAAATAGGCAAGAATAGAAAAATGGGGGAAACTGGGGGCTGGACAGCTTCTGCTGTTAAGAGCACATATTGTTCTTGTAGAAGACCCAAATCAGTTCTCAGCACCCATATCAGGTAGCTCACAATTACCTGTAAATCCAGCTCCAGAAGGATTTGATGTCTTTTTCCAGCCTCTGTGGGCACACTATATGAATGCAGGAATCTCCTCACAAACACACTTACACACAGAACTAATAATGAAAAACAAGTATATTTGAAGAGAAGAAATTACAAAATTCACTAATGCAGACATATTCATATTCATACTCTGTGTGTGTGTGCATGTGTGTTTGTGTCTGTGTGTATTTATTGTCCCACACGAGATAAGATGTTCTGTTCCACCAAGAGCCCTGACCCACAACGGATTGATACTATGGACAAATATAATTGCCCTCCCTTGTGTATTTTGTCTCAGTAACAAAAGACTAACACATCATGAATTGGTTATAAAGCTAATAAACACATTGGTTCCACCTGTGGTATTCCTAACCTCTATGTCACGTAGGGTGCTAGTGCTCACTAGTTTTCAAAGATGTCTTTTTGTTTTAATTGTGTGAAGCTTTTACCTGAATTCATGAATGTGTACCCCTTGTATGCCTGATGCCTGAGAAGGGCACCCAAAGATGTCAGAAGAGGGCATCAGATGCCCTAAAACATGAGTTGCAGCTGGTTTTAAGCTGTTGTGTAGGTGTAAGAAATGGAATACAGGTCGTCTGAAGGAGTAACAAGTGTTCTTAACCACGGTGCCACCTATCTAATTCCACACCCTTATTTTTATGTATTTTGCTGCTTTGTGCTGCCCAAAATAGCCTTCTTCAAAGCTACCTTCAGAAGACTGGTGAAAGACGTCATTAGTGTAAAGATGGAGGACTAATATCCACCTTCAAAATCCCCAAAATAGTTTTCTGTTTGCTTGCTAATAAATTCTCAAAAAAGAACATTTATTTACAATGATTACAAAAATCTATGTAGTAAAGGGTATACATCGCAAAGTAAATGTCCCTGAACTTCAGACTCCATGTTCTCCTTGCTGAAGTCACTTGTTAACATTTTTTAAAATAAACCCTTTCAAATAATGTGTATATGCAGGCACACACAAAAATAAAAACACAGCATTCATATTACACTGTTCTTTGTCTTTTAGCACATGTATGTTTTTGATGTTTATACTAAATTTTGTATTTATACTTCATTCTTGTTTCATTTTGTTTTGATGTTTCATTTTCTTTTAAGTTTTTGTTTTAAGGAGATTTTTATGTTTTTGTTTGTTTGTTTGAGACAGGGTCTCACTATGTAGTCCTGGGTGGCCTGAAACTTGCTATATAGACTATGACAGCTTCTTATTCACAGATATCCACCTGCCTCTCCATCTCAAGTGTGGGAATTAAACCATGCCTGGCTATATAATTTATTATGTGGACAAAAGCACTGAATCTTCTTTTAGAGGCATACCACATTTATTTAAATGTTCTCCAATTTGTGGACTTTTTATTAGATTTATTATTGCAAACAACACCATAATGAATAGTTGTTGGTGGATGCAGTAACTGCACCAAGTTAAAAAAAAAAAAAGAAGGAAAGACAAACAGACAGACATGAAACTGGGAAAGAGAGATAATGGTAGGAGTCTTGAGATGAGTTAGAAGTATAACAGGTAGATATAATCAAGATATAATGCACATCTTTTATAAAAAGGTTTATACCTGCTATGCGTCAATAAAATAGTTTTAGGGATACAGATAAGCATTCAATATATGTATACATATCTTTCTTTTCTAGATTTTATATTCAAGCATATTAATACAAAGTCATGAATCTCACTGAGAGATTTTAAGACATGTATATAATTCACTTTGATCATATTTACCCCATTATAAACCTCTCATATCCCCTCTCTGCCCCCCCAACTTCTTGCCCCCCAAGTTCCTCTTCTACATTTATATTTTTTTTTTACTTGTGTGTGCGCACAAGTGTATGCATGCATGCACACAAGCACGCAGGTGTGTGAGGAGACTAGAACAGGGTGTCAAGTTTCTGGGAGCTGGAGCTGCAGTCAGGCAGGCAGGCAGGCCATCATGTGGCTTCTGGATACTAAACTTAGGATACCAGAGATGACCTAGTAAGCATACTCTATGAGATTTCTGTATAATATCTAACTATAAAACCACTCAATGTACTGTTACTAAAGTAATCTCCTATGATCATATAACAAGTTTAGTTGTAAAAATTGCAGAAGTGAAGATGAGTTTAACTGTGCCTCTGAATGAGCAATCACGTGTATGTGTGTGTGTTTGTGTGTGTGTGTGTGTGAGAGAGAGAGAGAGAGAGAGAGAGAGTCAATACATTCCAGAGATGCCAGAACCAATTACACACACAGGGAGAGAGAGAGAGAGAGAGAGAGAGAGAGAGAGAGAGAGAGAGAGAGAGAGAGAGGAAAAGAAGAAATTCAAGGTCATTTTCAGCTATACAGTAAGTTTGAGTACAGCCTGATCTACTTGTCTCAATAAATGGGGGTGGGGAGAAAAGGAAAAGGAAAGCTCTGGAATCATGATCCATCCAAAAATCAATCACGTGTGTGTGTGTGTGCGCGCGCACGTGCGCGCGTGTACACACACACGTTTACATGAATGCACATGCACACACTAGTGCACGTGTGCATGCATGCATGTTCTCACATAAGTATATTTAAAATCAGGAGTCACTAAATGATTAGAAACCAGATCAATATTAATTGTATTCTGTACATTTACAGTGGTAGTCTTTGAAAGTGTACCAAATTTACCATCTTTGAGAAAAGTGAATCCTATTAAACTTTCAAAACCCTATGGTTTATTGCATTAGAGGAAATGTACAAAATACATTGTTTTCTTATCAAATGTACATCCAGAATATAGAAATTTCTCCAATAAGTAAGATAAAGGTAAATAACTCAATCAAAATGAGCCACAATGTTTTTTAATATACTTTTCCCCTGATACTAAGCACCTGTAACAGCATGCATACAACCTGAGCTAGCCAAAACCAGACCAACTCCCAGCATGGAGACAGTGTTTGGGAATAAAGTTCATCTTCTAGCCAAAGAGCAAGGGCAATTGTTAGCTGCTGAAAGAGGGTCAGTTTTATATGAGTATAATCTCTAATAAATCAAGAATGCTCCAGTGGAAGACTATACATCGAAGTATATTTAGACTGCACAAACTCAGCCTGGACGGTGAAACAGGATACAAAGCTGGGTGGGAAGGGGGTTGGATCTGGGAAGACTTGGGAAAGCAAGGGTGAATATGATCAAAAACCGTATGAAATTCTCAATGAACTAATAAAATATTTTTAAAGGTACTAAACATCAACAAGCACAAGAGAAACATAAATTAGAACCACAATATACTACCACATATACACTCAAATAACTAAAATTGAAAACACTGACAATATGAAATTGTAGTGATAATATGAGCCAAAAGGCATCTCAGAAAAATTGCTGGTGAGAAGCAAAGTTAGTACAACCAATTTGTGAGACAGTATCTCAGAATGACATAGATCTCTTGAACGTAAACATGTGTTAGTAACTCCACTTTCAGACATTCATCCCCCCAAAATTAATATATAATGAAAATATCTATGCCCAAAAGTTTATAGCCAGGGCTGGAGAGATGGCTCACTGGTTAAAAACACTGGCTGATCTTCCAGAGGTTCTGAGTTCAATTCCAAGCAACCATGGTGGCTCACAACCATCTATAATGAGATCTGATGCCCTCTTCTGGCATGAAAGCATAGATGCAGAAAGCACTCATACCTCCTCCAAAAGAAAGAAAAGGTTTATAGTCAGATGATCCATAACAGCTCCAAATTGGCTTCTAAATAGTCATAATCCTATATGTGCATGAATAAACAATACACTTAAAATAATAAGCCATTAATGTGCACAATATGAATGGTTCTCAAAAATATGCTAAATATAAGAGATCAAACACAAAAAATACACTAACAGAAAAATTGAAATTATTAAATGCAAGATTCTAAAAAGAATATTAATAGGAACAAGGAAACATTTCAGGTTGTAAGACTGAAACTCAATTTGACTTTGGTGGTAGTCAGACAAATGTATTCAATCATTGATATCAACCAAACTATATATTTTAAATAAGTGTATCTTGTGCAAACTACAATTCAGCAAAGCTGAAATTTTTTAAAAAGAGGGAAGATTAATTGTGTTTCGTCCACATGCCAACCTACACTAGTTGTCTAGAGGATTTTTGTTATGAACACTTTTGGGGGGGAAGTTTTTTCTCATGACAGGGTTTCTCTGTGTATCCCTGGCTGTCCTGGAACTTATCTGTAGACCAAGCTGGCCTCAAACTCACAGAGATCTGCCTGTTTATATCTGGGAGTAAAGGTGTCTGTCACCACATCGAGCTTCTAGTGGTTTCAAGTGGACAATCACATTAAAAATCTACCTTCATCAGAGCACACTGGAATTGACAGTATATTCAGACTGCCTTCTTGGAGAATGTCATGTGGAATACGATACTTTAAATGCCCTTCCCCTATAATGAGATTGATGACTACCTTAAATGCCATCTTAGAACCTTCATCCAGTAGCTGATGGAAGCAGAAGCAGACACCTATAGCTAAGCACTGAGCCGAACTCCTGGAATCTAGTTACAGTGAGGGAAGAGTGATGAGCAAAAGGGTCAAGACCAGGCTTAAACCCACAGAAACTGCTGACCTGAACAAGGTGGAGCTCATTGACCCCAGACTTGACAGCTTGGAAACTAGCATAGGGTAGCAGGTCTCCTGCATGTGGGTGTCAATTAGGATGCCTGGGTAGTCTATGGGGCCTCTGGCAGTAGAACCAGTATTTATGCCTTGTATATGAATGAACTTTGGGAGCCCATTCCCCATGGGCTCTCTCAGCCTAGACACATGGAGAAGGGCCTAGGCCATGCCCCAAATGATGTGACACACTTTGAAGAACCCCCATCGAAGGCCTCACCCTCCCTGGGGAGTGGATAGCAGGGTCAGTGCGGGACAGAACAGGGTGGGAGGGAGAAGGAACTGGGATTTATATGTAATATAATATTGTTTTTAATTTAAGTAAAAATTTATATTAAAAACAAAAAATAAATTAAATAAATAAACATTAGCCATCTCTGATGTTGCTTCCTCCCATTTTTAGGCCTTTTTTGAGATCTCCTTCCTCCCTTGAGAGTCTGAGATATACACAGAAACACATACATGAGAATACACACAAACTACTTTTTAAAATATAAAATTATATTTTATTTTCTTTAATATTTAAACTACTGAATTCCCTTTTCCTTGAATTTTTCTATTGACATCTCACTAACAAACTATCTGTGGGCTCTTTTCAATGTCTGAACTCTTTCTTATTTCTTTGATGATTCAATTGTATCGCCATTTTGCTCCTCTTTAAGAAGGCAGAGGGAGAGTGATAAATTCCCTTAATGAATAGTGTCACAACATGTTTAGTGCTAATCTCTTGAAGAATCTAATGAAGAATCTAATGGGTTAAATGGCATGGCTTCATCCATAGAAGCAAAGTGGCCTCTCCAAGCTTATGATTATTCTCATAAGATTTTAGCCTTATTTATATTCTGACTATACCCACATAGTGCATTGTGACTAGGCATCAGTGAATTTCATACTAAACCAAGAGAGTCATGCCCTATTCTATCTCCTGTCTCAAATTACACTTAACTCTGCTGCCCATCTCTGAATACTAGACAAAAGCCAAAAGATGTGCAGAGAATAACATTGAGTCTGTTTATCAGAAAAGTTAAAAAGGCTCATGCAAAGTCTCATCAGAAATACATATGGAGTCAAAGATATTTTGTATTGTCTTATCATAAATGGAATACACACACACACACAGAGACAGACAGAGAGAGAGAGAATCATAAAACATGCTGCTATACCTATGAAGTAAGAGAAAAAATATTGTGCCTCTTGAAAAACAACAGTGAATTTTTATTTATATTTTTTGTAAAGCAATTCTACAACTAAAACTTTATTAAGAACTGTAGCTGAATGTGTTAGTATGCACTTGCAATCCCAACATTTGGGAAACTGAGGTAAATGGACTGTTTGAGAGAAGCTTTGGTTAAATTCAAGACCAGCCTAGGTTATACAGCAAGAATCCATTTTCAAAAGCAAACAAAAATTCTGGCACATTCACACCTATCCTAACTATGACCTCCTTATGTGAATTTACTTATCTATAATTTCAGGGCAAATAACAGCACTCTCACAACAATATCATGGATATGTCCTTATAGCACACTGTCATTTACATTAAGGTGATGAGATATTTGGGACTGAGTTATCAAGATGTGGGAGATTCAGTATTAAACCCAGGAAGATCGTGGGCAAACAAGAATGCATGAGGCCTATAGACCTCCTTAAAGAACCAGTTACTACTACAAAACATCAGATTTATTTTTTTGACATATATATATACATATATATATTTCCTTATTATACATATCAATCCCAGGTCCCATTCCCTCTCTCCCTCCCATGCCCCCCAACCCCACTTCTGTCCCATTCCCCACCCCCACTCCACAGGGAGGGTGATGCCTTCCAGGAGTGATCATCAAAATCTGTCAAGTCATTTGGAGTAGGGTCTAGGCCCTCCCTCCTGCCTCTAGGCTAAGGAAATAACCCTCCATTGGGGATGTGCTCCAAAAGTCCTTTCGTGCACCAGGGATACATCCTGGTTCCACTGTCTGAGGTCCCTTAGACTGCCCAGGCCTTCTGAGACCCACATTCAGGGGGTCTGAGTAGGTCCAATGCTGGTTTCCCAGCTATCGGTCTGGGGGGTCTATGAGCTCCCCCTTGTTTAAGTCAGCTGTCTTTGGGTTTCTGAAGCCTGGTCTTCACCCTTTTCTTAACACTCCTCCCTCTCTAGAACTGGATTCCAGGAGTTTGGGTCAGTGTTTAGCTGTGGGTGGCAGTTTCTGTTTCCATCAGCTACCAGCTGAGGGCTCTATGATAGCTTATAAGTTAGTTGTCAATCTCATTATCAGGGAAGGACTTATAAGGAAGCCTTTCCACTGTTGCTCAGATTGTTAGTTGTGGTCATCCTTGTAGATCTTTGGACATTTCTCTAGAGTCAGTTTTCTCTTCAAACCTATAAAGGCTCGCTCTATTATGCTATCCCTTTTTCTGCTCTCATCTATTCATCCCCTGACGCAAATTTCTTGGTCTCACATGTTCTCCTCTCCTCCCCTTCTCTTTCTCCTAATTCCCTCTCCACTCAAGGCCCACCACTCCCAATATGCTCAGGAGATCTTGTTTCTTTCCCCTTCTGTGAGGGACCTAAGAGGGAACTCTTAGGTTCCTCCTTGTATCCTAGTTTCTCTGGCTGTGTGAATTATAGGCTGGTGATCCTTTGCTCTATGTCTAAAATTCATATATGAGTGAGTACATACCATGTTACTCACTCAGGATGGTTTCTTCAAGTTTCATCCATTTGCCTGTGAATTTCAAGATTCCATTTTTTTCCCCACTGAGTAGTATTCTTCAGTTGACTGGCATCTAGGTTGCTTCCAGGTTCTTGCTATTTCAAATAATGCTGTTATGAACATAGTTGAACAGATGTTTTGTTGCATGGATGTGGATCATTTGAGTATATGCCTAAGAGTGGAATTCCCAGGTCCTGTGGTAAACTGATTCCCATTTTCCTGAGGAACCGCCATAATGATCTCCAAAATGGCTGTATGAGTTTGCACTCCCACCACCAGTGGAGGAGTATTCCCTTTCTCCACATCCTCTCCAGCATAAGCTGTCATTAGTGTTTCTAATTTTAGCCATTCTGACAGGAATAAGATGGTATCTGGGAGTTGTTTTAATTTGCATTTCTCTGATGGCTAAGGACGTTGAGCACTTTAAGTGTCTTTTAGCTATTTTAGATTACTCTACTGAGAATTCTCTCTTCAGTTCTGTACCTCCCTTTTTAATAGTGTTATTTGGTGATTTGGTGACTAGTTTCTTGAATTCTTTGTATATTTTGGAGATCATCCCTCTGTCAGATGTGGGGTTGGTGAAGATCTTTTCCCACTCTGTGGGCTGCTATTTGGTCTTGTCGACTGTGTCCTTTGCTTACAGAAGCTTCTCAGTTTGAGGAAGTCCCATTTATTAATTGTTGATCTCAGTGTCTGTGCTACTGATGTTATGTTCAGGGAGCAGTCTCCTGTACCAATTCGTCCAAGGGTACCTTCCTCTTTCTCTTGTAAGAGATTCAATGTGGCTAGATTTATGTTGAGGTCTTTGATCCATTTGGACTTAAGTTTTTTGCATGGTGATAGAGATGGATCTATCTGCAGTCTTCTACATACCATCATCCAGTTATGCCAGCACTATTTGTTGAAGATGCTTTCCTCCTTCCATTGTATAATTTTAGCTGTTTTGTCAAAAATCAGGTGTTCGTAGGTGTGTGTGTTAAAATAAGGATTTTCAATTCAATTCCATTGGTCTACCTGCCTATTTTGTGCCAATACCAAACTGATTTCAGGACTATAGCTCTATAGTAGAGTTTGAAGTAGAGAATGGTGATGCCTCCTGAAGGTTCTTTATTATACAGGGTTGTTTTGGCTATCCTGGGTATTTTGTTTTTCCATATAAAGTTGAGTAAGTAATTTTATCATTTATGAAATACCAGTCACATGCCAGACCCACTATATAAACCAGTAGGTCTCTAACTTGAAATGATATTGCTCTGGCCTACTTAATTTGCTTTTGTCCCATTCCCCCTTTTGAAATGGGAATGTGTACTCTGTGCTATTGCTTGATGGAAGAAAATAATTTGTTTTCTTTTGATTATTTTCAGTTAAGAGATGTCTTGAGTCTCAGAAAACAGTTTGGACTTTGGAATTTGAGTCTTCGGACTATGTTAGACTATGGGAACTTTTATATTATGAGATATCTATAGATCCATGTGGCCTGCTGTGGAATAACCCTTCTGTACACTATGAATATGTTGCTCTCATTGTTAATGAACTAACTGGCCAATAGCTAGTTAGGAAAATGTTAGGTGGGAGAGCCAGACTGAGAGAATGCTGAAAGAAGGAGGGCAAAGTAGCCAGCTAGAAGCAGAAGAAGCAGGAGATGAACATACTGTGCTGAGAAAAAGGTACCGCCACATGATAGAGCATAGATAGGAAATATGGGTTAATTTATATTGTAAGAAATAGTGACACGCCTAAATTATCAGCCAAGCATTTATAATTAATAGTAAGTCTCTGTGTGGTCATTTGGGGAGCCGGGAGTCCAGAAGAAAAATTGCCTACAGGAGGCCAAGGAATGAATGTCATGGTTTGAATGTAAAATATTTCCTAAGTTTTTGAACACTTGATCCACAGATCGTGGCAATGTTTGAGGAAATTATTGAGCATTGAAGGGATGGGGCCTGTCTAGAGGAAGTGGGTTGCTATTTGGAAAGCCTTCAGATATATTACCTGGCCTGCTTCTTTATCATGCTCTCTCTCTCTCTCTCTCTCTCTCTCTCTCTCTCTCTCTCTCTCTCTCTCTCTCTCTCTCTCTCTCTCTCTCTCTCTCTCTCTCTTCATATTCTCTGTCTGTTTCTCTCCCTCTTCCTCTCTCTCTCCCTCCAATACCCCCTCACTCCTGTCCACTGAGATATGAGCAAGTAGCTGCCACACACCCCCACTGTCAGAGAACTACTCACTGTCATAGTGTTCCCATCATGATAAACTATCCATCAAATTGTGAGCCAACATAAACCTTTCTTCCCTTAAAAAAAAAGAAAGAAGCCACGGAGTTTAACATCTTAAAACAGAATAGTTTCATTTCACACATACATGAACACACATGTACATGTGCACACACAATGAGTAACATGTAACCTATAACTGAAACTCATTATGTTAATAAATGCCCACTGAACACAGTCTGAGTGGTGCTCAAAAGGCAGAAGGAAAGAAGGAAGTGGACTTACAAGACAGAAATAACAAACACCATGAAACTCACAAATGGTATTTGTCTCCTCAGTAACACTATCCAGTAGCTCAGTGCTGCATCCAGAAAAGATACTCAGCAAGTACAGACAATTCTTGCCTTGGGTAGAAGTATGATCTCCTTACACAGCTAGTATGTTACCTCTATGATATTCTCTAACACATAATAGAACTGGCCCCAGGAAAGCCTTATGTAAAGAATACCTTCCTTATTCCTCCCGCATTTATTGAATCCTTATCTAGTCTCTGACCAAAGTCTTGAACTTAATCATAGGCTTATTTTCCTACTGGTCAGCTAGATGCCTCCAGGCAACCTCACTCTAGAATGCTTCATCTCCTAGTCACTAATAAAGAAATAGAAATCCTAATACTTCATGATTTGGGGAAAAATAAATTAGAGAATTAAGGTGAAAATATGAGCAGAGGGCATGGTACCCAAAAGTTCTACAGAAGTGGCAACTGTTTCCCATAGCATTTTCAACAATTCCAGCTGTCTGCCAACATGGTACTATGGATGGGAAAAGCTCATAATCCCATGGCAAGGAAAACTGAACAAATAGACTATTGCTGATTTTTAGGGAAGTGAAGGTACTGTATATGGTACAGCAATAAGGAATTATTGTCTTTCTACATTGTCTAAATTCATGGACAGTGCAATACTAACAGTGGCCTGATGGAACCCATGGATGTTCTATACATTTGTCCATCATAACAAAGACACTGTTTGGGAGGGGGTTGTTGTTAGGGGAGATCTGTGGATGGGTAGAAAGTAGAAAATCTCTATACCTTCTGCTCAATTTTGCCATGATACTAAAACTGCTCTAAAATAAAGTTTATATAAAGTGTAGATTTATATGAAAAGAAAATCTTTATTGTCTGGGATAAAAGTTCAAGAAATCATGCACTACATTGAGTGGTAGTTGTGTATTCGTTTTTCTTTATATTTTCTTTCTTTTCCTTTTCTATTTTCAGACAGGGTCTCATGTAGCCAAGGCTGACCTTGAACTTCCTTTGTAAATGAAGCTGGACTTGAACTCTTAATACTAATACCTCTATCTCCTGAGTGCTACACTTTAAAAATAAACTGAACTTTCTGGTATGGCTCTGCCAATTCACATTCCCACAACAGTATATGAGTAATAATATTTCTCCATGTCCTCACCAGCATTTGATGGCATCAATGACATTGTAATTGATAAGTGCATAGTAATATCTCACTATCATTTTAATTCACACTTTATGTTGAGACAATTATGTGGATCATTTTATGTGCATATTTGCCACACACATATCCTGTTTAGTGAAATGACTTTGGAGATCTTATGTCTAATCTCCAAATAAATTGTTTCTACTATGAAGTTCTGTGATTTCTTTATGTATTATAGATCCCAGTCTTTTGTCATGTGCTAATGTCTGTAAATATTTTCACCTAAGCTATAGACCATTGCTTTTTGAATAAACACTTGCCAAGCAATAGTTCCAGAGTTGATGAGTTTTAATTTCTCAAGTTTTCCTTTAATGGATATTACTTTTGACCCTGGCATTTCAGATGGTAAGTCACATTTGTTAAAGAAAAGCAACTAAGACTAATTAAATCTGACAAAGTTTTAGAGCAAGACACAGGCTCTACAAGTGAGCAATACTACAGACTGAAGATGGTTCAGAATACTCCCATTTCAAATCTTTATTTATCACTGAAAGAATAGGAACCATCATGTAAATGTTAGCTAATTGGTGCAGGTGGGCATTTGTCTTACTTATACACATTTGGCAGACTTATAAGCATGGATTAGATGACAATTTGGCTACCATGATTGTCTAAGGCTGATCTGCTTAGTTGGAGGGGGTAATTTCAGTTATGGCTTGCTTTTGTACATCAAGCTAGGGTGCGATTCATTATACATGAAGGCTACTATGGCTCATCAACTAAATATTAAGGTAAGCATGACAGTTAATCTTGTCAACTTGGAGAAAAGTGCCCAGGAAGTTAAAAAAAATCATTCTTCTGAGTGTATCTGTGGTGGTACTTCTAAAGAGGATTGTCTGAAGGAGTAAAGCTCATCTTGAATGTGGGCATCACCATCTCATAGACTAGGAGACCTTCAGAATAGCCCCAGAACAATTGTTAATTCATTCTTTCTATATGTCTCCCTCCCTCCTTCCTTCCTTTTCTTCTTGACTGTTATGAGGAAAGAAGCCACTGCTACATATTCCCACATCATGGTGTTCTGGCCTACTATGGACCCAGAATGAACACAGCCAAGGATAATGGGTTAAAGCTTAAACATGAACCAAATAATCTGTCATTTATTTCAAGTATTTTGTCAAAGCAATCAAAATCTGACTAAATGGACACAGTAGGTTTAGGGCATATTCATTCCAGTTTAGTAAAGTGGACCATTCCTCTTTGTTATGTAGCCCAGTTATCTTCTATGTTCTGAAGCTTGGACTCAACACTGAATCATTATACACCTGGTAAGTCCAAAACATTGCCTTAGCCAATCTTCCCAACCACCGTGACCTATTGATTTTCTCAAGGTCCCACAGCCAGAAAGTGGAAAAACTTGATCTCTTCTGCTTCCATCTGCCTATCCATGAGGAGGCCCTCACCAGTTCAGCCCATCTGACAGACAGCTGCTTTTTTTGGTCCCCCCCCCACTTATGATTTGTGAATATTGGTTAAGAAGTTCATTTGGGAGCTAGGCTCCTGGAACTGGATTTTCATATTTCTCCATCTTTGATGCATGTATTTTCGTTACTTGCTCAACCTCTATGACACTTTAATTACGTCCTTTTCACTTTCAAAAGCTTCCCTCTTGGGATTGGTTAGGATGATGGCTCAGTGGTTAAGAATGCTTACTGCTCTTGCATCTCATAATAATTGTACATAACTCCAACTCCAAGAGATTTAGTTAATTCTGGTTTCTACAGAGTAAAATAAAAGCTAAGATAAGGCTGAGCTTGTGTAACTAATATTAAGTCTCTGTGTCAATGTTTGGGAGCTGGTTGGTGGCCCAAAAGAAAAAGCCTGGTATAGTAATCTACAGATTCAACATAATCCCCATTAAAATCTTAGTATCACTCACAAGCTCCCACCATCATAAACTCCGCTACTTCTTCCCTGTGGTGGTTTGAAAGAAAATGGCCTGCAAAGGGAGTGGCACTGTTAGGAGGTATGGCTTTTGGGAGGAAGCCTGTCACTGTAGGGGTGGTCTTCAAGGTCTTCTATGCTCAAGCTACTCCCAGTGTCACAGATTACGGTCTGTTGCCTCTGAGTCAAGGCACAAGAACTATCAGTTCTGGTATCATGTCTCACCGAAATGATGATAATAGACTGAACCTCTGAAAATATAAGCCACCATAATTAAATAATTTTCCTTTATACAAGATGCTATGGTCATAGTGTCTCTTCACATCAATAAAAATCTTAAGACATTCCCCATTGAGCTAAAGAAAATCGTTCTTTCTATAAGTTTCCTTTTGATGACTACTCGAATACAAAGACAAGTAATATAACTGATATACTTGCCTAGGTTATCTGCTTTAGCATTTCACTAACACTGCTGTATTTAACAAAATAGTGGCATGAAATAGAAGGTTTTGATTTTCCATTAGAAGGTCATATCATGGAACTTGATCCAGGAGAAGCCAAAGATCAAAAGGAAGTCAAGACAGTGGCAGCAAAACTAAATATTATAGATATATAATCATCTCAGTTGAGATAGTCTCATGGCTTCCTATTAGCTTAGCTGATGGGATCACTTTGAGTCCCTGACACTACTGTTACTTTAGTCCAAAGGCAGAAACTTTAACCCTCAGCCCTAATGGGATGGGAAATGGTCCCTGATGAGCCCAAGGATCTGGATGCAACATGACATAGGACTCGTCAACTTCACTGACACATCCACAAACCTAAATAGCTTTTTTGTTGTAGCTACTTAGCCTAGAAATTCACACAATAATAGAGTATGATGAACATGGAAGGACAGCCATGGCAATCCTGCATTTGTGTAAGGCTTGCTGAAGGAAATGTTGGGAACAACTGAGATTCTGGAATTGAGATCAGTTGAATACACAATATTTACTCCTTTCTACTCCCTAGATCTTCCTGGAATATGAGGCCAGCTGTTTCAACTCAAACTCCTGAAAGATAATGAGCTAAGAGAATGAATGGTTCCTAACTTTGACCTCAGAATTCTCTAGTATAAAACAAGGCCTGCAGCCAAGCAAATGTTAGAAAATACTAGCTATTTCAAAAAAGCATGAAGTGGGGTCCTAGGGGATACTGGTTTCTGAACCAGTTTTTGAACCATAATTTTGCTGTGTTGCTCAGCCTAACTTCTAACTCCCAAACTTTCCATCTCAGCCTTCCAATTGCTGAGATCACAGCCAACAGAAGTTTTAATATTTCACCATAAACAACTCAAACCATAAAGATTGTTTCAATTACTATTTTAGCCACTCTCCACACAGCTTAAACACACATCTCTATGTTCTGTCTGCCATCTTTGCTTTCCTTATCTGGTCTCTCTGATGTTGCTGTCACTCATGCATATCTAGAGACTTTCTTTCTGACTAGCTGTCTAGACTGATGAATCTCTGGTTGGTGTTAAGTTGGCATCTCCCTAGAATGTTAATTCTTAACTTGGCTATTTTAGCATTATAAATTACAGTTGTAGGCAAACATTGCTTTATCCTCATACCAAGCCACCACATAGCAAACCTCATGAGACACACTGCTTTAAGAAAGATGTGAACAATTATAAAATATTTTAAAAATATGGTGTTTATATCATGATATCCTTCAACACATCTGAGTAGCAATTGATATATGTCTAACAGATCACCTTCATCTATTAAAAATGCTTCTCTGACTTGTTAGGGGTTTCCCAAGGATAAAGCAAAGTGGATGCTGTAAAAGGACTGTAGGAAGGTATAAAACACTACAAAAGTGTGTTTTCACTTAAACTCTACTAAAAGGTTCTTGACTTCTTTGGAATCTAGCCTCTGCTCACCTTTTCCAATGCAAACTCAAACCAGTGCATTTCTGTCAAATCCAGCAAGCTCACTGTAGCATTTCATGTGATATCTGATTTAGGGAGGCAACTTGTGTGTGTGTGTGTGTGTGTGTGTGTGTGTGTGTGTGTGTGTGTGTGTGTGTGTGCGTGCGTGCGTGTGTGTGCATGTGTGTGTGTGTGTGTATGAGAGAGAGAGAGAGAGAGAGAGAGAGAGAGAGAGAGAGAGAGGAGAGGGGGTACAATTAAAAACAGGAGTAGTATCCTGTATTTCTGTTGACAACAGCAACTTAGAGAAGGAAAGTGTTTATTTTATCTCAAAGTTCTGGGTCATAGGCCATCACTGCAGACAGTGACAGAGGTGGATATCTGGATATCTGACCACATTGTATCCACAGTTACAGGTAGAGAGCAAGGAATGCAAGCTTGCTTCTATTCAGTCACTTTTCCTCACTAGTGTACAGTTCAATACCTCTTGCTTTGAGAATGGTGCTACCCACAGTAGGAATGTCTTCCCACCTCAATTACCATTATCAAGGTAATCCCCCACATGTACCCCAACAAACCAGCCTGATCTAGATAACCCCTCACTAAGAGCCTCTTCCTATGTGATTCTAGATGATGTCACACTGACTTTTAAAACTAACCATTACAAGTTAGAAAAAGTTGATCAACTCTGTCTGACTTGGGCAGATTGTTCACTACATCTCACATAACCTTCCTACATCATCAGCAGGATTTTACCTTGAACAAGTAAAAGTAATACCTGATAGATGTCACCAGTCTGTAATGTTTGTAGGGTACACAATATATTGAGAACTCATTCCTGCATCCTGATCACTATGTCATTCCTTAGGAAAATGTCCTCTGGTTCTATACATTGCTGAAATCCCCTTGCCTTTCAGAATTGACCAGTTCTCCTTCTCTTAAGAACTTCCCTAAAACATTCCTCTCCCTTCAATTCTCCTCTTTGGCCATCTAGAAAACCCAGAATCTACATCCAAACAATTTGCCATTTTCTCACAATTTTTTACCATGTATCTCTCCCTAATTGTTTTTATTGGTTTTACTCATATCCTAGACCTTTATAACTTTCTGTATCTTGTTATAGTTTCTTGATAAATACTAGGTACAGAATAAGTGTTGTTGCTGTTGTTTCTTGTCCAGCCAGGTCTCGCCGTCCTTCTCAGCCCCAAATAAACACACAGAGGCTTATATTATTATTATTATTGTTCATGAATAAGCATATTTGAAGGCTACAGAAAGGAACTTATAGATACTGAGAAATGCCTTCATCCATGAGATGGTTATTTCTGATTATTAACTTGAGTGGCTTTAGATTCACCTAGGAGTCATGTGAGAGTGTTTCCACAGAGATTTAACTGAGGATGGAAGACCCATACTGAATGTAGTCAGCATTATTCCATATACTGAGGTACTGAGCTGAATTTAAAGGGGAAAGAGAGAAAGTGGATAAGCCACTAGCACTTCTCTCTCCTCTCTCTGTCTCTCCCTGTCACTTTCTCTCTCTGTCTGTCTCTCTCCTTCCTGACTGAAGATGTGATGTGTCACACAATAATGATACAAAGTCTTCCCTGTCATAATGTACTATATCCTTTAAACTATTTTTGTTGTTATTGTTGTTTGGTTTATTTTTTCAAGATAGGGTTTCTCTGTGTAGCCTTAAATGTCCTAGAACTGGATCTGTAGACCAAGCTGACCTCTAGCTCACAGAGATCCACCTGCCTCTGCCTCCCAAGTGCTGGGATTAAAGGTGTGTGCCACCACCACTACCTGGGTCCTTAAAGTTTGTCAGTATTCTGTCACAGCAAAAAGAAAAGTAATTAACACAAACTATTCAGCTGTCTTTTAATAAAAAGTTGACGTCTAGTTCGTACTTTTTTGTGAGAGTTGACTATTTTTAGTAAAAAATTGTTTACCTGCTAATGAATAAAATATACAATTGCTCTTTTAGATGGATAATTTATTTTCCCCTGGAGAACCAGGAGTATCTCATAATATTATTTCATGTATGCTTTCATTTAACATCCTATGGGGGTCTGCTACCTACCAGTCTGGGCTATTAGGATAGGAAGTTGAAAGAAACCCCACTTCCTATCTCCACAGATCTTAGTCTGTTAAATACAATAGAAGAATGTCTTGAGAATCCTGAACAGGGTATCATAGTTTCAGAAAGAAAGAAACAAAAAGCTTATTCAAGGTCCAACAGACTCTTAGCCTAAAATCAATTTTAAAGCATAATGTCCGCTCTCCATATCTATCTCTCTACAGTAGAGCAAATTTTAGGTGCAAGAAAAAATGTAGACATATTTAAGTATTTAACAGGTTTCTGATTCATATTACAAATGTTCAACAAAAATAAATATGAAATTCTTTATTAACACGAAGCCAACACAATGTCCTAATTGTTAGCTATATGCCTATCTTACTTCAAAAATAAACTGCAATTGGACTTGTATACTAAGAAATTGTTTACTTTCTTAGAAAGTACTGGAAATTTCTAGTAGTGGTCCACACTTAAATTATTTCTACATAGGCCCAACTCTGTAAAAATGTCCTAGAACTTTTCATCTATGTACTTGTAAGAAATAATATTCCTAATGATTCTTTAAACATAGATTCCCTAGGATGATCATGCTCAGGAGTTCTCATTCAAATCCCTTGAGTGGTCTTTTCTAGAGCAGTCAAAGCTGCCCTGATTCTAGAGACATTTCTTTTTCTTCTGTCAAGGTTCTCCTTTAACAAAGCACTGAAGCATGAGGAAACCACTCTTAACATTTCTTAATTTAGAAACTTGGAGAGAGAGCTGTTGAATATGAATGTGGAGCTCTGGATTTGAGCCAGGCTCAAGGAGGGCTGTTCTTTGAGCCAGGTTCACTTCAGTGATCTCTGTTTCTTTCTTTCAGCTTCCCTTCTTGCTTTAAAGAAACCCCTCTTTTCCCATTGTGCCCAATGTTTTCTACCCTGTGTGTAAGTTTGTGATTTCATTAACAATTTCAGAAATGTTTGCACTCAAGATGGCAGTACCTAGAGAAAACTCAAGGATGCCCTTGCTGTGATCTAATCTGAGAGGCAACATATTTTCCCATACCGGTTTCCCACAAAGCCCATCACAGAATAATCACTCAATGACTGAGTCTATTTTCTAAATCATGAATTCCAGCTCATGGTTCAGAGGAACTTTCTTGGATTAATTCTGGGTCCAATAATCTGTGCAGAAATGAAGGCAAATTAGGAGGACAAGTCCATTGTTGTAACATGGGGCTCCAAAGTGGGACAGGACAGACCGCTGGCCCTCTTCACCAGAAACTCTAGCTGGTACTACCTCAGAATGTCATTTTATCAAATTTATCTTTTCTTTTCTTTTCTTTTCATGTTTGAGGCATTGTCTTACTCTGTAGCCCAAGAGATAGCTTCTAACTCATACTCCTGTGGCTTAGTCTTTCAAAGTGTTAGAATTCCAGGTTTATGTCACCACACGGGACTTAAATTTCTGTCTTTTAGATAGTAGGTAGTTGTTCTAATTTGCTCTGTTATTTGATAGACACTACATCCAAAAATAATTTGAAGAAAGGAGCTAATTTCACCTTAAGTTTTATAGTCTCTCACTGAGAGAAGTCAGGGCAGACACCTGGAAGCATGAACTACAGCACAGACAATGAAGGAACAATGCTTGCTGACTTGCTCAGCTTTCTTATACAGCCCAGGTTCATTTGCCCAGTGGTGGCACTGGCTACAAAAATCTGGGTTTCCCACATCAATCAGTAATCAAGAAAAGGTCCCATAGAGTTGCTCACTGATTAATATCATGGAGGCAGTTCCTCCACTAAGGTTCCCTCTTCCCAAGTGACTCTAGTTTGTGTCAAGTTGACAAAAAGAAAAAAAATTAAAAAAAAACCCCACACTAGTTATTTTTATTAACTAGTTCTCACTTTTTCAGTATATGCCAGAAGTAGTCTATTAACAAATAGAGGAGGTGAGTTATATCATTCCCATATTGTACAGAGGAAAGTGAGACTGAAGGTTATCTCAGCCTGCACAAGCCAGAGACAAGCTTCATGTCAAGGTTTCTTTGACTCCAAAGCTAGATCAATAGGTTCTTCATTAAACTAGATGACCTGACTATGGTCACTGGTACATTTGCCTTCACAAAGGTGTCTCCAGTCTGTTTTTCTGCTGCTGACATGGCAGCCCTCATATCAGGGCTTCTCTTACCCTTTCTACTTAGAACTGTCACTCTCTTGAAGAGTCTCCAATATCTCATCATACAGGAGTTCACAAGGCTCACCAGAAGGCTAGCTCTCTGCTGCTCCCTCCTGGTGTAACATAGGACATGTCTCAGTGTCAGTGGCATTGAAAGGTAGTGGCACTGACTAATAGGACTTATCTTACATTTGACCTTCACATAGGTTTTCAGACACAGGCTAATCCCTACCTCAGATATTGCACATTTAAATATGATATCTTATAATCAGCCATTTTCTGCATTTCCCCCCATGGAAAATTAAATGGCTAGGTGACAAAGTAAATAGGGTATTTGGACATGGAAAGCACTGAACAACGCAAATCATTCTGTATAAAACTTAAGACTGGATGAAAAGCTGAACAGAATATAACGGACACTTGTTTGGAGCCTCCATTCCACGCTGAGTGGGACTCCATGAGGAAAATAATTTTTTACAAGTACACCTACTGATTTTTGAGAATGGTTTTTTAGCAGATTCTTATCCTGAGCACAACAGGAAGACTGCAGGAGACTTCACTAGGATGTAGCATTGGCTTTTTTTTTTTTTTTTTTTTTTTTTTGGTCAGCTTGACACAAACAAGAATCAATTGGGAAGAGCAAACATCAGTTCAGGAATTACCTCTAGCAGATTGCACAATATGCAAATCTGTGAGACATTGTCTGGATTGATGTGGGAAAATCCAGCCTACTGTGGGTAGTGCCACACCTGGGCAGGTAGGTCTGGGCTATATATTAAAAACAAACAAACAAACAAACAAACAAACAACCCCCCTAAAAAACACAAGCCAGAAAGCATTGTTCGTCCATGGTCACTACTTCAGGTCCTACCTCCAGGTTCTTGATTGAGTTCCTACCCCAACTTCCCTGGATGATGGAGTGTGACTGGAAAATGTAAGACAAATTAACCCTTTCTTCCCCAGGTTGGTTTTTGTCAGTGCTTTATCACAGCAATAGAAATCAAACTGAAGCAGGTATACTAGGTATTGCTCAGTAAGTTACTTAGCTTCACATAGAATAGCAATGACGAAAATAACTGAGAGAATAATGTAAAGCAAGTATTATTATTTATTAGCACATACAAATTATACATTATAATGGGTTTTATTATGGTGTATTTTCATCATATTAATCCCACATTGCCCTCTCTTGTCCTCCTCCCACTTCAGCCAATCTGTTTCATCTTCCCAACTAGTCCCCTTCTTCTACTTCCATGTCAATGTGTGCATGTATATGACTCAGTGAGTTTAATTAGGGTTGCTTACAGGAGCATGGGGAACATACCAGTAGCCACCCACTGTCCTGGTAAGTTTTTATTATCACCTTAACACAACCTGGGAAGAGGGAGTCTCAATTAAGGGACTGTACAGATCAGACTGACCTGTGGTCATATCTGTAGGGAAAATACATTAATTATAAATTGGTAGATTCAGGAAGCTGCAGCTTACTGTTGGGGAGGGGGGTTCCATCCCTAGGCAGGTAGTCTTGGGCTGTATAAGAGAGCTAACTGAACATGACCTAGATCGAGAAAGCCAGTAAGCCATGTTCCTCTATAATCCCTGTCTCTGGTTTGTGCCCTGCCTTTTCTCAACAAAGGACTGTAGCCTGGATGTGCAAGTCGAAATAAACTCTTCTCTCCAAGAAGCTTTTGTTCAGTTTTTTTTTAATCATAACAACAAAAAGTGACTAGGACAACCACTGAAGAAACTGTCTCTCACTCCTCTTCCTTCCCCCAACAGTCATTAATTGCAACTAAATACTCAGAGAGGGATGGAGCCTCATGATCCCTTTCTCCCCTGCAGGATACAATGTTGAGGGATCCAATTCTATGCAAGTCTATGGCCATGTCATGTCAGGAAGACAGCACTCCAAAAACAGTCCACTCCTTCCTCTGACTCTTACATTTTATTATAATTGTTATTAGTTTATTATCATTATCATTTGTTCATAATCTTTGGCTAACCTGTTATTTCTGGACCACTCAGAAGGCAGTACCATAGCAACAGGAGCTTGTTTTAGAGGCTGCTCATCTCACAGTAGTCAGGAAGTAGAGAAAGATAATTTCTAAGGTTTTGTAATGACTCGGCCCTAGACACCTGGAAGAGTGCTTTAGCAATTAGTAGATAGACAGCCAGCCAGAACACTTTGTGTTAGAAAAGACAAAAAAGGAATTCATTTTACTTTTTGTCAGGATTTTGTTTTTGTTGTTTGTATAATTGTTGTGCTGGTGGTTTTGTGTTGTTGTTGTTATTTTGTGGCACTAGAGAAAGAAGCCATTCATGAAGTCCTGGCTTGTCGCCCCAGGACCACAAAATTCAAGCTCATGAGAGAGACTTTGTTCAGAAAAGGTTACAAGCTGTTGAACAAGAATGCTGGAGAACAGGAGACCTAAAACCCATGCTGATAAATAATCTCTAATACTGTCTAAAATAGTTATAGTTAGAAGTTAGTGTTTTTAATGAAAGTACATTTTAAAGCACATTTTCCCCAGCTCCCTCTTACCCTTCCCCCACTGTGTGTGTGCGTGTGGTATGGTGTGTGTGTGTGTGTGTGTGTGTGTGTGTGTGTGTGTGTGTGTGTTTTGTTGAAGATGCAGCTCATGGCCTTATTATACATGTAAGGCAAGCACTCCATTTTTGAATAGGATCCCAAAGTCACGTTCTCCCTTTGTAGCCCAAGATGGATGGATTTGGGCTCTTTATTCACTTGCCTTAGTCTCCAAAGTACTATGGTTATTTAGTAGTATGTGCATTACATAGTAGTATGTGCTACTATGCCTGGCTTACAGTACATAATGCAAAAGGAAACAGTGAAAAACAAATCAAAAGTACTGGTCTTTCTCCCTCTCCACTCCTGTCCCTCAGTCACCAATAATTTATCCAAAGATAACTGTGGCTAACAATTGATCATTCTCATATAAAAAAACTTTTGTAAAATGGTGGTTTGATATGGTAATATTTCATGATCCACACATCTCTGACCCATGTTATGGATTTTTTCTCTAATTTTTAAAAAAATTCTTGTGTAAAAAATTCTCCAAAATTGATCCCATAGAAAACATAACTTTAAAAAAATCATATAGTTCATTGTAAATGCTGGCTCTTTTTAGATATTAATTGTTCAGTTTTGCTAATCAAACTTTGCAATATTGTATATTCTAATTCCTTTATATTTTATTTCAATGGTGTAACTTTTTTTATATAATAAGAAGGGACTTTTGTCTGATGAAAAACATGACATTATTATTCATCTTAAGCAATGAAGCATTTTTCAACAGCTCTGAACTAGTGGCCATTACATCAAATAGGCTTTATTTTAATCATTATTTCTAATACACGAGAAATTAATACACAGTGTTTGTCATTACTGAGCGCAAGCATAAAATTACAGAAGAAAGGATTAATGGCTATCAGAAGTTTTCAGAAATAGGATTATCAAATACTCAACTAATGAATCATGGAAAGAGAGAGATATTTCAGATATTAAGTTATATACATTGTCTACTTCCATGCCAGCTCAGAATTTTTTCAGAGAGGAATTCATTCTCAAAAGAACACTTTTGCTTTCTAGAAATTGATATTTTCTGTTCTCTTATTTCATTAGTTACATAAAAGAAAGTACTTTAGGAGACCCAAGCATCTCATAGTTAATTGTCAAATGCAATCTCTGTACTAAAAAAGAGTATGCCATCCATTTCCAAATATTTCTTGTAAACTTTCAGCAAAGGGGCAAAGAATAATACACCGTATGTCCCTTGCAGTATTATTGCATGTGCACCTTAAGGAGCATATGCTGCTCTTCTGAAATATGCAGGACCTTATTGTATAGGGTCTCCATGAAAACATTGAGGACTACAAAATTAGCATATGAATATCTACCATACCTCCCAAGAAGCCACTACATGGGGGGGGTGTCCAAAAGGAGGTGATCCTTTTATTTTGTAGTTAATGAAGAGTAAGAGGACATCTGACCAATTTCCTTGGGGGATTCAGCATTTGAACTTAAAATTTGAGTCCAGAAAATATCCTTTCTAAACCTTGATTCTCCTTCATAATCAACCCATCCCACTAAAGAAGGAAAATATCTAATATCTAAAAAGAGTAATTATTATTAATACTAGTAACTAAAAGTTAATAAAGTTGGTAAACACCATTCTTGCTAACTGGCTAATCTATCTGGGTCACTTCAGGAAAAATGTTTTGCCTGTAAAAGGTGGCTCTTTGAGATAAAGTTGGGATGAGTGTTGTACACATGGCAGTATGGCTAGGATATGTTCAGATGGTGTTTCTAGGGATCTAGGTTTAGACGCGGAAACAGCTCCAAGGAAAAAAGTTGAGACTGGACTAGTGTCTAAGCAGAGCCCAAGCCTTATTTACTAAGGAAATTAAGTGTTCTCTTCTGTGTTGTAATATTACAAAAAGTTTCAACATTATGACTTAAGAAACGGTCCATATTTTCTCTTTCAAGGTCTGTATTTAAGAACAATGTCAAACTTATAACTGGTGCTCAATAAATATTTGATGAATAATTACAAGTTTGGTAGCTATGAAGTTGTTGCTGTTGCCTCAGTGAAGGAGCTAGACTGACACGTTTCATGAGATGGACATGCTGTCCACAGAGCAGTCCATATCTTAGGCAACGCTACCAAGCTTCATTTCTATTGTACTAGATCTGCACTGTACACCACATGATCACTGAAATTAGTGAAAAGACTAGAAAGTGCAAAATCATTTGAAAACAAGTAGCTGGAGACTAGGGTAAGAAAAGACCTGGGCTCTGTGTGAGGACTAACGTGGACATGGGACAGTCCATAAAAGCAAACCAATAAACAGGAGACTGAAAATGTGATTTAAGATGAAGGTCAATGAAATGGACCACAAACCAAAACTATTCTGAATTCTGTATTTTTGCACAGTCTGAGATCTAAGAATGTGTTAATAGCATTGTAACCACCTGAGAAAAATATGCTATAGAAGGTACAATCCAGAAATGTACAGAGAGGTACAGTCCTAAAATGTTTTCCTTCTGTTCTTTTGCAGAAAAAAAAATCACTGATCAAGAAATAAATGAATAAAATAGAACAAAAGCAACAACAATCAGAGGTATAGTTACACCTTATATACATGCACATACTCAAATACACTATAAACGGAATAATATTTTATAATTGGAAAACAGCAAAGAAATGTTGATGCCCCATGAAGTTTGCAAAAAGTTAAATCATATGTATTATCTATCAAACTAACCAGATTAAACTAATAAAGACAATTTTTGAAAGGCACTATATCAAATATATGCAAACATATTTAATATTTATTTATTATGCATGCAGCCTTCATGTATGACTGCATGCCAGAGGATATCACTATACATGGTTGTAAGCCACCATGTAGTTCCTGAGAATTGGACTCAGGACTTCTGGAAGCCAGTGCTTTTGAGCTCTCAGCCATCTTTCCAGCTCCTGAAATTATTTAATTTTATTTCTTTTCTTAATTTCTTTTTCTTATTTTAAGTATTGATCCCAGTTCCCTCTCCGTCCATCCCTCCCTCCCTCTCTTCCATCCTCCCATCCCATCCCCCCCTACTCCACAGGGAGGGTGATGCCTTCCTGGAGGGGTCAACAAAATCTGTCAAGTCATTTGGAGTAGGGACTAGGCCCTCCCTCCTGCCTCTAGGTTAAGGGAGTATCCCTCCATGGGGAATTTTCTCCCAAAGTCCTTTTGTGCACCAGGTATACATCCTGGTTCCATTGTCAGAGATTCCTTAGACTGCCCAGGCCTTCTAACTGAGACCCACGTTCAAGGGGTCTGAGTGGGTCCAATGCTGGATTCCCAGCTATCAGTCTGGGGTGCATGAGCTCCTTCTTGTTCAAGTCAGCTGTCTCTATGGGTTTCTGCAGCCTGGTCTTGCCCTCCCTCTCTGCATCTGGATTCCAGTTTGGCTCAGTGTTTAGCTGTGGGTGTCTGTTTCTGTTTCCATCAGCTACTAGATGAGGGCTCTATGATGGTGGATAAGTTAGTCATCAATCTCATTATCAGGGAAGGGCATTTCTTGTACACTGGTATTTTTGCCTGCATGCATGTTTATATGAGGGTATTGAATCCCTTAGAGCTCAAGGTACAAACAGTTGTGAGCTGCTATGTGGGTACTGGGAATTGAACCCAGTTCCCCAGAAAGAGCAGCCAGTGCTCATAAACACTGAGCCATCTCCCCAGTCCTTTCAAAACATAGGCTTTTAAAGATTGATTTTTCTTTCATCCAGCCTCACAAAGATGGGTGTCTTATCCAGTATTTGCTGTAATCATTCTGTTTGCACTTGAACATTTACCTAATTATGAGAATCTTATACCTCCAGAGAAGAGACTACATAATATGAATATATTTTAAAGATAATAATTTTGATTTGATCTCATTCAGTGATGTTCTTTGAAATACAGTCATAGAATGTTTCCAAGATTGATGTCTTAAAGATTATCTCATCAAAGTCAGTTGTTTACTCAGAGGAAAATGGAGATTAAAATTTTGTCTGAGATGCTACAATAATTCAAAGCTACACCATGTATGGTTGCAACATA